>CM061229.1:22673550-23273550 GCA_030844895.1 Ambrosia x helenae | reverse complement strand
CCGTACCACCCCGAATCACTCAGGTAAACACCACACCTCTCACTAGTGATTGAAATTTCACTCGATCCAACTCGCTCAGATCGATATCTACCGTGGTTGACTCGCACAACCAACCCACAAATCGTATCTCACGATTTTAAGTTTGTCTCGCACAAAAGTTCTGAATGATATCTCACAGTAGGGGTGAGCATACAAAAACCGATAACACAAAAAACCGAAACCAAACCAAAAACCGAATTAACCGATCGATTACAGTTAACATGTGGCCAAAACCGAACTATTCGGTTACAGTTTCGGTTTTCCCTTCTCCTGTAACTGAAATAACCGAAACTGAACCGATAGTTATATACTTAAATATTTTTCATATATATCCATGTATTTGGAATATATTTTCATGTATTTCCAGTATAGGGTTATGATCAAATACACAAGACACTTTTTCTAGGAAGGGTGAGAAGGATTGTGATCCATTGATCATATATTTGAAGGGTTGAGATTAGTTTGTTTGAAAAAAAATAAATAATAAATTAGAGGAAGGGCATAAAAGGAAAAACACATTTGTTGACTTTCTCTCTCCACATGCAATGCACATGTCAATTCCCCCATCGTTTTAAAACGTTTATAACTTTTTCATACGATATTTTTTTTTCAAAAAAATTTCACCATATTAACGATCGTTTTTTATCTTTAATATGAATACCACATTGCTACATTAAAATTGAAAAAAAAGAAATTCGTGTTAAATGGGTTTTCTTCTCTGTTGTGTCTTCTGCTCATTCATTGTGTTATAGCATGTACGTGTGCTTTATAAATATGTTATTTATGTTTTTTTAGTCTACGCATGATTTAACTTTGTCCATTGTGTTTTTATTATGCTTTTCATTGTGTTTTACGCAAATGAGTTTTGTATTTAGGTGTACATTGTGTTTTATTATGTTGTATTGTTGTTCATTGTGTTTAAGTCTATTATTCATTGTGTTTTAGTCTTATGTTCATTGTGTCTTTAGTAAGTCGCCCACTGTGTTTTATCATATTGTTCATTGTGTTTTATACCCTATTGTTCATTGCATATTTAATTGATACTCATTGTGTTTTACGTTATCTCCATTGTGTCTTACGCAACTGGGTTTTCAATTATTTTTTCAAAAGTATTATGTTCATTGTGTCCTTATTATGTCGTCCATTGTGTTTTACGCAGCTGGGTTTTTGACTTTTCTTTTCAAAAGTATTCATTGTGTTTTAGTCTTCTGTTCATTGTGTCTTTAGTATGTCATCCATTGTGTCTTACGCAACTGAGTTTTCAACTTTTTTTTTTCTAAAGTATTCATTGTGTTTTAGTTTTCTATTCATTGTGTCTTTAATATGTCGTTCATTGTGTTTTATTAGACTGTTGATTATGTTTTATACCCTATATTTAATTGGTGGTCATTGTGTTTTACACTCCATTGTGTCTTACACAAGTGGGTTTTTGACTTTTTTTTTCAAAAGTATAACAATATGGTACTCATATTAAAGATAAAAAGACGCTCAATTTTATGGTATAATTTTTTTAAAAAGATGACATATAAAAAAGTTGCGGGCATTTAAAAATGAAGGTGGAAATGACATATGACTTGCATGTGCATATTTTTTTGACAAAATTACCCTTCCCACTTGGTTAATCCTTTGGACACGTGTCATTTTCTAGTGGTTTCTCACTCTTCTCATTTTGTGTAGCCCTTGTAGAATATCCCAACCCTTCCAGTATATTTCATGTATCTTTCATGTTATCTATGTATTTGAAACATATTTTTATGCAATTCATGTATTTTTCATGTATATCCATATATTTGAAACATTTATTTATTTATTTCATGGGTATTTCATGTATTTTTCTTGTGTTTTCATATATTTATATTCTTGAAAAAGGTTCAAAACACTTTACTAACTATTTTAAATTTATAATTTTGCACAGGTTTTATGCTTGGTAATTAACCGAACATAACCGAAATTGAACTGATAACTGACATATTAACCGAATTAACCGAACCGACATAACCGATCGGTTTCGGTTATGACTTTTCCTAAAACGAACTTCGGTTAGCGGTTTCGGTTATATGTAAAAGCCTGAACCGACATTTGCTCACCCCTATCTCATAGATGCAAAACTGAACCAGTCGCAAGTTCATCTTCCTCGATGGTGATTGAGCAGGCCTTCGATCATGTGCACTCTAATACCAAGTGTTGGAACAACATTGCCATAAACACAAACAAACAACTGAGTATTGTGAGAAACACACTCATAACTCTTTTATCTTTTTATTAAATCAAAACCACCATATAATTACAAAACAAATAAATGCTATTTATACTAAATATACCTTGGAGCTACCTATTCTAGTCAAATAATGTCTCCTAGCTAGATAAATATACCAGCTAAACCTATCTAAACAGTGATAAACATCACATTAAATTATCAATTAAATAATAAATTTAAACTAATTATATCAAGATTAGACCCAACAATGTTATCATACAAAAACTTAAATAAATGACAAGTGTAGAAAGCCACCATAGAGGTGACATGTGTCCGAAGGAACAAGTGAAATGTTAGTTTTGTCTAAGAGGGAAAAAAAGAGTATGAAATGCTTCTTACGTGCCAAGAAACATGCATATCCCTCCCTTGATTTTTGTTTAACATTCGTAACTTTTTATACGTCATCTTTTTAAAAAGATTTATAACCTAAAATTCAGTGTCTTTTTATCTTTGATACGAGTAACCAGTTATACTTTTGGGGTAGGGTTCGTGTAAAAAATCCATTTTTCCTAAGAAGTGTAAGAAGTCTATGTACGCATTGTGTTTTAAAATTTAGAACAAATGTTTATACTCTTTTGGTATTGTATTATATAGAAAAACAACAAAAGTAACAATTTAAAACGCAATCAAATAGATTCTATGCATTAAATTGTAAAACACATTGATTATCTTTAAAACACACTGATTATATTTATTCGCATGTATTTTAGATTTAATGTTTAGAATACATTTGATTGTGTTTTAAATTGTTAATTTTATTGTTTTTCTATATAAAACAATATCAAAATAATATAAAACATTTCTCCTAAAATTTAAAACACAATGCCTACATAGACTTCATACACTTTTTAGGAAAAATGGACTTTTTAGCCAACTCTTAACTATACTTTTGAAATTTCTTTTTTGAATATTTAGTTACCTTAAATACAAATGCACATAATGTAAAACATAATGAGTATCAAACTAAAAATGCAAATGACAATAGAATATAAAACATAATATACATAAGACTAAAACACAATGGACCACAGACTAGAACACAATGAACAACAAACTAAAACACAATGTAAAGCAAAAACACAAACAAAACAGTTGCGTAAAAGACAATGAACGTAAAACACAACGATCAAAGTTAAATTATGTGTAGACTAACAGCACAATGAACATATACATCACACATGTGCATACTGATAACACAATGGACGGTCATAAGACCAATGAAGTAAAAACCCAATTAACACGTATTATTTTTATATGGCAATGTCATACCCATAATGACAAATTACCACCAAATATATTAATTTACGGTTTTTGTTTAATTTACCATGTGTTGTAATATTGGGCTAAAGAAAGGAAAACATTAGTTTAGAGTGTGTATATAACTATAAAATATTTCTAGCTACAAGTATTTTACCAAACATCTTGTTATGACTTATGAGAAGCATACCAGATAAGCTAATATGGATTTCACTAATAAACTATTATATCCACAACATTAACAATGCATTAGTTCTTTGCAAACTTGTAAATATTAAGGTCAAATAACAAAACTACCTTTAAAAGTCAAACTCATGTCATTTTGGAGACTCGGTGACCATATGGGAAGAACCAACAAAGACTCCATTCACTAAGTAACGCTCACCACAACTTGATACATGACGCATTTTAGCACGAACACGCCTTCGAGTCCCATCCTCCGGCTCTCTCCTCTTCTTTACTGGGTTCAAAAATCCGTTCTCAAGAGCTTCCAATGCTTTTGTGGTCAATGCACGGTTTCTCCTACTCTGTCGTTGACCATTAGCAAGAGGAGTCACCGGGTCAGTCTGGTTGTTGGCTGTTTCAGATAATGTATCTTGTTTAGCAGGGGATGGTTTGTTATCATCATATGAACGTGGACCTGCTCGAGGGCTGTTCAAGTCGATTACTATCATTGTACGCTTCTTCTCAGAAAATGCAGCATCTTCCATGTCTTCATTATCAGCAGTTTGACGTTTTGTTCTTCGTTTGAATACTAACTTCAGTTTTCTTGCTGGTTGTCCATCTGTAGAGAGATCCATTTTGCTATTCTCCACTGAGTTAACATTCACATCTTCATTTTGAGATTCTTCTTTTACGTCATGTTCGGTTTCGCCAGAAACACTAGCTGACGCTTGCATATCAGCAGGTTCAGAAACAGTCAAACTGGTGAGCTTTCTGACTTTAACAAGCCCAACCAAACTGGTATCCACAACTGTGTATTTCATTAAATCTTGTTCATCATCTGACCCTTGTGTTGTACGTGGCTCAATCAACTGGTCCTTGTCAGGGTCGTGCTCAAGAAGGTGCGGCTCAGATGCAACTTTAGTTAGGACTTCATTGAATGAGTCAAAATATTGACTTCCTTTGACCAAGTTCCTTCTTGAAAACTTTGTCACACCAGGTGCTAGAAACACTAAATTCTTTGTGTTTTGGAAGGCATAGTTTTTAGCCTCTTCATAATGCCATCCGCTAGCTAGAAGGCGAGGCCACACAGCGGCCCAGAATAACTCATTTAACCTCGCTTTGTTTAATCCACTTCGATCTTTTAAAATGTTAACAATTTCTTCCGTTTTAAGAGACGAACACGTAGATTCAACTTTTTTGCTTCTTGATCGTCTTCTGATCTTAGCAAGGTCTTGTTTCCCTTTGCCAATGGCTACGGCTTGTACAAGAAGATCGAGGCCCATTGTATCCCTTAAAGTGAACACATACTTCTCAAATGAAAGTTTTCCCTCCTCAAACATTTTGATGACCTGCAAGAACCATACATCAATAACCGATCTTTCCGAGTGTAGAAAAGTAAACATTAAACAAAGTACCTGTGTCAAACTAGCTTTACACTCGTCTGTCACATTAGAAAGCAAGCGAGACAAAAGCTCATGTAGCCTCCACCCTCTGAAAATCTTTCTTCCAGGAACGGACTTGCTAATTCTTTTCTTCTTCCGATACATTGACCATTTTTGGTGTTCACTGCTTCGATAAAACTTCCCATAGTAATAAGAGAGTACGTTTGGCATACCTTTATTCCCCATGAACTTGTTCACAACGCGAAGATTCTTGCCAAATATATATAAACCAAGAATAAAACTTTCATGTTCAATCGCGCTCCAAGATTCTTCACTTGATAAACAAGGAACCGGAATTAGAAAATCTTTGTCTGTTTCACAACCCTTTGCATTTGCTTGAATATCCATGGTTTCTTCCTTGTTCTTCGGTTGTGTGTGAACCCAAGTGACCGGAATTGACAGTCCAAATTCATAGACAGGTACGTTTCTGCTTTGGATCTGCTCGTTTTTTGTCATCAAAGTTGGGATTTTTGCCTGGTATTCATCCCCGACCCGTGTGGTCTTTTGTGGCTCTCCAAAAATGTTCCCAGCAGAAGAATACTGTCCAGAATGGAGCCACTTGACACGTTTATCCACATCATCGATATCTTTATCCATCTGTCCACAACCAAACACGAAAACAGACAACGCTTTTAGCTTCATGTTTCAAACAAAACACATATTTTTAATTGTATGACTTTAACACATTTTTGTCCCCAAAAGCAGAAACTAATTTTCCCCTTGAATTTGAGGCGATTTACGACTATTCCATATTTTCCCCCAAAAGATAAACTTTGTCATGTTGAACAGCGAACAGCAACCGAATCGAGTTAAGTTCTTCCATACTTTACCAAAATAACATAATCACACTCAGATCCAATTTATGAATGCCATGACACATCAAACATAAAAAACTAAAAGCAGTGACTATGAAAACATAAACAATTAGATCAAACCTATATCTTGTTCATAAGAGATAATAACCCAAATTATAAACACAACACACTGTTCAAGATAACCTTTTGAACAGTTTAGATTCAGTACATAAGTTTATAACTGCAGCAACCAAAACAAAGACAAAAAAAGATAAATAAAACCTTAAAAAAAGCTTGATAAGCTTAAATGTAAGGAATCCCACGTGAAAACGCAAATATTAACAGATGGGTATTCATGTTTTGCATCAAATTCAAACCTTTTAATCATTATTTGAAGATTAACAGATGGGTATTGATGAACACAAACAACTACCAATCTACCAACACCATGATGTAAAATGCAAGAAACAAAGACATAAAACATTGGTTGATGATCAACAAACAAAGAATTCACCTTTGAAGATTATGTATGCCAACTGAACAAGTTGTTGTTGCTTGCTAGGGACTTAGCGATTGCAGAAAGAGGAGAGAAGCGAAAGCAAGAATAACAAATGTATGTGTTTTGTGGTGTTTTAAATATAAAAAGAGACGACTAATCTGCTTTTGTTCGGCTTCGTTTCACGAATATTGTGTTTTGTTTTGTGGCAGTCACAAGACCAAACCAGCGAACACGTCTGAGTCTCACCTCTCCAAATTTTTTTTTTTATAATCAGTTTTATTTTTTCTATACTCACAAGTTTTTACCAATTTTCTGTTCAATAGCAAAATAAAAATATTTTTAGTACAATATATTTTTCTAGTGTATGTTGTTTGGAGCCGGAGGTCGCCTTAAAAATAGTGTTTGTACAGGATAAACTTAAAACGTGGTTATATCCCATTCTTTTGTGACTATTGGTAAGATTATACTAGGTAAGATTGTTGTTGTAAGATGTTGCATGACCATTTGGTTCTCTCTTACTCTTCTAGGTCTAGATGAAAATAAGCTAGGTATGGAACTGGTTTTAGTAAATATAATCCGATCTTATGATAATATTTCATACTTAATTTCGTACTTGTCTAGCTAAAGTTACTCATTATCAATCAAGTTTGTGGATAAACTCATGGTCTCAAGGATGTAGCGATGACAATGGGTTGGGTATTAGTATTCTCAATCCTATACCCGACGGTTTTTGGGTATACCTATTAGAAGGAAACAATAGTAAACAAGGGTAAAGTGAAAAAACATGTAAAAAATGTTTTGGGTTTATTGCCAAAATCGTCCCTGTGATTTGGGCTAATATGCTTAAATAGTACAAATAATTTATTTTTCTCCTCTGGACCCTTATGATCATTTCTTGCCACTCCCATCCTTCCCACTAACCTCATCCATCCAATTCCAGTTAAGTCAGGGTTATATTGGTCATTTCATATAGGTTATGTGTTTTTGCCATTTTCGTCCCTCTGCCAATTCATCCAATTAAAATCCTCACCTTTTATCATTTTCGTTTTAATCCTTGTAAAACCCTAACACCATCAGAAAATCCATCGTTCATCCAAAAATTCAATTTTGATCAACTCAAGTAACAAAAGTGTGGGAAGTTAGGGACCCGAACGTTGATTTTGATCCAGACTACAAATACGGTATGTGCTTGTAAACCCTTGAATACCATGTATGAAACCCAAATTGTTATCCTAACTATTTATAATATATTGCTTTGTTTCAACTGATGAACCCACATGTTCATATTCGAGTATCATCATGGAGGTGAAGTGATTGAATTTCAAAGATAACATATATCAGTGGTTCAGTAACTCATATTTATAGGGTAGAATCGAGCATAATTTCTTATATAACTTTGTATCAAATGTTGAACTACCTTGGTTATGAAGAAGATGAGCTGAATACAGTAAGATTTCATTATAAGGTGCCTGATGAGGACTTAGACTTTGGTTTAAGACCATTGGCCAATGATGGTGATGTGGTTAGAATGTTAGGTTATGTGCATAATAATAAGGTGATTAAGGTTTATGTTGAGCACACAATAGGCAATACTGGAAATGTTGATTTGTCACAAGCAGTTGTTAGTAATTTAGGTGAATTAACTCAAAAGGGTAAGGGTATTGAAGTTCTAGGTAATGAAGAGAGCGAGTATGATAGTGATAAGGATGAAGAGTATAGTTATGAGGATGTTGACAAGGATAATGATGTTGATTACATAGTAGATGAGGATCACCAGGATGATGACATTGATGTTAATGAGATTGTGACTAGGCTTGCTGCTGAGTTTGATCTTAATGATGATGAACAGGATAAGAGGGATGCAAATGTAGAAGGTTGTGAAGATGATTTTGGTAGTCTAAGTGATGAAGATACAACTGTTAAAGACATGGCACTAAGGTTATTAGGAAGAAGAATAGGCCATCACAAACTATAGATTGTCCTTTTTATCTTAGTCAAACTTTGAAAGATAGAGATGAGATAAAAAAACGATAGGCAAGCAGTATGCTATCAGGAGTAGGAGGCAGTTGTATGTATGTAAGAATGATAGTGTAAGATTTAGGGTTATTTATCATGGTATTATACCAACTCTTAGAGTTGGTGGATGTCAAGGTAAAGGTAATGAGTCAAATGATGATGAGGCAGATATGAATAAGGGTAAAATAGTAATTTTAGGGGAACAAAAAATAAAGATGGTAGGTCCCAAGATGGTGAATCTACTAAAAAGGAAAATAAGATTCCTACATGTCCTTGGACTTTAGACATTTCCAAACCTAAAAAGGAAGGCACATGAATGGTAAAAACAAATTTCAAAGAATACAAATGTTTGCATACTAGAGATGTGAACATGTGTACCATAAGTTGGATAGCACAAGAGATTGAACCAATTATCCAGGTTAATCCAGAAATTAAACTGATGGCCCTTGTTAATATTGTTCAAAAGAAGCATCAGGTTCAAGTGACTACTAATCAAATGTTCAGGTAAAAAACACAAGCAATCCAAAAAGGTGCATGGTGATTATTGCTCAGTATGGGATTCTAAGGGAATATTGTAAGGAGCTCATTAGATCTAATCCATGTACTACTATGAAGATTGATGTTAAAACTGAACCAAACCTTAATAGTCCAACACGGCAGTTCAGGAGGATTTACATCTGCATAAGGGCATTAAAGTGGCTGTTTTTTAAAAGGCCCATTCCCTGGTCAGATTTTAATAGTAGTTGGAGTTGATGCAAACAATAGGATTTACCCAGTTGCATATGTTATGGTAAAGGCTGAGATTTTGGCAACTTGGACTTTGGAACACTTGGGAGATGACTTGCACGTTGGTCCTACTAGTAACTTCATCTTTATAACAGACATGCAAAAGGTATAATGTGTTTTAACTATGATGTCTTGTTTGATCTGCATATGATGTTGTCATGTTGTAACTATAAAACTATTAAGATTGCAGGGTTTAATACCAGCTATCCAAAGTCTTTCCTCATGTAGAGCATAGATATTGTTTACGACATATACATGAAAACATGAAGCCTAGGTGGAAAGGTGCATTGTATAAGAACTTGTTGTAGGAAACTACTAGTGCAACAACATCAAAAAAATATGAGAAAGCTATTTAAAAGATAATGAAAGAAAATAAGAACTTATATGCTTATTTGAAGGGGATTCCAGCAAAGCAGTGGTCTAGAGCTTATTTCAATGGTATGTAATATGTATTATCATATATCTTACATAAATTTCAAACTGCCACAATTCAGAAAGGCCAATGACTGATATTTTGTTGAATAACCTGGGTGAGTCATTATACAACCAATTGCTTGAAGCTAGGGACAAACCAATCATCACATACCTTGAGCTCATTAGGGAGTACCATATGAAGAGAATAGTTATTATTCAACATACAATAGCTAAGTGTCATGGGCCCTTAACACCAAGAGCCACTGAAATTTTTGGAAAGATTATGACTGAGGCAGCAAACTACACTGTTATTTGGTGTGGAAATGGAAAGTATCAGGTATGTCTTTAGCAACTTTCTTATATGTCATTAGAAACTATCTTATATGTTCATATTTTGGTAATATTAGGTTGATGGCCCTGAACTTGAGAAAAGGGTAATTAATATGAATGAGAGAAGTTGTGCTTGTAGAAGGTTCCAACTGATTGGCATGCCATGTAGACATGCAGTTGCTTGTATCTGAAATATGGCCATGAATGGGATTGGTGATGATGTACCAGAATAGTGGGTGGATCAGGAACATTGGTTGGATACTTGGAAAAAGGTGTATGCACACGCCATAGAGCCAATCAATGGAGGAGACATGTGGTTACCATCTCAATGCCTAACTACTTTAGTGCCTGTTAAATATCACAAGCAGGTAGGTAGACCCAAGAAGAAAATGAAGAAATCTGTTGTGGAATTGAAAGAAATAAATAAATGAATCAATTAAAAGTAATGGAAAATGGGAAGAAATGGAGCTACTTTCACTTGTAAACTCTGTGGGGAGAAAGGCCACAACAAAAGAACATGCAAGAAAAATGTGCAGGATGGTGGTACACAGATTGAAGGTGTTCAAGGTGGTGAGGCAGAGGCTGAAGGTGGTCAAAGTGGTGGTAATGAAGCTTTAGACTAATATATTAGGTTGGTTATTATGTAATTGGATGTGTTATTATCAAACAATTGTTTGTTGGTGTCAAACACTTGCTCTCTTAGGTTTTAAACTATGTCTGTTTATCTTTTGTTGGTGTTTTTTGGTGTCAAACACTTGGTATATTGACTTAGTATATTGGTATGCATTTTATGCATTATGGTATGATATCTTTTTCTGTCACAAGGTTGCTAAATTTATCTTTTTTTTTCTATGGTATGTTTTAAACTATGGTATGTTTTTTTTCTTTAACAAAGTTCTTGCATTTATGCATTATGGTATGGTTTGCATTTGGTTTCTTAGCTTTTAAACTATGGTATGTTTAAAGTTTCTTCATTTTTTTTTCCTTAAATCAAATTGATGCATTAACATTACACATTCAAGCATCTAAAAACATCCAATTTCATTAAACTTAAACATTTTAACATCCAATTTCATTACACTTAAACATTTTCTTACATCAAGCTAAGAAGACTGTTACATGGTCTATTACATAAAATGGTACATGAAAACACATAACCAAGTCAGCCCTAAAATCCACTTCAGTTTCCTATTCTGCCCTTCAAATCCCTGACCAATTCTTCCAATTGATTATACCTTTCAGCCAACCACGCAACAAATTTGCACCCTCTGTTGCAATAATAGAAGCTCCGACCTAGATTTTGAAAGGTCCACAAGGTATAAATCCTTGTTGTAGACCCACATGCACAATAAACCATTATATAATAAGAACCAAAGCAAATATCGTCCTTTGGAGATCAGCATACGATATATACGGTTGTTGAATGTGTAGAAGGATAAAAAGTTAGGGTTTTGAAGGGTTAACTAGGGGGAGGGATGAAAATGGAAAAAACATATATGAAATAACTTATATGCCCTTGTCTTAACTGGACTTAGATGGATGGAGTTAGTGGGAAGGATAGGAATGGCAAGAAAATGAAACGATAAAGGACTGGGGAGAAAAATAAACTATTTGTACTATTTAAGCATATAGGCCCAAACCACACGGATGATTTTTCATGTAAATGCGCATATAATTTTTGGGTAATCAATGGATTTCACCTAATCGCATACCCCACGAATTTATTTTTACAAATTCATACCCGGTCACATAATTATCAGCTTCCAAGTATACCCGGTCTGAATGTTCCAGGTCTCAGATATATCCAAGCACCTTGGTTTTTTTTTCTTCATCCATACAAGGATATCAAGTCTAGCTTTTTTCTTATATTAAGTTGTTAATAATTCTACACGTTCGATCCCCATTAATCATTCTTAGGGTATGTTTGACAAAACTAACTGGTGGCTAGTGGCCGGCAGCTGGAAGCTGTAGTTTTCTAAATGGATTTTGGTGCTTAGCAAAATAGTTGAAGCTTTTAATAAAATGTATAAAATGACCAAAATAGACATGACTAAAAGCTTGTATGCATGTTTTTTTTGTTTTTTTAATGGTAAAATGGGAATTTGTGTCATTTTCGCATTAAAAACTTGTAGCTAGTAGGAGTTTTTTCTTAAACATTAGTACTAGTAGCGTTTCAATATAGAGTTTTTTCTCCTAACCTAAAAGCTTTAAGCTCCTTCAGCCAAACAAAGTTTTTTTTTATTGAGTAGAGCTTTTTTTTTTTTTTTTTTTTTAAAAGTTTAAAGCTAAAATCTCCTAAAAACTCTTTGCCAAATATACCCTTAGCTACACTTCTAAAATTTGGTGTTTTTTTATACGTTGAGTTTAACAACTTCTTTATGATGTTTACTAGCTTATACCCCGGGAGCGTCCCGGGTTGAGAAATCTGAGTAAAGTGAATAAAATTAGAAGTATCTAAACTATAAAAATGGCATATATGTATCAACTTATATTAGATACTTTAAAAAAAATACCAAAAGATCCATTTCACCTTACAAAATCAACACCTAAAACAGAATATTAAGATCCCAAGCACTTCAAGGGGACATAGATTGTTTAGCACCAATACATTCAGTCAAAGGTCTTTAACTGCATACAATAAGATTTGGGCTATTTCAGAATATGGTAGAAAAAGAAAACATAGCAATTACCTGTTGGAGAGCGTCCCGGGTTGAAATATCTAATATGACATAATAAAATATCTAATATGACAACATAATTAATGACTTGCCAATATATGACATGGGATGACACATGACACACTCAATAAAGAGAATACCCTCTTTGAATGCCATATCATTAAAATAGTTTTGGTTTATTATATGTATAGATAGATTATATTTTTTTTTAATACATTATAACTGGTTGTAAATAAAAATCATAGGAGACAAGTAACATAGTTTTAGGCGTCATTAACTTGTAATTTCACGTCCCTCTATCTTATTAAATAATAATTACATTAGGGTTAGAAAAAGAAAAATAAGAAGTTCTAGGAAGGGTATCAAACGGATTCCGATTAAACTAATTTAAGTGATATTGAAACAGTCTCATAGAACCCTACGATCTTAGTTTTTAGGTTTTTGCTTTTTAGATTTTTAGCTTGTAGTTTTAAAATTTATGTTATATCATTATGTCTTTTATGTGACATTGTGTTTTTTTTCTTATTTTCATTATTGTGTTAGTTTTGCGATTCATTGTGTCTTTTCTCTTCAGCATTATGTTAAATTTTGAAGCCAAAAGTTAAGTGAGGAGTGCAGGGGCGGACCTAGCATGATGCTAGGGGTTGCGCCCGCTGCTCCTCAACTTCGCGCGCGTAGTGGAAGTTTTTTTTTTTACGATATTTCGAAAACGTTATTACTAAAATGAAATCTACGTTGCTACTAAAATTTAAAAAACATTACTTTTAAATGAAATTATACGTTACCACGTTACGTCACTCAAAAAATATTTATCGAACTCGAATATTAATAACCCAAAAAAATTTAACTAATCTAAAAAGCCCAAAACTCCAATAATCCAAGTCCAACAACTCAACAAGCCCACTCCACTTTCAACTAAAGGTTCTGATGGGTCGGGTAAAGGGTCTGACCCTCTAGAACCTTTTAGTATAATAGCCACTTTTATAGGATTACATATTCATATTCTTTTACCACATTTGTAAAAGAATTCCTCCATATTGTTCTAACAATAGCTCATGAGTTTTTTTTTAAGTCACTTTTCGTTTTTCGACTTGTGTTTTCGTAAAAATTTTGTCATTCTCATCACTCGAAACATTATGTGAACCTGTTATGTATACATCATAAATACACACACACACATCAGAACGACGTATATAAATATTTACTTCAAATTTGGGTATAATATATATATATATATATATATATATATATATATATTATATGTCACATTTATGCATGTATATCAAGCCGAAAAATATTAATATTTCAAGAAAAATGCATTGTTATTCGTATAAATAATATTTTTAATATTGTATTAGCATTACATGAAATCGATTACAATAACACATAAAAATGAAAAGTGAAAAAACTAAAAAAGATTATTCTTTTTTTATTTTTTTAATTAATATACAAACGGTTCTTGTGGTTCTTATATTAGAACCGTGGGTTTGGAACCGACCCGACCCGGAACCGATAATTCATATAAATCTAGAACCGGAAACCAACCCATATATTTAAAAAGGTTCGGTCCAAGGTTCTCGCGGATCGGGTCCAAGGTTCCTGTGGGTCCAAACCACGAAATGCTCACCTCTACTCAACAAGCCTACCCCAATTTCATCCCCACTTTCATCTTCTTTGTTCAAAAAAAAAAAAAAAAAACCAAACAAACTCCCATTTGTTACGGCAATCAATCACAAACCAAACCCTACGGCCTACACAGCCGGCCAGCCCTCCTCCGCCCTCCACCGTCTCACACGGCTGTCCTCTGCCCTGCGCCCCTGCCCTTGTGAGTTATTAATTTTTTTAGTTTAATGGAATTGCTTTAGTATTTGCAAATGATGTAGAATTGTAGCTACTGCTGTGTTGTTTGTTGGGGTTGAATAATCTAAGACAAAACGGGTTTGATCAAATGTTAGCAAAGGTAACAACTTTTTGTGAAAAAATAAGATTGAGATGGTAGAAATGTCTGAAAGTTATGGTAATCAAAGAAACCAAAAGAATGTCGTTACCAACCGGCATCATTTTGAAGTTGAAGTTTTAAATACGGTTTTAGATTTGTAGATTCAAGAACTTGGAAATCGATTCAATGAGGTATCAACTACTTTGATAGAAAATATGTCGGGTTTAAATCCTTGTGATTCGTTTTCTAAGTTTTACATACCTAATATCCTAGCATTTTCTGAGACGTATCTGAATGATTTTAGTGAAGAGGAAAGAGATTGTCTTTCAGGTGATCTTACGGTATTTTATCAAACATTAAAGGAAGATGATAAATTTGCAAAACTAAATGGAACGTGTGACCTTGCTCGTGTAATGGTGGAAACCGGAAAACACAAAACTTTTCCTTTGGTTTATCGGGTATTAAAGTTAGCATTGGTTTTGCCGTTGCAACCGCAACCGTTGAGAGGTGTTTTTTCTAAGATGAAGCTTATCAAGACAGATTTACGCAATAGAATGGGTTATGACTATTTGAACAATGCTTTGATTTGTGCGGTTGAAAGAGACACTTTTGATAAATTAAAAGAAGAATACGTAATGACTCAATTTCAAGCTTTCAAGCTTTCAAGAACTGAAGGAGCGAAATCTAGTAGGCATGTATGTAACTTTATCTATTATCATGTTTTTATTTTTATTCCTTAACGTTGTATGAAACTACGGAAATTTTTTTTTTTTGAACGTTACTACTGAAATTTATTTCTAGATCCGCTACGGGAGGAGTGGCTCACAACATGCCTTGTGTCCCAAAAGTTATTTATTTATTATATAAGATAGATGTTAACATGGCTTCATCTTAATTACTTAAACTCATAGAATTCTTAGGTGTTTCTTGCACCTAATGTAACAATGCTTGATAGATGTTAAGCTGGAGCCTAGTCAAAGTTGACTCGTTCATTGAAGTCCTCCTTATTAAAGTTGCATTAACCATGCCTATGCCTTATTCAACACAAATGTCACCATGATCGGTTTGTGGAATAAAATGCAAAATGAAGAACAAGATTTGATGAAATACACAGTCGTGAACACCGGTTTGCTTTGGCTTGTTAAAGTCAAAGAGCTTACAAGTTTGACATGAAGATGTGAATCACAAGTTTGCCATGTAGATGTGGTCCGAGTGTTTGTGAGGTGGGCGTGGGTAAAAGGTGGTGATTGTTAGTGCTCAAGTGGCGGATGGTGGGTCGATGAGGTAAGAGTGTTGGTGAGGCCAAAGGCGATTAGGTCTTGTTTTGGGCTAAATATAGGTTGTGCAAGATCACATTAGGTCATAACAATTCGCTTGGATGTTAAAGACATGTACGAATAGTTATAAGCTCATCGGACTTGATGAGTCTTGCCATATGGTAGTGGGTTAGTTTAGGTTACACAAAGATGTATTAGGACATAATGAGTCATTTTGGTGTTAGAGACATGCTTATGATGAATTGCACACTCCTGGGCCTTAACGGGCCTTGCCATTGTTAGTAAGTTTGTCTAGATTACACAAAGCCACATTAGATCATAACAAGTCATTTTAGTGTTAAATTGCATGCCTATGATTCATGACAACACTTTTAGAGTTTTAGGCCTAATGATGTGGTTGTTTAGTTGTATAAAAAAAAAAAAAAAAAAAAAAATCCAATTTCTGAATTTAGAGTGTGAATATTATAACACTTTAGAATTCATCTAGCATACTTTTTAAGGGGTAGGTTCACGTACAAACAACTTTTTTCGGTATGAACTGTACGAATTGAAGGAAAAAACACGCGGGCCGTTTATAACCAGAGTAATTATATAATTACTCTGCCCGCGTGTTTTTTCCTTCAATTCGTACAGTTCGTACCAAAAAGTTGTTTGTATTTGATCTTTAATTATAAAATATTTCTAACTACAATTATTTAACCGAACATCTTGTTGTATACTTTTCAACTTCTCTCTGAAACTATGCGGTGTAGGGTAACCCAGCCACCTCAGTTGGGTGGCGACCCCAACACCCCTCCGTCAACATGGGGCGCTAAAAATGCCCTCGCCAAGCCCTTAACGAGCATTAATGCTGAAATGTGTGGGGACCACCTTGTCAAGAGCCAATCATATTTTTTAACCTTAGCCAAACCACCCCAACATAGCCAAAGGGAGGCGTCATTCTTAAGACGACCGCACACCACCCAGCCTAAGTAGTTATGAGAGGCATACTGGGTAATGATAACATGACTTTGAACAGTGAACTATTTTATGCACAGCAATAACAATGCATTGGTTCTTCGTAAAATTGAAAATAGACTTTGGAAGTTTAGTCAACCTAATGAGAAGAACCAACAAAGACACCATCTACTAAGTAACGCGCACCGCAACTTGATACATGACGCATTTTAGCACGAACACGCCTTCGTGTCCCATCCTCTGGCTCTCTCCTCTTCTTTATTGGGTCCAAAAATCCGCTCTCAAGAGCTTCCAATGCTTTTGTGGTCAATGCACGGTTTCTTCTACTCTGTCGTTGAGCATTAGCAAGAGGAGCCAACGAGTCAGTCTGATTGTTGGCTGTTTCAGATAATGTATCTTGTTTAGCAGGGGATGATTTCTTAACATCACATAAACGTGGACCCACTCGAGGGTTCTTCTCAGCACATGCAGCATCTTCCATGCCTTCATCTTCACCACGAGTGCTGTCGTTTTTAGTATTATCAACCGTTTGACGTTTTGTTTTGAGTTTAAATACCAACATCTGTTTTCTTGCTGGTTGCCCATCTGCAGAGAGATCCATTTTGGTATTATCCACTGCATTAAGATTGACATCTTCATTTGTAGATTCTTTTATCATATCATGTTCGGTTTCTCCAGAAACACTAGTCGACATATGATTATCAGCAGGTTCCAAAATAGTCAAACTTGTTAGCTCTCTGACTTCAACAAGTCCAACCAAACTGGTATCCAAAACTGTGCATTTCATCAAATCTTGTTCTTCATCTGACCCGTGTGTCTCATGTGGCTTGACCAACTGCTCATTGTCAGGTTCGTGTTCAAGAAGGTGCGGTTCAGATGCAACTTTATTTAGCACTTCAGTCAACGAGTCAAAATATTGACTTCCTTTGACCAGACTCCTCCTTGAAAACTTTGTCACACCAGGTGCAAGAAACACTAAATTCTTCGAGTTTTGTAATGCATAATTTCTGGCCTGTTCATAGTGCCATCCTCTAGCTAAAAGACGAGGCCACACAGTCGCCCAGAAGAAATCATTTAACCCTGCTTTGCTTAATCCAATCCTATCCTTTAATATATTAACAATTTCTTCTGTTTTAAGAGACGAGCATGTAGACTCAACTTTCACGCTTGTTAATCGTCTTCTGGTCTTGATAGCAAGGTCTTGTTTCCCTTTGCCAATGGCTACGGCTTGTACAAGAAGATCGAGGCCCATTGTGTCCCTTAAAGTGAACACATACTTCTCAAACGAAAGTCTTCCTTCCTCAAACGTTTTAACGACCTGCAAGAACCATACATCAATAACAGATCTTTCCAAGTGTAGAAAAGTAAACATTAGACAAAGTACCTGTGTCAAACTAGCTTTACACTCGTCTGTCACATTAGAAAGCAAGCGAGATAAAAGCTCGTGTAGCCTCCACCCTCTGAAAATCTTTCTTCCAGGAACGGACTTGCTAATTCTTTTCTTCTTCCGATACATTGACCATTTTTGGTGTTCACTGCTTCGATAAAACTTCCCATAGTAATAAGAGAGTACGTTTGGCATACCTTTATTCCCCATGAACTTGTTCACAACGCGAAGATTCTTGCCAAATATATATAAACCAAGAATAAAGCTATCATGTTCAATCGCGCTCCAAGATTCTTCACTCGAAGAACAAGGAACCAGAAGCAAATCATTGTGCGTTTCACAACCTACAACACAAGATGCACCCTTTGCATTTCCTTCAATATGTTGACCGTGAACACAAGTGTCGGTAAATGACATGCCAAATTCACAGACTGGTATCTTTATGAGCTGGAATCGCTCGTTTTCTGTCATCAAAGGTGGGATTTGTGCCTGGTACTCATCCCCGACCCGTGTGGTCTTTTGTGGCTCTCCAAAAATGTTACCAGCAGCAGAATAGTGTTCAGAATGGAGCCACTCGACACGTTTATCAACATCATCGATATCCTTATCCATCTATCCACAACAAAACATGGAAACACACAATGTTGTTAACTTCATGTTTCAGTCAAAACACATGTTGATTTTCCCCTCGAATTTGACACGATCTACGACGACTATTCCGTATATTTTTCCCCAAAACAGAAACTTTGTCACATTTATGTTAGGGAAATTTTAATCAATTCAACAAATTAAGTAAAGTTCTTCCATAATTAACCAAAATAATTAATTTAGATGATTGACTCCTACAGAAAACCACACTCAGATCCATAAAATTAAAAAAAAAATAAATAAAAAAAAACAGTGAATACCCATGAACACATTAAAGTTTAAACATTAATAACTAAAAGCATTCACCATGAACACATAAACAATTAGATCAAATCTGCATATTGCTGATAATATAATATAAACAACAAAGTATGAACACAATACACTATAAGTTTATGATTACAAACCGAAGCAAAATATATATATAAAAAAAAGATGAGTAAAAAAGATTGATTAGCTTAAATGTAAGGAATCCCACGTGAAGAAGCAAATATTAACAGATGGGTATTCATGTTTTGCATCAAATTCAATTCTTTTAATCATTATTTGCAGATTAACAGATGGGTATTACTATTGATGAACAATAACAACTACCAACAAGATGATGTAAAATGCAAGAAACAAAGAGACAAAACTTATTATTATGTAACAAATATTGTAACGATGGTAATATATAATTCACCTTTGAATAATATTGTAAGTGAACAAGTTGTTGCAGCGTTAGAGCGTTCCTGAGAAGAGAAGACAAACCAAAGCAAGAATGTGTTTAAAATAAAAAGGAGACGACTAATAGCTTTGTTCGGGTCGTTTTTTTTTTTTGTTTTTTTTTTTTTTTTTTTTTTTTTTTAGCAATTGTGTGTTTTGTGGCAATCACAAGACCAAACCAGCGAACACGTTTGACCAAAGATTTATAAAAGGACTTTTATTTGTTTTCTTTAAAGGTTTGGGTTGAGTGAGATGTTTGCTTTGGGTTTGTGTGTTTCACAACCAAAAAGTTTAAAAGTTTAAATCATGTAGAGTATTAGTTGTGGTTTATTTATAAAATTCATCTAGGAGGGTTTTTGTTAGGACAAAAAGGATTGGTAACACCACTTTTGCAAACCTTAGTCTAATTCACTTCTGTCAAAATATTCTAAGTATAGAACTGCTGAAGAAGAAGGATCAAATTGCTGAAGAAGAGATTCCACAAGTGCTGAAGAAGAGAAGTCATCAGAAGTTCTGAAGTTCAAACCAGACACTTCTACTGAAGAACTACTGAAGACAAACTACTCATCAGTAGTTTGTCATTCATCAGTACTTATGTGAAGATCTTTTCCACCGTCTTTTTGTATCAGTAATTTATTACTTTAGTATTACTTTTGCTTATGTACAAGTTCCAAGACTGCAACTTGTTGCAACTTGTTTCTGAACTTGCTTTTTTGGCAAGGTTCATGTATTTGTAAAGTCTATAAATAGAAGGGTTCATCCTTCTGTTTTAGACATTGATTTTAATACAGAAATCCTTCAACACACATTATTGTTATTTCCATTTCATATTTTTTGAGAATCTGTCTAAGTGTTTCATTCTCATTCAATACTTAGATTCTCAATAAATACTTATCATTTATTAGTTTTTCAATCCAGGGGGAGTTATAACTCCTGTTGATAAGTGTAGCTTTAAACTCATAACATTCCGCTGTGCTATCACTGATCAAGAACTTGCTAAACACATAAGTGTTCACTAGCAAGTTCATACAAAAGAGCAATACTGATCCAACAATTGGTATTAGAGCACTGGTTTATCTGATCACATATCAATCTAACACATTGAGAATCAGACACAGGCTCTTATTGATATTCAATAAAGGATTATAAGCTCACTTTTATCAACATCCATCACTTTAAGAGATATTTGACAAATCAATACTCTTTAAAATGGATCCTCATAATACTGGTTCTGCCAATAAACCTGCTATGCTAGTAAGAAATGAATATAACATCTGGCAAAGGAGAATGGCATATACATTATCACAGACCAACACAGGTTGCTGGAAATCTGTGATATATGGTCTTCATAAACCAGTAAACATAAATCTTGAAACTAAAGAAGAGATTCCAAAAGACCCAAAAGACTATACAGATGATGATTTCTTAAAACTTGAGCTTGATGCTAAAGCTTTCTCTATGTTGGCAATGGCACTCCCAAATGAAATCTACTCTGGCCTATTACATTGTGATAGTGCCAAAGAGCTTTGGGACTGCCTCAAAGAACAGTTTGGAGGAACTGAAGAGGTGATTGCCAACACCAGAGAAATCTTGGCTCAACAATATGAAACTTTTGCTCACATTAATGGGAAACTTTAACACAACAATTTGAAAGATTCTCCTCATTAATATCTGAGCTAAAACTAAATGGTCAGACCTACATAACTGTATCTATGCTTCATAGATTTTTAAGGTCTTTACCTGAAAAATGGGAAACATACTCTATAGTCTTAAGATCTTCACCAAACTTTAGCTCCCTCACTCTTACAAAACTTCATGGGAGATTACTTACTTTTGAAAGAGAAATTGATCAAAAGAAAAAGTTACAAAACTCTGGCAAAACTGCTGATGACTATCTACCAGGTAGTACAGCACTATTGGGACAAGACTCACCAACTTGTTCAAATAGTTTTGGATCTTTTGACCATATTGACATAACTGCTGGGATCTCATCTGAAAGATCATTCCCAGGTTATGACAATAATGATTTTGGTCAAACTGCTGATAACATGTGTTTTATCATGGATGATTTAAATAGTTTCAGCAGTGATGACCTAGAAGAAATGGATATTTTGCACCAACTGGCCATGTTAAGTTTAAAAACAAATAAATTTTACAAAAGGTCAGGAAGGAAGTTTCCAGGACTCAACAGTTCAACAAAAATTGGTTTTGACAAATCTAAACTTAGATGTCATAAGTGTCAAAAGTTGGGACACTTTGCTAGAGAGTGTAGAAGCTCTGGCTTTAACCAATCTCAGTCTGGAAACAATTTTAACCCCAATTATAACAGGAATAATGGAAACAAGGGAATGCACATTTTGTACAGGCACAAGCTCCACAACACCAATATGTGCCACAAGTACAATATGTACAGATGCCTGCTCAACAGATGCAGAGCCAACAATCAATCCCTCCCTTTCCAGCTGCTCAACAACCTCCACAGCAATAGCAACCCTCTCAACAAAGTTTATTCACTTCAGGGTATGTTGACTGGAGCAGTCTTCCTTTTGACACCACAGAATGCAATCCTGATGCAGACAACAAGATGTTTGACATCAACTGGGAGAGCCTGACAATGGCAGAAAGAACTTTGCCTTAATGGCATTTGAGGGATGCACCTCAAAATCTGCCTTGTCACAGGTATTAAAAGAATCTTTGACAAAACTGTGTTCAAATTCTTGCAAAGAATCTTTTGCTCTCATAAGAGAGACTAATGTGCACTTACAAGGAAAAGCAAATGACTCTGAGAGAAAATTCACTCAGATGAAATGTGATTTAGAAAGAAAACTTTCTGCAAAAACAAAAGAAGTTTCTAAATTAACTAACACTGCTATTGAAACCCAAGCACAAATTAAAATCATGATAAATGACCTAGGAAATGTCAGACAAGAGCTTGCTGACACCAAGGTCACATGTGAAAAATGGGTTGAATCTTGTAAGGGGTACCAATTATTGCTAAACAAACAAAGTGCTTCAAATGTTAGGTTTGGCATAGGGTACAATCACACTGAAACACCAACAGATTTTTCCCCCAAAACTACTGAAGATGGGAGAAAAATTGTTTCAGGTGAAACTTCTGAAGTGGAAGAATGCACATCTTTCCATGAGAACTTTCTAAAAACACACAAAGAAAGTTCTTCAGAAGTACTGAGTAATTCTGACTTTAAGCCATCAGTAGTTTCAACTACATCAGGAGTTAAGAACCTGAAAACTACTGATGACCTAAAACCTATCAAAACAGTCAGAAACTTGTCTTTAAAAGAAAAGACAAAAGAATGTGAAATCTGTGGTCTGTTCAACCACAAGACAGAATTTTGCAGATATAGAAAAGGTATTCAGTTCAACAAGAAAAATCAACAACTGGTTGTGGGAAAACAAATCAAAAATGATTTTGTAAAAACTTTTTCTCCCAAGAAACAACAACCAGTAAACACCTTTTCTCAGAAAAAGACAAAATCTCAACAAAGATCTTTTTCTCAAAATTCTCTTTCAGTAGTTAGACTGAATCATCAGCAGTTTCACAAACTGCTGAGATTAAAGATCTTATAAACTTAGTAAAACTACTGATGACCAAAGTTGATGGTGGTCCTCAAAAGGATACCACCATTGTTCTTAATGAAAAATCCATTGCCAAAAAGACATGGATTTCTCAACTTGGTCAAGAACAAACTGTAAATGTTCTCAAGAGCAAACCCAAAGCCAAACTGGCTTGGGTTCCTAAATCTAACTGATTTGCTATCTTGTGCAGAGAGTTTCCAGAGGCTTAAATAGCATTTGGTATGTAGACAGTGGAGGCTCAATGCACATGACAGGATGCAGATACCTGATAAACAATTTTATCAGTCAAAGAGATGGATCTGTATCCTTTGGGAACAATGCTAAGGGATATGTGCTAGGACATGGCAATGTCTCCTCTGGCAAAATACAGTTTGACAAGGTCAATCTGGTTGAAAATGTCACACCACGACAATGGCGGAAACACGTGGCGCGACGGTTCAAAGCATAAAGTCAAGGTTATTGCTAAACACAAGTAACTTAAGAAAATGGGTCATTTATTAAGGCGTCAAATCTTGTTCCAAATATTACATAAAAGTAAATTGTTTTTAAGACAACATAGAGGTTTCTCAAATATATCCCAAAGCCTTGGGAAATAAAGGTGAAACCCCGCAAAACGTTTGACGCCGCATTGGAGGATTCCACGACCCAGCTTGCCCCGGTTCGTCTTCATCTAATTACCTGAAAGATATGTTTAAAAGTTTCGTCAATATAAATATATTGGTGAGTTCACAGGTTTTTAGTTTCCAAAACTTGAGTACTTGGGAAATACCATGTTATGACAATATATAGGAGTTGCAAATTCCTATAAATCTACTTGAGACTATAATCAAACCAAGACGTATATAATAAATATGCCCGCTCCAAGTCGTTACTCGGTTTCCCACGACTTAAGTTTAGAATATATGCACCCCAGGCATAACCTAATGCATAATCGACGCTATCGATTAGGGGTGGGCCTTGTTAGGCACCAATAGTACTATCCAATATTCCACCGGTTTCATTTCCCTGAACAAATGATTATAGAGGCGAGGACTCAACCCCGAGTGGCGGTCACACCTCAAGTAATAATTCCGTCAAACATTTTCCCTAACATATCTTTCCCCCGAAAAACGTAAAAATAGTTTAAAATGGGGCCGTGAAACTCACCTGAAATACTGTCTGGCTTACTAGGCGGATAGCAAAGAGGGTCCCGCACCTACAAACGTCCTAGACGTATAAGTCACTATTCCTATAGTGCATGTGCCTTGGCAAGTTGTACACCCAACTCCCGACCACAAGTTATTCCAAATCCCATTTAATTAAGCGCGTATCCTAGGTTTCGTTGGCGTTAGATTACCCTTTGTGTTACAAGTTATATATTACTCTTGTTAATATTTCCTTAACTTGTACCTTATTATCATCGACTCGACTTCACTTAACATATAATTATTTTCCCATTTAAATAATTATACTTAAGATCGCATCGCTCGATATAATATATATTTCAACACTCGACCCGACTCACTTTGCCACACATTTGTTTTCCCATTTAAACAAATATGCTAAGATCTTGTCGTTCGATTGTATATTCTTAACGCCCGATTCAACTCACCATACCGTATATTTATTTTCCCATTCAAATAAATATACTAGGTTCTTGTCGGTACGGCATACACATATATATATCTTTGTCTACTCGTCGCGGCTTTCCTTCCCACATATCTACTTTCCCATTAAGTAGGTATACTAGAATTTTGCCGAGACGAGCGTACGTATATATAAATGTGTAATTTTCTTGTTAAGTATATACGTTTGTTTAACGTCTTATTTGTTTATATCATGTTTTTCTCCCACGAATATTTCCTTCAACACTTAGGAAAGTGTTTATTAGTTTTCACCCATGATGTATATATATATTTTACTTCTTAAAAATATATATTTTCTTGTCTTGCCGCAATGGCATTTTTCTCATGTTTTGTCCGTGTACGGTTCGTTAACGCGTCTTAGTTCGATATCTTAGCTCGAATAGTCAATTTTTCCAAGTTTTTTCCCAACATGTGTTTTATAGAAATATTATCCATATTTCTTCCTCTTTACACATATTACTTGGAAAGTTTGAAATACTTATGTATTTTTAACCCAACTTGTTAACTTAACTACAAAAATGTTTCCAATACTTTTATATTCCCATTTATATAAAAGTATTCATTTTTGTTTAAGTTTCTCAAGTTTGTTTAATATTTTTATAAAATCTCTATTTTATAAAAATCCTTATGTTAATATCATCCATATTTTATAACTTTCAAAAATATACTTTTTATACAAAATACCCAAGTATAACTACTAGTATTTACCAAAATCATCCTTGGAGATTTATTTCTTACACTTTTGACACCAAACTTTCCATCCTTGCATTTTTGGACTAATAGTTTCTAAAATATCCATTTTAGTCCTCCAACTTTCAAAGTTACAATATTAGTCCCTTAACTTTCAAATGTTGCATTTTTCCACTCTAACTTCCAAAGTTAGCATTTTTCACTCAAAATAGTAGACTTTGAAGATTCAACTTTTATTGGTAAGTTATTTTTGTATCAAAACACTTTTATTAGTCTTATATTCCATATATAAGACTACTTGTATGTGTGTTTTATGTATTTGGCCATTTTAACAAAATATCATTCTTTTAAGTAAGTTAACTTTAATTTTTCATCTTCTTTATTCTTGAACTTCTAACATGTTCCACCATATATTATAACTTAGATGATCATATTAAGATGATTAAAGTTACTTTTTAACATATTCAAGTTCATTCCATAAATCTTAACCAAATCACCATCCTACTTAGTTTAAGTGTAAATTTCATACATTTTCAAGATCATTACTTTATCATCATCAAATCCATGATTTATTTACATATCTTTAATCATCCATTTTACACAAGTAAAACCTATTAAAGATTATGTTCAAACCACCTTTTAAACCCTTCATGTACAACTTGCTTCTAAGAACACATACATGAATAATAATAATCAAAAACAAGGTTAAGAAGCTTACTACTAGCACAAGGCTAGGGAAGACAAAACCTTTGATTTTGAGAGGGGTTTAGTGTGTTCTTCCTTAATGGTTAAGCTCCAAGCTTGAAACACACAATAGAGGTTTGGATGATGGATTGTTTTGAGTGATTTGGAGATGTAAAAACTTGAAAGAATGATGTGTGTGGGAGAGGGGAAACTTACGGCCCAAATGAAGAAAGAAGAGGAGTTGTTTTTGCTTTGTTATCTTCAAGGGACTAACACATGTTATATATAGTGTTATCACATGTAATCATTCCAAAGATTCAAGTAATCTTATGGAGGATTGAGTTGTGTACTTGGGATTTTTGGAAAGGTATCATATGTGTGTGTGTGTATAATGTCGTGTATGTATGTATAGATGTGGGAGGTTTCTTGCAAATCTTGCTAATCCTTATGATCTCTCATAATCTTTCACTAGATATCATATATACAAGAGTGCACTAGTGTAATGATGGGTTTGATTTTGTCTTGGCTTATTAGGGCCTCTTGGCCGAAAATAATCTTACACAAGGTAAGATTTTGCATGCTTTGTGTACTTACATTATCTCATGTTTTGTCTCATCCTTGCATGCTTTACACCCTAGGCTTTATAGGTTATTATTAAACACAAAGCAAGGGGATTACAAAGGCCATTAGGCCGGCCCTTGTGTGGGTTTAGGTGGGGTCCACCACTTCAAATATTTACCCATTATTTGTTATGTTTAATCCCCCGTCGTTCGGGTGTCGTTCGGGTATTTTTCGGGTTTTAATCACGCGTTAATCGGACATTAAAAATACCTTTAATAACCCTTAAATATAGTCTAATTTAAGCGTTGATTGGTTATTTAAGCCTTTGCCGGGTGAAATTATGAGTTATACGCGTATCGGGTGCGGTACGCGCATTTTATTCGTTACCGGGAGATTTGTACAAGACGTTTTCACTTATGGTTTTGGAGTTCCAAAACTCATTATATTTTGTGAAAATACCCTTTATTTTATATCCTGGGTGTCCGGGATCCTTTTCGTTTATTTAATTATTACCGGGTAATTGCCAACGTCCATACCGGATAGTTATTTCGCACATGATCCAATCATGTTTTTACCATTAAACGTATGCATTCCTATGCACTATTTGGAAATTGCTATCTCCTAAGGCCTTGATAATTAAATCACACATAATTGCATTTAATTACGTTAATCATATATTAATTAATTTGTACGGAATTACCTTATTTTTGCCGGTTGTTACATTCTCCCCCCGTTAAGAGAATTCCGTCCCGGAATTCACTTCGAGTTCTCCGGTACAGGTGTCTTCTCGAATAGGGCGGGGTATTTTTGCTTCATCCGGTCCAGCCTTTCCCACGTGAACTCCGGTCCACGCTTGGCATTCCAGCGCACTTTGACCAATCTGATCTTGCTGCGCCTAAGTTTTTGGACCTTCCAATCAGTTACCTCGATTGGTTCTTCCACAAAATGTAACTTGTCGTCAATTTGAATTTCGTCTGCTGGAATGATGAGAGTTTCGTCGGATAGGCACTTTTTCAAATTTGACACGTGAAACGTGTCGTGTATTCCACTAAGTTCTTGAGGCAACTTGAGCTTGTATGCCACTGTGCCTACCCTGGACAAGACTTCGAATGGTCCAATATATCGCGGGTTCAGTTTTCCGCGCTTCCCAAAGCGCGCGACACCTTTCCAAGGTGACACTTTTAGTAGGACTCTGTCTCCGACTTGAAACTCTAAAGGCTTTCGCCTCATATCAGCATAGCTTTTCTGGCGGTCACGGGCCGCTTTGAGGCGTTCCTTTATTAAAAAGACCTTATCCGTGGTCTCTTGAACAATTTCGGGCCCGGTGAGTTGTTTTTCTCCAACTTCCGCCCAACATAACGGCGATCGGCACTTGCGTCCATATAGAGCTTCAAACGGTGCGGCTTGAATGCTCGTATGATAACTGTTGTTGTAAGAAAATTCTACCAATGGCAAGTGCGTATCCCAATTACCTCCGAATTCAATCGCGCATGCCCGTAACATATCCTCCAAGGTCTGGATGGTTCGTTCGCTTTGACCATCCGTTTGGGGGTGATATGCGGTACTCATGTCGAGGCGAGTACCGAGGGCTTCATTTAAACCTTCCCAAAACCTGGAAGTGAAACGACTATCTCGATCAGAGATGATGGAAACAGGTACACCGTGTTTAGACACCACTTCCTTAATGTACAAACGGGTCAGTTTCTCCAACCTGTCCATTTCGCGAATCGGAAGGAAGTGTGCAGATTTTGTCAATCGATCTACGATTACCCAGATCATGTCATGGCCGCTTGTTGTCTTGGGTAACTTGGTAATGAAATCCATGGTGATTCGTTTCCATTTCCATTCCGGTATTTCCGGTTGCTGGAGCAGACCGGAAGGTCTCTGGTGCTCAGCCTTGACCTTTGCGCAAGTCAAACATCGCGCAACATATGTTGCTATATCTCTTTTGAAATTCGGCCACCAATAAAGTTCCTTCAAATCGTGGAACATCTTGTCTGCACCCGAGTGAACCGAATATCTAGAACTGTGAGCTTCGGCTAATACTAGCTCACGCAATCCTCCGTACACTGGAACCCAAATTCTATTCATGAAATACAGTGCCTGGTCTGCCTTTGGTTCTAGTGAATCAACCATCTTTCGTAACCTTTCGCCTTTGACATTCTCGGGTTTAAGGGCGTTGACTTGAGCTTCACGAATTCGTTCAGTCAGATTCGTGTGGATAGTCAGACCCAAAGCTCGAACACGCAATGGTTTAACCCGTTCCTTGCGACTCAAGGCGTCGGCTACAACGTTCGCCTTACCGGGATGGTACTTTATCTCACAATCGTAATCGTTTAATAATTCGACCCATCGCCGTTGTCGCATGTTTAAATCCTTCTGATCAAAGATGTGTTGCAAACTCTTATGATCAGTGAAAATCGTGCACTTGGTTCCGTACAAATAGTGCCTCCATATCTTGAGAGCGAACACCACTGCACCTAATTCCAAATCGTGTGTAGTGTAATTCCTCTCGTGGATTTTCAGTTGCCTGGAAGCATATGCTATTACTTTTTCTCGCTGCATTAGTACACAACCCAAACCTTGATGTGAGGCATCACAGTAAACCACAAAGTCTTCCGTACCATCTAGAAGTGATAGTATCGGAGCGCCACATAACTTATCTTTTAATAATTGGAATGCTGCCTCTTGCTTTTCCGTCCACTCGAATTTCTTATCCTTTTGGGTTAACATGGTTAAAGCTTGTGCTATCTTTGAAAAGTTCTCGATGAACCTTCTGTAATAACCCGCAAGGCCAAGAAATTGTCGTACTTCGGTAGGAGTTCGAGGTGCTTCCCAATTTTTAATTGCCTCGATCTTGGCGGGATCGACGTGTATGCCCTTCTCGTTTACCACGTGGCCTAAAAAGTGAACTTCCCGAATCCAAAAGTCACACTTTGAGAATTTAGCGTAGAGCTTCTCTTTGCGTAATACTTCAAGAATTAACCGAAGGTGATTCTCGTGGTCTTCTTTGGTGCGTGAATAGATCAAAATATCGTCAATGAAGACTATGACGAATTTATCCAGGTATGGCTTACACACGCGGTTCATTAGGTCCATGAAAACCGCTGGTGCGTTGGTTAAGCCGAACGGCATTACCAAAAATTCATAGTGTCCATACCGGGTTCTGAAGGCCGTTTTTGGTACATCTTCTTCTTGTATACGCAACTGGTGATAGCCAGACCTCAGATCAATTTTGGAGTAATAGCTGGAACCTTGGAGCTGATCAAATAAATCGTCGATCCTGGGGAGAGGATAGCGATTCTTGATGGTTAGCTTGTTCAGCTCTCGATAGTCGATGCACATGAGAAATGTGCCATCCTTCTTCTTTACGAATAAGACGGGAGCTCCCCAAGGTGAGAAACTCGGTCTTATAAAACCTTTGTCCAATAATTCTTGTAGCTGGCTGGACAGCTCCTGCATCTCTGATGGAGCTAGGCGGTATGGCGATCGTGCCACAGGAGCAGCTCCAGGAACGAGGTCGATGCGGAACTCGACTTGTCGAGGTGGTGGCAACCCCGGCAAATCTTCTGGGAATACATCCGGAAAATCTCTAGCTACTGGAATGTCTTCCAACTTTCGCTCGTCGGTCTTCTTGTCCACTACGTGTGCCAAGAATGCGACAAGCCCTTTTCTCAGACACTTACGAGCCTTCATGCTTGAAATAATTCTTAGCGGCGTTCCGTGTCTTTCCCCTTGAATTGAGAGAGTTTCACCGCTTGCGAGGGGGACTTGAATAACTTTATCGTTGCAAATCACGACGGCATGGTGCGCGGACAACCAGTCCATGCCGACAACTATGTCAAACTTCCCAACACAACCGGTAAAAGATCAATCCCAAACTCGTGCCCACAGAGTTCTAATTTACAATCTTTCGCTACTTCTCTCGTTTCAATAGTTTTACCATTAGCCAGTTCTATGGAGTAGGGTGTATCTAGTTTGCTAGTTTTTAATCCAAGTAGTCTTTTAAACTCAATGGATACGAAGCTAAAGTCAGCACCGGTATCAAATAATACAGAGGCATAATGGCCATTAAGAGGAAACGTACCAGTGACCACGTTGGGGTCTTGTCGTGCATCACCGGCTCCAATCACAAATGCCCGCCCGCGGGCCTGGTTGTTGATCTTGGGGCAATCCTTTTTCCAATGATCTAACGACCCGCATGCAAAGCATGGTCTAGCCCCTCCATTCTTCGGTGCTCCAGAACGACAATCTTCAGTCTTGTGTCCTGTGCGGTGGCACTTTCCACAAGTTAACCCTTATTCCTTCCCTGATTACCCTGTTTGTTACCATTACCACGTCCCGTGGCAACATATCCCTTTCCTTTCTTGTTTGAGCTACCCGACGCTCTGTCCCTCTTCCCTTCATCCCGTTTCCTTTTCCCGAATCTCGGCTTGTTCCCCTGGTCGTTCGACACAACTGCTGAGTTCGTTCCCTGATTCTTGGCTTCTACACTGCTGGCCTCAGAAATCTTTAGTCCCGAAACTTGTCGGATCAGTGTACCCATGCGTATAGCATCTTCGGTGAGGCTTAGCGCAAGATCAATGGCTGCGCGCATGGTCGTAGGTTTGGAAGCAGTGACCATGCTGCGTATTTGCGGTGCCAAGCCGAACAAATAACGCTCTATCTTGTTGCTTTCAGGGGTGACCAACCGTGGCACTAGTCTGGCGAGATCATGGAATCGAGACGTGTAACCAGTCACGTCCGCTCCCATCATAGTGAGGTTCCAGAATTCAGTTTCCAGTTTCTGTACCTCGCTTGCCGGACGGTACTCGGCAATCATGAGTTCTTTCAGTTCTGTCCATGACAGGGAGTAAGCAGTGTCGTCACCCAACGACTGTACTTGTCCATTCCACCACGTCAGTGCTTGGTCCAAGAACAAGTTGGTGGAGTACATGACCGACTGGCGAGGGGTACACCCACTGATACGGATGACTGCCTCGGTCTTTTCAAACCACTTGACCAGGCCAACTGATCCTTCTGTGCCGTTGAAATTGATCGGCTTGCAGTCCAAGAAGGCTTTGAATGTGCAGCCACGCTCTCGCGAGGCCGTTTCTGCATTAATAAAGTTGTATGTTATTATGGGATAGGAGTTTTAGGATATTCTCCCATCGCCTTATCAATTATTTTTAAACCTTCTTACCATTGGGGGAGGTTTCTCGTCGGTCACTCCCAGTCAAGTCACATGATCGTTCGGAGCGAGCAGCTTCGTGCTCCGCGATTGCGCGGGCTATGCGCTCCGAAATCATGGTCTCAAGTTCTGCTGGTGTTGCGGGCAGTCCGTCTGCACCGCTGTTGCTTCTGGTGGCTGGTGCCATTTTCTTCAATAATAATTATCAAAGGTTAATTTGGCAAACATTCATACAATATAAAGCATAAATAACAAACCAGAATATGAACACAATAATCAACACCATGTCATCACACAACATACCAACACATCATACAGAATAAATAGTAATCAACACAATATCACCACACAAACACACAAATCACAATATATGGAGTAAGCAATAATCGTAGACAACAACATATTTCACCATCATAATAATAAGATTTTTCATTAATTTCAATAGTACTAGTACAATGTTTGTTCATACTAACAAAATGGAGAATACATTTCTCATACAATACATTGTTTTTGAAATAAATAAAACATCATATCATGTGCCGTCGTACCCGTACGGCTAGGCAAAATGCAGACGAGTGTCATATCCCGTGCTATACTACCATACTGCTGCTACTATGTACATAAGCTGGTGATTCTTCCGTGCGCCCCTGATGCATCCCTACTGTGGCGGTGGTGGCGGATACTGGTACTGTGGTGCATGCATACTGATCGTCATGCTGATCGTCATAATACGCTCATATAAGAACTGTCGATGCGCAAAATGCGCATCCCCTGTAATACCACACTGAGCGTCCATGCTCAGTAACTCTTCCGCATAATGCGCCAAAGCATCTCGTGCATCAATCATCCGCGTCCACATCAGACGGGTCTGCTGCTCTACCTGTGTCACGGTGCGCTGCACCGTGTCAGCGAGAGTCTGAAAGTCTCGCTCTAAGGAGATGGCAGTGGACCATGCTGGTCCCGATAAGGGTGTCATCCTAGGTGGCTGGGATGGTCCGGGTATATCTGGGTGAGCTGATGGGAATGGCCCAAAGGGGGCTGGTATCGGTATGTGTGGAAGCAACGGGGTAAAACCCTGTGGTCTGGTAAAGTGAGGTGGCATCATGTAGGGGTCCCCTGCACCTAGAGGGTACGGTGCAGGTGTCATGCTGGGAAGGGTGGGGATCGGTAATGTCATGGCTACTGTGGGTGGTGGTACAGGCTCGGCCAATGGGGCTACCAGAGGCTCTGAAACAGTGGCCCACTCTGGGGTGGATACCACGACAGTGGGGGTGGGAGGGCTCGCGGTGGCGTATGCCGTCACGCCCGCCCGGTGCAGCTCCGAGCTGCGGGCAGAGCTCCCCTCTAGGATGTGCCCAGTAGGGACTGGCCCATCCTGCGGTACGGCTCGGGTATGGTGGGTAGAGTGACTGGTGCAGTAGTGGCATGCTCGATCGTCGGAGCGACGTGCTCCTCCTGGTCTACTGGTGGGATCGGCACAGCAATGTGCTCCACCGATGCGGTCGACTCATCGTCTGAGTCATCAGAGATCCACCCGTTGTGTCCACGGGGAACGGGCACGAGCATCATGCCCGGGGGTACGGGGATAAGTGGGGTAGGTAAGGGCTCACGATCGATCGGTGCGTGTCGATCATAGGGAGACTCAACGGTCTCTGACTGCGCGGGGACAGGCCTCGATGGACCTGCACAGCCCTCTGGGAAGTCTCTGATGGCCTGGAGGGGTAGTACTGGCAGTGGCGCTGCCTGGACTGGCACTATAGGCAAGTCTGCCTGTGGTGCCTCGGCCATAGGTAGGTCGACCACGTCGCCCTCATCGGGGGCCCACGCTGGGTCCTCGCTCGGGTCAGTCTCGTCCGAGCTATCTCCTCCTGCGCCTTCCACGGCGGCGTCAATCTCCATCTCGTCATCCTCCGGATCGAGTACCACAAGCTCAATCGGCTCTGGTGGCGGCGCTGGGATAATCTGAATACTGCTATCGTAACTGGGCGCTATGCTACCAGCGTCCGACATCCTGGCAAAAGAACCGTACATGTATATATATGAATTAATTTTAGATTAGATAGTTAAGGCATACATTATCAGTATCCTTCCTAACCTCTAATACTACGTTAATGCATAACGATACCCGTGGCTGGCTTGGTCGGAATCTCCTCATGCCCAATGCTTCTTGAAAAATTACTTTATTTGCATTTAGCAACTATGTATATTTTTTGAAAACTTTATCTTTTTGAACCAAATCCGGTTATAGTCTAGTTTTTAAAGAAAATACTCTAGTTCGCTATAACCTTGGCTCTGATACCACCTTCTGTCACACCACGACAATGGCGGAAACACGTGGCGCGACGGTTCAAAGCATAAAGTCAAGGTTATTGCTAAACACAAGTAACTTAAGAAAATGGGTCATTTATTAAGGCGTCAAATCTTGTTCCAAATATTACATAAAAGTAAATTGTTTTTAAGACAACATAGAGGTTTCTCAAATATATCCCAAAGCCTTGGGAAATAAAGGTGAAACCCCGCAAAACGTTTGACGCCGCATTGGAGGATTCCACGACCCAGCTTGCCCGGTTCGTCTTCATCTAATTACCTGAAAGATATGTTTAAAAGTTTCGTCAATATAAATATATTGGTGAGTTCACAGGTTTTTAGTTTCCAAAATTTGAGTACTTGGGAAATACCATGTTATGACAATATATAGGAGTTGCAAATTCCTATAAATCTACTTGAGACTATAATCAAACCAAGACGTATATAATAAATATGCCCCGCTCCAAGTCGTTACTCGGTTTCCCACGACTTAAGTTTAGAATATATGCACCCCAGGCATAACCTAATGCATAATCGACGCTATCGATTAGGGGTGGGCCTTGTTAGGCACCAATAGTACTATCCAATATTCCACCGTTTCATTTCCCTGAACAAATGATTATAGAGGCGAGGACTCAACCCCGAGTGGCGGTCACACCTCAAGTAATAATTCCGTCAAACATTTTCCCTAACATATCTTTCCCCCGAAAAACGTAAAAATAGTTTAAAATGGGGCCGTGAAACTCACCTGAAATATTGTCTGGCTTACTAGGCGGATAGCAAAGAGGGTCCCGCACCTACAAACGTCCTAGACGTATAAGTCACTATTCCTATAGTGCATGTGCCTTGGCAAGTTGTACACCCAACTCCCGACCACAAGTTATTCCAAATCCCGTTTAATTAAGCGCGTATCCTAGGTTTCGTTGGCGTTAGATTACCCTTTGTGTTACAAGTTATATATTACTCTTGTTAATATTTCCTTAACTTGTACCTTATTATCATCGACTCGACTTCACTTAACATATAATTATTTTCCCATTTAAATAATTATACTTAAGATCGCATCGCTCGATATAATATATATTTCAACACTCGACCCGACTCACTTTGCCACACATTTGTTTTCCCATTTAAACAAATATGCTAAGATCTTATCGTTCGATTGTATATTCTTAACGCCCGATTCAACTCACCATACCGTATATTTATTTTCCCATTCAAATAAATATACTAGGTTCTTGTCGGTACGGCATACACATATATATATCTTTGTCTACTCGTCGCGGCTTTCCTTCCCACATATCTACTTTCCCATTAAGTAGGTATACTAGAATTTTGCCGAGACGAGCGTACGTATATATAAATGTGTAATTTTCTTGTTAAGTATATACGTTTGTTTAACGTCTTATTTGTTTATATCATGTTTTTCTCCCGCGAATATTTCCTTCAACACTTAGGAAAGTGTTTATTAGTTTTCACCCATGATGTATATATATATTTTACTTCTTAAAAATATATATTTTCTTGTCTTGCCGCAATGGCATTTTTCTCATGTTTTGTCCGTGTACGGTTCGTTAACGCGTCTTAGTTCGATATCTTAGCTCGAATAGTCAATTTTTCCAAGTTTTTTCCCAACATGTGTTTTATAGAAATATTATCCATATTTCTTCCTCTTTACACATATTACTTGGAAAGTTTGAAATACTTATGTATTTTTAACCCAACTTGTTAACTTAACTACAAAAATGTTTCCAATACTTTTATATTCCCATTTATATAAAAGTATTCATTTTTGTTTAAGTTTCTCAAGTTTGTTTAATATTTTTATAAAATCTCTATTTTATAAAAATCCTTATGTTAATATCATCCATATTTTATAACTTTCAAAAATATACTTTTTATACAAAATACCCAAGTATAACTACTAGTATTTACCAAAATCATCCTTGGAGATTTATTTCTTACACTTTTGACACCAAACTTTCCATCCTTGCATTTTTGGACTAATAGTTTCTAAAATATCCATTTTAGTCCTCCAACTTTCAAAGTTACAATATTAGTCCCTTAACTTTCAAATGTTGCATTTTTCCACTCTAACTTCCAAAGTTAGCATTTTTCACTCAAAATAGTAGATTTTGAAGATTCAACTTTTTATTGGTAAGTTATTTTTGTATCAAAACACTTTTATTAGTCTTATATTCCATATATAAGACTACTTGTATGTGTGTTTTATGTATTTGGCCATTTTAACAAAATATCATTCTTCTAAGTAAGTTAACTTTAATTTTTCATCTTCTTTATTCTTGAACTTCTAACATGTTCCACCATATATTATAACTTAGATGATCATATTAAGATGATTAAAGTTACTTTTTAACATATTCAAGTTCATTCCATAAATCTTAACCAAATCACCATCCTACTTAGTTTAAGTGTAAATTTCATACATTTTCAAGATCATTACTTTATCATCATCAAATCCATGATTTATTTACATATCTTTAATCATCCATTTTACACAAGTAAAACCTATTAAAGATTATGTTCAAACCACCTTTTAAACCCTTCATGTACAACTTGCTTCTAAGAACACATACATGAATAATAATAATCAAAAACAAGGTTAAGAAGCTTACTACTAGCACAAGGCTAGGGAAGACAAAACCTTTGATTTTGAGAGGGGTTTAGTGTGTTCTTCCTTAATGGTTAAGCTCCAAGCTTGAAACACACAATAGGGGTTTGGATGATGGATTGTTTTGAGTGATTTGGAGATGTAAAAACTTGAAAGAATGATGTGTGTGGGAGAGGGGAAACTTACGGCCCAAATGAAGAAAGAAGAGGAGTTGTTTTTGCTTTGTTATCTTCAAGGGACTAACACATGTTATATATATATATAGTGTTATCACATGTAATCATTCCAAAGATTCAAGTAATCTTATGGAGGATTGAGTTGTGTACTTGGGATTTTTGGAAAGGTATCATATGTGTGTGTGTGTATAATGCCGTGTATGTATGTATAGATGTGGAGGTTTCTTGCAAATCTTGCTAATCCTTATGATCTCTCATAATCTTTCACTAGATATCATATATACAAGAGTGCACTAGTGTAATGATGGGTTTGATTTTGTCTTGGCTTATTAGGGCCTCTTGGCCGAAAATAATCTTACACAAGGTAAGATTTTGCATGCTTTGTGTACTTACATTATCTCATGTTTTGTCTCATCCTTGCATGCTTTACACCCTAGGCTTTATAGGTTATTATTAAACACAAAGCAAGGGGATTACAAAGGCCATTAGGCCGGCCCTTGTGTGGGTTTAGGTGGGGTCCACCACTTCAAATATTTACCCATTATTTTTTATGTTTAATCCCCCGTCGTTCGGGTGTCGTTCGGGTATTTTTCGGGTTTTAATCACGCGTTAATCGGACATTAAAAATACCTTTAATAACCCTTAAATATAGTCTAATTTAAGCGTTGATTGGTTATTTAGGCCTTTGCCGGGTGAAATTATGAGTTATACGCGTATCGGGTGCGGTACGCGCATTTTATTCGTTACCGGGAGATTTGTACAAGACGTTTTCACTTATGGTTTTGGAGTTCCAAAACTCATTATATTTTGTGAAAATACCCTTTATTTTATATCCTGGGTGTCCGGGATCCTTTTCGTTTATTTAATTATTACCGGGTAATTGCCAACGTCCATACCGGATAGTTATTTCGCACATGATCCAATCATGTTTTTACCATTAAACGTATGCATTCCTATGCACTATTTGGAAATTGCTATCTCCTAAGGCCTTGATAATTAAATCACACATAATTGCATTTAATTACGTTAATCATATATTAATTAATTTGTACGGAATTACCTTATTTTTGCCGGTTGTTACAGAAAACCTTGAGTACAACTTGCTAAGTGTGTCACAAATGTGTGATAAAGGATATTCTTCCTTTTTCACAAAGACAGCATGCAAGATCATATCACCAGAAGGCCAGAAGTTGATAGAGAAGATTATTGAAGATCATACTTTGTTAATAGCCAAAAGATGTGGCAATGTCTATGCAGTGGACATTGAAAAAGACAAAGTACTGAACAAGACTGCCTGTTTCTTCTTAAAGGCATCAACTTCAGAAACTGATCTCTGGCACAGGAGACTTGGCCATGTGAACTTTAAAACCATAAATAAAGTCACAAAAATGGGCTTGGTCAGAGGTCTACCCTTAAAAGTATACCAGTGTCAAGAACACTGTGTATCCTGTTTAAAGGGAAAACAGCATAAGTCCTCTTATAAGTCTATTGAAGAATCAAAAACAACTGCATGTCTTCAACTACTCCATATGGACTTATTTGGGCCTGTAAAAATCATGAGCCTTGGTAAAAAGAAGTACTGCTTAGTCATCATTGATGACTACTCAAGATTTACATGGGTATTCTTATTTTCCAAGGATGAGGCTGCTGAAATCATCAAGTTCTTCATTCTACAAGTAGAGAAGCAATACTCTCTACCTGTCAAAACCATTAGAAGTGATAATGGGACAGAGTTCAGGAACAAATCTCTGGATGAATTCTATTTGTCTAAAGGGATTATTAGACAATTCAGTGTTCCCAGAACTCCTGAACAATATGGTGTGGTAGAAAGGAAGAACAGAACTTTAATAGAAGGAGCAAGAACAATGTTAGCTGATTCTGGCCTACCATTATACTTTTGGGCAGAAGCAGTTAACACATCATGCTATGTTCAAAATAGAGTCCTTATTGTCAAGAGACATTCAAAGACTGCCTATGAAGTTCTTCATGGCATGAAGCCCCTTATCTCCTTTTTCAGGGCTTTTGGGTGTCAATGTTTCATCTTGAACATAAATGAATCTATTTCAAAGTTTGCTGCCAAAGTTGACTCAGGTTGCTTTCTTGGTTATTCTTCAACTAGAAAAGCCTACAAGGTTTTTAACTCAAGAACCAGGATAGTAGAAGAAACACTGAATGCCAAGTTCAATGAGTCAAAACACACTCTCATTCCAGCACATCCTGCTGAACTTTTTGACCTTGACAGCTTCCATTTTGGACCTGAAAAGACTGTCACTTCATCAAAACCTACTTATTATGGTGATCAAAGGTTTGATGATGAAGATCCAGCACCATGGACTCCTCAAACAGTCATTAAGTCAACTTCAAAACCATCAGAAGTTTCACAAACTTCTGATTCAACAAATACTGTGGAACAAACTCAAACATCTGCTTCGGCACCTGAAACTACTGAAGACACTAAAACTGCTGAACCAGATATAATAGACCTCAGTAGTTTGTTTGAACGTTATTTTACTAATTTCGTGAAAACAACGTTAAAACGACGGACGGTTAATCATGCATCATGTGGTGGCGTGGATAGCCAAAAGACAAAGGGGTACATGCACCGATTGGGTTTGTCCCGATTGCTAAGTGTTTTGTGCCTTATGTCCAAGGCTTGATACCAAACCACATCGAGCCGAGGGTCTCACTGGAAGCAGCCTCTCTATTCTTAGGGGTAGAGGTAAGGCTGTCTACATCTTACCCTCCTCAGACCCTACCTTAGCTTTGCTATAGGTGGGATTAACTGAGTATGATGATGATGATGATGATGATGAGTTTGTTTGAAGAACATGAGCCACCAACACCTGTCAGTGGTTTACAACAACTGATCGAACACAAAGACCATCCACTTGATCAAATCATGGGTGATATTGCATCAGGTGTTCTTACAAGAAACCAGCTCTCCAACTTTTGTCTCTTCTCAGCATTTATTTCACAGTTGGAACCAAAGAAGTACCAGGAAGCCCTCAAAGACAACAATTGGGTGCAGGCAATGCAAGATGAATTGCTTCAATTCAACAAGCAACAGGTTTGGGAAATCTGTCCCTTACCACCAAACAAGCAACCAATTGGCACAAGATGGGTTTTCAGGAACAAACAAGATGAAGCTGGTATTATAATAAAGAACAAGGCAAGACTGGTAGTACAAGGTTACTCTCAAGAAGAAGGAATTGACTATGATGAAACCTTTGCTCCAGTTGCAAGGCTTGAAGCCATCAGGTTATTTCTGGCCTATGCCATTTCCAACAAAATAAAAGTTTATCAAATGGATGTTAAGAGTGCATTTTTGTATGGAAAGATAAAAGAGGAAGTGTATGTTTGTCAGCCACCTGGGTTTGAGGATCCTTCTCATCCTGAGTGGGTGTACAAACTAGACAAAGCTCTTTATGGGCTCAAACAGACTCCAAGAGCCTGGTATGACACACTTTCAACCTTTTTACTCAAAAATAACTTCACAAGAGGTGCCATTGATAAAACTCTTTTCATAAAACATGTTGGAAATCATGTCTTACTTGTTCAAATATATGTTGATGATATCATTTTTGGTTCAACAAACACAAAATTGTGTGATGAATTTAAGAAACTTATGCAATCAAAATTTGAGATGAGTACAATGGGAGAACTGCAGTACTTTCTGGGACTGCAGATTAAACAACAATCAAATGGAACTTTTATACATCAATCAAAATATGTTAAAGAATTATTGAACAAATTTTCTTTACAAGACTGTAAATCATGCTCCACTCCCATGACACCAACCACACAAGTTGAACCAGATGATCAAGGAAAACAGGTTGATCAAACCATGTATAGATGTATGATAGGTTCCCTTTTATATCTAACTGCTTCTAGACCAGATATTATGTTTTCAACATGTGTCTGTGCTAGATATCAATCAGCTCCTAGGGAATCACACCTCATTGCAGTCAAAAGAATTTTCAGATATCTGAAAGGAACTCCAACACTTGGAATTTGGTATCCTGCTTCAAGCAATACCAAGTTATCAGCTTTTTCAGATAGTGACTATGCAGGGTGTAAGATGTCAAGAAAATCAACATCTGGTGGTTGTCAATTCTTAGGAAACTGTCTAGTGTCTGGCAATCAAAGAAACAAACATCTGTTGCAACTTCAACTGCTGAAGCTGAATTCATTGCAGCTGCAAGTTGTACATCACAGATACAATGGCTCTAATATCAACTTCTTGATTATGGAATCAAAGAAACCAAGACACCATTGCTTGTAGACAGCAAATCTGCCATTAGCATCATTCAAAATCCTGTTCAGTTCTCAAAGACTAAACACATTGAAATCAGGTATCATTTCATAAGAGATTGCTATGAAAAAGGCAAGATTGAAGTGAAACATGTAGCAACAGCTAATCAAATAGCTGACATATTCACTAAACCCCTTGACACATCAACATTTCAGAAGTTAGTATCCATGCTAGGGATGCTAAATTTGTAAGTGTTTCTCTTTACTTTTTCTGCACAAAATTTTTATTTTTCACTTACATCTGTTTTCAAAAATTGAAAAACTTCTGAAAAACAAACAAGAGAGAAACTACTGATGAACAAAACATCAGTATGGGGATATTTTCTGAAAAGAAATTAACTTCTGATAAAACAACTTTCAGAAGTTATGAATAAAGTATTTATAAAATATTTCTCATCAGCTGTTCAAAACTACTGAAGAGAAAGTGGGAACTACTGATGAAAATAATTCTTCATCAGCAGTTTAGTCAAAAAGGGCAAATCAAACTTTTCCCACATAAGCAGTTTGACCTAGGCGGTTTCAAACTTCTGATAAAGAACCTTTTTGACCTAGGTGGTTTAAAACTTCTAATAAAGAAGTTCTAAGCGGTTTAAAACTTCTGATAAATACCTTTATCAACACTTATCCATTCAAAAACAAAAATTCCCTCCTTCTCTCTCAAGAAAGCTCTCAAACCCTGAACCTGCAAAAACACTGTTCGATTCCTACACACACAAACCACATGGCTTTAGTTCTTAAACAGGGACACAATCTCAGAGCCTATTTATAAAAACAAGAAGGCTGGTCCCAATACGATGAGATCATTGATCTCGTCGTCAAATCCCAATATTTCACCGCTCTCACTATAGACCCACCAATACATCCTGAAACTCTCAATGAGTTCTGGGCAAACGCTGAGACAGTGATGGTGGATGATGAAGTTATCTCTCTCAACTCAACAATTAAAGGGAGACAAATGGCCATCACACCGGCCATACTTGCAGACAGACTGGGGTTGAATGATGTAAATGCCCCTAAAAAGTTTGACAACTCTGCAATCCACCTAACCATGACTGAATGTGGTTATCAAGGTACTCTCTCACAAGCTACCATCTTTAAAAAGTATTTTGAACCAAAATACAAACTTTTGTTTCATTATATAATTATGTGCTTGAGTCCTAAAACAGGGTCTTATGACCAGATGCCCTCAACCTTTCAACCAATTTTTCATTCAATAGTGAATGAAACAAATTTCAGGGCATCAAAACTTTTCTTTAATGAGTTGGTGTTACATCATAATAACACTAAAAAGAAGTTTTTGTTATATCCAAGGTTCATTATGCAATGCATAATAAAAGAACTGGGTGATGAGGTGCTTGTGGGTAAAACTGAAATTTTAAAACCCTTAACCTCACAAGCATACTCAAGGCACAACAAACAGGCTGCCTGGCCAGAAGATGACCAAGGGGAACCAGAACCAGTCCCATGGAACCCTCATCTTCCAAACCTACACCCCAAAGGCCAAGAAACCCAAGGTACAAAAACAAAAACCCACCAAACCTAAAAGAAAAGTTGTTCAGGAGGTTGAGATGCCTGAACAACCTATTGTGCAATCTGCACTTCTTAAAGATGTGACTGAAACATCCTCTCAGTCTCATCCGTCTCAAACCCCACCAGAGCACCAATCACAATACTTTTCAAAAGAAAAAGACTTAAGAAAACTATTCCTATTGATGCTTCTTTTGAAACTGCTGAACCCACTGCCCAAACTACTGAACCAGCACCCCAACTTTCTGAACCAGATATTGAAATAGCCAAACTTCTCTCTGGGCTAAAAGAGAAAGTCCCATCCACACATGTCAGTCCCCAACTACCACCTCAAAACAGGGGACATAACATCAGAATTTGACATGGATGTGGACACTCAAAGCCCTAACCAAAGAGATGAGGATGAACCAGGGTCTCTAAGCCCAAACTTAGAAACTCTTGGTACTTTTGAGGCTGCTACTACTCATTTACCACCCAGTGGTGGACCTGAGGATAGAAGTAACATAGCTAAGACCTCAACTGTGGTAACTACTGATGAAGGCTTAATGCCTGAGGTAGGAAATCCTCTGAACCAAGAAAAAGAAGTACATGAGACAACTGAGTTGGGCTCAGCTCATGATGTAACTGATACAGTCCTCATTGAGGATGTAATCAGGGATTCAGATGATTCCATTGACTTGGATGATGTTTCAAAACACCAAACTACTAAATTGACGGCTACAAGTGAAGGTCCTGCACCTGATGTATCTATGCTCAAGAAGCTAGTCACACCAGATCAGGTTAAAGCCCACTCAATCCCTGATTCCCCTAGAGTGGCATCTTCTGTACAACAAGAAGATCAACCAAAAACACACCCCTCACTACCAATGCCTACCCAATTCCCTAGGCAAACAAGCATAGACATGAACCAGCTATGCAGCCCAGATGGTCCCTTATACCACATGATGAACACCCTCATCAAGAATCACTTCCAAACATACACAGCTAACTTGGAGCTATCCATGAAGAACCAATTTGGGGTGATACAGACAAAGATGAATGATCTGTCCAACAAGATTGACTTCAACAGCAAACAGATTGCTAATCTTACAGGTCAGTTCTCCCAAGCTTCAACTTCAAAAACTGATGAAGCCAAAAAGGGGAGAGAAAATTAAGGAACCTATGGATACACTTGAATCCAGGAGAAAGGCAAGAGTGGCTATCCTAGAAAGAGATCAAAGAGATCAAGCCAGAAAAGAAAAACTGGCCCAACAATTTGGTGTCTCTATTCAAGAAGTAGAAGATGCTGAAAAGACTGATGAATCCCAAGGGCACAATGAAGAAACCTCTGATGGACAAACTTCTGATGAAGAATCAGAAAGTACTGAAGACAATCCTTCAGTAGTTGACAAACCTTCAGTTGTTGTCAACCCATCAGAAGTTAACACTTCCAAAACTCAAAATGCCGAGCCTTCCAGATCAACTGAACCTATTCAACCAACTTCTGTTCCTCCTGGGCCTATTACAACAGTTACCACAATGACTGTACTAAACCCTTCTCCAATCTCTCAATCAACAGAACTACTTGAGAAGAGTTTAGTGGCAGCCCAAAAGAAGGCCAGAGAAGATCAGATTCGGAAAACACTGGAAGAAAGGGATGACTTAGACTTAAGCCTGGATGAAAAGCTACAAGCTTATGAAGCTGAACTCCAAAGGCAGGCTAGCCTAGACAAGATTGCTGAGGAAGATAAAAGACATCAACTGATGTCTTACATTACAAAGAACAGCAAAATCAAAGCCAACACATTAAAGAGACTCTCCATGGAAGAGCTGACAAGAAGAGCTCAACTTATTGCAGACAAACTTGCAACAAGTAAAGATACAAAAGCCAAGAGAGCTCAGATGATAGAAGAGTTAGTAGCAAATGGTTATGGTTCAAAAGCCTCTGTGTCCAAATGGAAAGAAGAAAGATTAGTGGACACTTATAGAAAATATAAGGCTGCAAGGGCTGCAATCCAGAGAAGTTTCAAACTGCTGAAGTATCAACTTCAGTAGTTAGAACTTCTGGTGTTCAAAGAAGACCAGCAACTCAGAAGAAGAAATCAGAGGAGAATGTGAAGACTGATTTCAGAATGGTACTACTAGAAGGTAGTACAGTAGTCCATTCTGACTTTGACATAGAAGAAAAACCTCTGATCACACAATTCAGGGATCCTTCCACCTTTTCCTATCAAATTCAGAAAACCATCAAAGATAAACTGCACACTAAGGTAGTTACTGAACATCATTTACCAACCTTTCAACTACCTAATGTGATGCAACAACAACAAGGAAGTGAATCCCACCTGAGAGTCGCTGAAGTTGAAAACATCCAACACTCAGGAGAATCCCAGGGTACCACCATGGTTCCCTACACTTTAGATTTTGACAAGTCTAAAGTACCAATCATCAGATGGTCCTTTACTGATAACAACTCAGTTCTTGTGACAAGAAGAGATCAGACAAGCAGAGCCTATAGGTCGATGAATGATCTGAAGAAGCTATCAACTAAAGACCTGCTTACAATCCAACATCTAGAACCACAGAAAGGGTCTCTCACTGATGAACAGCTGAACCAGCTGAAGAATTCCATGTTCAAAGGAATATGGAAAATTGTGAAGGACAGAAAAGAACAATAAGGAATTAGTAAGGTTTTGGCTTCATCAATCCAAGGGGAGATTGTTAGGACAAAAAGGATTGGTGAAACCACTTTTGCAAACCTTAGTCTAATTCACTTCTGTCAAAATATTCTAAGTATAGAACTGCTGAAGAAGAAGGATCAAACTGCTGAAGAAGAGATTCCACAAGTGCTGAAGAAGAGAACTCATCAGAAGTTCTGAAGTTCAAACCAGACACTTCTACTGAAGAACTACTGAAGACAAACTACTCATCAGTAGTTTGTCATTCATCAGTACTTATGTGAAGATCTTTTCCACCGCCTTTTTGTATCAGTAGTTTATTACTTTAGTATTACTTTTGCTTTATGTACAAGTTCCAAGACTGCAACTTGTTGCAACTTGTTTCTGAACTTGCTTTTTTGGCAAGGTTCATGTACTTGTAAAGTCTATAAATAGAAGGGTTCCTCCCTCTGTTTTAGACATTGATTTTAATACAGAAATCCTTCAACACACATTATTGTTATTTCCATTTCATATTTATTGAGAATCTGTCTAAGTGTTTCATTCTCATTCAATACTTAGATTCTCAATAAATACTTATCATTTATTAGTTTTCCAATCCAGGGGGAGTTATAACTCCTGTTGATAAGTGTAGCTTTAAACTCATAACATTCCGCTGTGCTATCACTGATCAAGAACTTGCTAAACACATAAGTGTTCACTAGCAAGTTCATACAAAAGAGCAATACTGATCCAACAGTTTTTTTTTTTTTAGATATAGGATTTATCTTGTTATATATTTTCATACAACCTTCCGTGAACATAAAAATTACATTAAATAGCAGGTAGGCGGTAAAAAACCTACGCCGTCGCCCCTTTCTATATGGCAAACCCTACTCTGCTAAAAACGAAACTTTGCCAACCTGGAATCGAGACATTGCTATGAATAACCCGTTGAACCCTAGTCAAGAAACAAGTAGCTTCGATGTCAGGGAACCGAAGATATCAAAAGCCAAGGGAACGAAAACGTGTTGGTTCTCCTCACAACCTTTAGCATGCTTGTCAACTTTCTTCGCCTCTGCTCTTTGCACCGCATGCCCTGCTATAAACTTCTTATCCTCAAACTAGCTAAAGGAGATAAGAGTTTTTGTATCTAGGAATTACTTTTAAAAATTATTCTCTTAGGTCTGGATGAAAGTAAGTTGGGTATGATAAGAGTTTTTGTATATATAATTTCGACCCTTGATCGTTACGATATTGCATTTTATACTCCATTTCATACTTGTCTAGTACGTTTTATTCGTTATTCGTCGAGTATGCGGGTATACCCATGGTCTAGTTTAGTTGTTTATCTCATGATGTTAATGATTACCCATTGAATTTCCAGTTTCTTGTCTTAAACTTGCTAAAAGAAACAATCTGAACATATACATGCCTCACTATTAACAATTTCTTTTGTGATACTCTCAAGTCATAACTTTAAAATAATATTTCTTTTATTTCTCGATTACATATCTATAATCTATAATCTATAATACATTATAAAGGAGGAGTGATGGCTAGCAAAGTCATTTTCACTTTCGTACAACTTAAGAAACAATAGGTACAACATATTTATGCTAGAAAATTAAGGGTATTATGGCATAGATAGGACAATTAAGACACTTAAAAGGGTAATCTAGACATTTCACTATCCTCATCCTTTGCAATTTGAAAGCACTTTTACAATACTACCCTTCATCTTCCATCCATACCCTTCAATCCTTTGTCTTCTTCAGTCATCAATACAGAACATTAACTCATGAATAACCTCTCGTCCCTTTCAAGTTCCGTAACCCTATTGTCAAAAAACTTTCCAATTCTCTATCAAAAATCATGCTTCTATAAATCTGATCAAAGGTAAAAAAAAAAAAAAAAAAAAAAAAAAAAAACACTTGATTTGTTTAGTGATGTGTTGGTTATTTGTTATTTATTTCAATCATTTTTGTTTATGTTTTTAATTCATATATATAAGTTAATTTATGATGTGCATAATGTTTGAAGAATAGCGTGTATGGCCTTCGCCTCTGCCCATTGGAAATGAAGGAGCAAAGGATCTAGCAATGGGTGTCAGAAACACTTGTTCTATTACGTGCTTGGTTTGAAGACTGGCATGCATTTTTAATCTTTATTTTTATGATTTTGGTAAATTGTTTTTTTTAGTTGAAACTTCATAATTTAACCGTTAGTGACACGGATATGACTGGTTGTGGAAAATTATTATTATAAAGCCCTAAACTAAGGTGGTCTTAGTTTGACTTGTTATGTTATGCCTTTTACTTGTGTATTAAATTTGACAACCTAACTGTATGAGTTTTGATTGTATGTAGCCACACTAGGCCATACATTAGTTAGACATAGAAAGAAGAAAAGGGTATATATTGATGCATGAAATCCGGTCCAATACTCGCTCAAAAGTAAGCTCAATAATAATCTCGAATTTTAAATATCGAGTGAACTTGAAATTATCGCATATCTTATTAATATTTGTTGATACAGAGGAGTGAGGTACCATGAACTAGAACATTGGAAATTTGGTGATTCAGGAAGCAAGTATTTCCGCCATGCCACCGGACGATAATATGCCATTTCAAAAGATTTAGCTGCTTATATCATTAAACCAGTTAATTTTCATTTTCTTTTATATCTGTATTTATTTTGTTGATTTATCCATTATATTTTGGTTTTCTAATAGTGTTAAAACATATTTCAGACACGTGTTACACAAATACGCAAATGAAGATGGTTCTTTAGGATCTTGGTTTATCGGGCTTAACGCTTTGTGGAGGAAAGTAGTGGATGCGGTTCATGGGACTAAAAGAAGATGGGAATCATTTCCAGCTAATAATAAGTTCTCGGACACGTGGTCGAAGATTGTGATGTGTGGTTATCGCTTAACAGTTAATGGGTCGAATTTTTGTAGTCTTATCAGGGGCAAGTGGGGAATGGTTTGGGCATCAAATTCCGGATTGATCCGTGGATTCATAGTTTGCCTTTGAAGAGTTTATTTCCGGCGCTATTTCGGCTCGAGCAAAATAAGTGGTGTGTGGTCGCGGAGAGAATTGACATGGATGAGTTCGAGGGAGCGATCACTTGGGAGTGGATAAAGTATCTGAATTCCATTCAGGAGATGACTGAACTCGTGGACTGTTTTCGGATGATTTCTGGTACTGTTCTTGAATCGAATGCAGATGCCTGGGATTGGAATTCTTCTCGGCTGCAAATTCTTACAGTTCAGGACGCCAAGAGCTGGATCAGAAGTGATAGTACAGTAACTGGGCTGCAGTCTTTTCAGTGGTACGAATGGTTACCGGCTAAGTGCAATATTTTTATGTGGCGTGCGAACTTGGAAAGGATTCCTACAAGGTTGCTTTAAGAAGGAGGAACATATTAAGCGGCGAGTGTTTATGTGTTCTGTGTAACAATGCAGAGGAGACAGCAGCTCACTTGTTCACGGAGTGTTGGCTATTTGGGACTACAATATGTTGACTGAAGCACAAAGAAGCATTCTAGATGATAGATTTAAATGGAAGGTATATTATTTTCTTGTTTATTACTCGTTTTATTTTTGTAATTATGTTTATTTTCATCATTATGATTATTAATGTTACTGTCATATTTACTCTTATTTATTAGACCATGTGTTACAGTCTCGCGCCCATTGCCACATGGGACTCCTACATGCGATTAAGATGGTAGATGAATGGTTTTACGTTCAAACCCCTGATCCATGCCTGCCCATGCTCACGCAAAATTTTAAACTACATCGTCTCTTCATTACCCCTTCACCCTCAGCGATTGAATGCTATATACATAGGTGGTCGGATTCCTCACATCTTCTTAAATGTAAGTCTTAGTTCTTCATCTAATCGTGTCAATACATGGTTCGTAATGATAATCCAGTTTAATAAGATATGTTTCATCAAATGTGTAACATATTTGTTCTAATTGTTTCCAGATCAAAAGACACAGTGTTGAGTTGAGTCCCTTATATATTCTTAAATTAATTGATACAAAATTTGATGTAGAACCTAAATTCGAAGTTTGAATCCTTTTATATTCAGTTTTGCTCTTTTCGCCAGTACAACTTATGTTGGAAGGTACTTGTTTTCCCTATCAAGATCTCCCGCACCAACTCACTGAGGTGTTTTGACACAATTATGGTTTTAATGCAGCATCCTTGTAAGAAGCACAAAAAGGGAGGGAATTAAATCAAAATCGAAATTACAGGTCCCGGGTCATTTCTCTGTTAGTTTTCACATCAATTGGTAAATATTTTCATTCTTTATGTATATTGTTTAATTTGCTATTTGTTATTAGCTATTAGAGTAAATAATTAGGTTTCAGCAGGTCAATGATTTTTATTACTTGATTTAACATAGTTAATTAGCTTGGTTTACTCTTAGTTTAAGATAATTGGATATGTGGGTCAACTGAAATTAGGGCCTAAGGTTAACATGATGGTGGGGAATTTTGATCTCATGTGAAAATTTAATGTTGTTAGTGCTAAGAAGCTAGAGTTGTTCACTTCAATTAAGAAAATTTGGCAATTGATGACTGGATCAATAATAGTTCATGGATTTGTAGTTGGTGTTGGATGAACTATGCTGATAGTCAAAAGCATTGATTACTGGCTTTTTTTTTTTTTTGAAAGGTTAACTTCATTCAGCAAAGGCGCGCCCTCGAAAAAAGGACCGCCAAACACAATTACATCATATACGAAGGAAATGAGACCCACTCCTTCCAAACAATGTTCTTAAACCTCGATCTAAACCTAAGCCAAAGGTAGGCTAACGACTTAATAGACGCAACAACCTCTATGACCTTCGCCTCTTTCCTTTAAAAACCTTTTCGTTTCGAGTCTTCCACAACATCCACATAGTAATCATGATGATCCCGCATTCCCACCAACAATCTTCTTCATCCAATTACTCCCTTTAACCTCAGAGGATAGAAGCAACATATCTTTAATCTCAAGAACAAGAAAAAAAATCGATCTTGCACCATTTACAAATTGTAGCCCAAACGCCATATGAATAACCGCATCCCGTGAATAAATGAAGAGATGACTCTACATCAACCTCGCAAAGAGCACAAGACAGATCAGGGATGTCTATATTCCTTTTAGATAAAGCATCGCGAGTAGGAATACGAGCCATTTCGGCCCTCCAAACGAACACTTTTATCTTGATTGGAATCCACGCAATCCATTTCATCAAAGTCTGTCTATGCAGGTCCCTATCCTTAACCATCAGGTGTTAATAAGCCGCTACAGAATAAGCACCAACTGCGCTGCCCTCCCATCTCCATTTATCCCGTTCGTGAAACAACTGCATCTGTTGCAAAAAAAATTGCAGCTGCTGCAGCTCTTGCAGAACAGTAGCCGAAGACAGCTGTTGCTTCCAACCTGCACGCATACTGTTGTCTGCATACCATCTGACCCAAACATCCCTGATACTTTCATTTTTTTGTGCAGCAACTAAGAAAAGATTCAGCCACCTGTTCTTTAATAAATCATTCCCATTCCAACGATCCAACCAAAAACGAACATCTCTCCCGTTACCTACGACAGACTTGATATAACACTCCAATTTCCTACCCTGCACTTTATTATTATTAAAAACAGATACAATAGTTTTCCAGCAGCCTGCATTACAGTTCTTCGCAGGCCTAAGACGCATCACATCGACGCCAATGACACGTTTCAACCACCTTTCGCCAAAGGCTATCTCTCTCTTTTTTGAATCTCCACGCCCATTTAACCATAAGCGCTGAATTAACATCCTTTAATTTAGAAACACCCAATCCCCCTTCTTTCTTAATAGTTGTGTTGGAAATCCCTTTTAATTAAAATCCAAATCATTAAATTTTAATAATGCATAATTCTTCATATATTTATTAATTTATATGGTGTTAATTACAATTTCTTTCCTGTAAAACACATCTTTTATGGATCATGGATCATTATAATCGGTGGAGAACTTTACAATATATATATATATATTGGAGGTCAGTCAAATGTCAAGCTAACTAACCTCGTAATCTCGCGTCTATGCTGACAAAGCTAGAGCTCCAAATAATCAGGATACTTTGCTTTACCTTTAGAATGAAAATCATGTAGAAATGATTAGTTTGTTGGTCATTTTTTGCTACATTGGTTGTTGATAAAAGTAAATTTCTAATTTAGGAGAAAATTGTAAAAATAAAAAATCAAAAAATCAGTGCATGTATTTGTGCACCAGGAAGCAGTGTGTTTAAGTTATTTGCCATATAAAAAAAACAACGTTGGAGTTTCTACTTGCCAATATTGTGTAGTGACTACTCATAGATTTATGTTCTCATTTTATCATTGAAAAAACCTTTAATTTCATGAGCCTTTAAATACAGTGTTTAATGTACAGGGTTTGCTGATCATGGGATATTTGATGGTTGAAAGACAAAGGAGATGAAGTTGAAGTTGACTTGTGATTGGGGTTTTGGTACTGTTGGTTGACTTTGGAGATTAGTATATTAAGTAATATAGATCTATTCTTGAGATATTCTGTGAATTTGTAAGAAATTTAGATTAAATTCTAAAAAAGTTTATATTTTTTTTTTGTGGATTTGTCTCTCTTTAGAGATGGCAATTTCATCTGGTTTAGTAATAAAGGGGTTGATGTGGGTTAAGTTATATTTCAAATGGGTCAATGGATCCATATGGAAAATGAAACTAAAAAGGGACACGTCGGATGGTTAACTTTAATTTTTATGCACACAACTTTATAAATCTTTTTATTATAAAAGTTATATGACTCACAACTTTATAAATCTTTTTATTATAGAAGTTATATGACTCATAACTGGTTTTTGTTATCATATTTAGTCATATTATAACCCTTTAAAAACCACTCATTTTCGCTCGTTATTCAACCCATTCGACCATCCCATTATGCCACGTTTAGGCATCTTCATTATGTAATTCAGGAGTACAAACTCCCTTGTTACTTTGTTTCCCTCTGATATTTTCCCACTGCATGCCATTATCCATGTTCCTTATCACCTGCTAGGCGTGACTACAGGCTAGGATCTTCTTTATCCTAATTACTTTTCTTTGTTTTGTGCATTTAAAAGTTAGAGTATATCTGAACATTGTTGTCTCATTTTGTTTTGTCAGAAACACAGAATGGATAGTGATTTATAATAGAGATCATAATTGAATCTGATATTAGTCGAAACACCCGCTGCAACGCGCGGGCATTCCCACTAGTTATATTTATATATACGACTTTGATGTGGGCAAACCATCTGAAGTAAGCGTATTACCTAATAGTCTAATATTATATTCGTGTGACGCCACAAATATTTTATAACCAGTCACATACATGAATTTATACTAGTAAACTTATTCCATTTCCCGTCTTGGGTGTTTCGGATTACTTCCATTGGGCTCAAAGTTTTCTATCATAGAGCATTCATAGTAGGTTCCACATCCTCATACCTATAATTTAATAAAAAAAAAATTGTAAATTTATTTGTAGATACCTCTTCTTTTTTTTTTTTTTTTTTTTTTCATATTATTGTACTTGAAATTTGCTAGTACACAAAAGGTAATACAACCTAGTATAACACATAAGTTTATAACCTATATAATATGAGAAAAAGAAATGTCTAAAGTATGTTTTTGATTTAAATTAATTTTAAATTTAGCAATTTAATGTCGCCATCGTTTAAAATTCTAAAGATAAGCATACATATTTCTCATTTAAATATACCAAATATAAATCCTTATAATATGCCAGTCAATCGTCTTTTGGTGGGGTCTTTTTATGACGCCCACCCGTAAATTATACTAAATGAGACTACGAAGCCATCGTTGGTTTTTAAGTAGACACCAGTTTTGTTTAAGTTTTGTGTTAAAACGGATAGACATGGTTTTTTTTTTCGCTAAACATATCCCCTTTACAATATTTTTACTAATCATACTCGCTTTTAAGTAGATAATATAACCAATGGGCTTATAGCTTAGTGGTACCCACTACCAATGATAAGTGTTGAGCATGAGAGGAGATAAGTTCGAATCTTGTGAGCAACACTTTGAGGTATTTTGCCGGAATTATAACCCTTGTGGGGTGAGATGACCGGTATCCAATATGGATACCAGGGGCCAGAAGGTCTCCTCCACATACCCTTTTTTAAGTAGATAACATAGTCTAGTCGTTTGTAACAAGCTATCCAACGGTAATTTATAAACAACTGGTAGTTATATCTCTAATAGTTAGATGTCACTTTCATAGTGACCTTACTAACTGTTCTCTACTTTCTCTGTATAAATAGAGCAATACATTTAGTACTTGTTCACCATCTTCACACACAAAGTCCTGAGTGATAAAACCTAATTTGTGTAGAGAGAGGGAGAGAGCGCGCAATTGGTGACGGGAGTGATCAAACAGTTTGTACTTCGAAATCTATAAATAAATTAAATATGTGTTGACATCACCTAATTTATCCAAGTTAAAACATTATAATTATGCGTGTCGATGAATATTGATTATATTTTTTACTTGTTAGTATAATTGTTATAAATAGAAACCAGTTCTCCATCACAATTCACTTTCAGGATCCAACAGAGGTGAATTTAGGGTTCAATTTATATGCATTACATCGAATTATACAAATTGGATTTGATTCGTTTATTGTTTATTTTCGGTTTAAAATTTTTTTTGTTCAATTGACCCACGATTTCAATCGCAAAACATAAAGTGTATATGGTATAATCTACCAAATATTTGATACTTGATTCGAAGGTGAATTTGGTAAGATTAAGCAGTGTCGGTAACAGAAAGTGTATATGGTATAATCGACAAAAGATTTGATACTTGATTCGAAAGTTAGGGTGAATTTGGTAAGAACTAAGCGGTGTCGATGATGGGTGTAGGAACTGGGTCTGATTTGGGTCAGGGGGATTGGGGCGGATCTTATCTTGGTTTAATATTTGGGTTTTGGCAGTTTTGCCCCCATTAACTTTGTGAAAGCTTTAAAAACCTTATAAAACATGTATTTTTCAAGTAAAATCATTTTTAAACTTTTATAAAACTCTAATAAATTAATAAATTTCAATTTTATAACTTTTTAGAACTTCATTTATTTTTTTATAAATGAAATAAAACACCACTTATATATATTTATTATTTTTTATATATTTTAATTAAATAATATTCTTATTGAATTTAAACAACGAAATTTATTTATAATAAAATAAATTTATGAATAAATATTTTTAAGGGTGTCTGGATATGGAAATTGGATATGATTTTGCAAATATTAGGGGTGAGCAAAATTGTTCCGGACCGAAAAAAACCCGAGGACCGAACCGGAAAACAACAAAAACCGACCCGGACCCGTATTATAGGTTCTGTTTTCGGTCCTGTATTTTGGCTCCTGTCGGGTTTCGGGTCGGGTCGGTCCAGGACCCGAAGTAAACATCACAAAACCGAGAACCGAAATCAATTCCATATTTACATCTACTTCAGAACCTTGATCCTGCATTAAATATTTGTAGGCATAACAACATTTTTAAAGATCAAATTATAAAATTAAGCAATGAAAATTTGTTATAGAAAGAGGTAAGCCAGTTACCTTAACGAGTAGCAAACCACCTATTTGAATGATAATAATCTAGAAGAGATGCTGCATTTTTGATAGAATCTTCAAGTCTTGATAGAACACCCTAAAGCAGTAAAAAACAGTATATGAGCATTCAAACATGTAAAAGACAAAAACAAAATAAAGAGAATTCCAGTGCAAGATTATTTCTGAATTCTGATGATACTAACACTTAGTTGTTGACCCATTTGAAACAACTTGAATACATGTTGCCTAATTTTAAAAACTTATATAAGAATTAAAATACATGTTGCTTAATTTTAAAAACTTATTAAGAATTAAACCCATTTATACATATGCATTAGCATAATAGTATAAAGACAACATATCCTACACACTATAATCAGTGGTTAACATTAAAATAGTTTAGGCGTTTAAAAAAAACGACTAAACTATATTAGTTTAGGCGATCCAAAAGAATCGCTAAAACTATATTAGTTTAGGCGATCCAAAAGAATCGCTAAAATTATATTAGTTTAGACGTTTCTTTTGGAACGACTAAACTATGAACGATCTTTTGGTTTTCTAATTTATTTCTTACAAATGTGTTAGTTTATTCACTTAGGAATTTTATCGAGCACTTGGTGTACGAACATATTGTACATACCAATCGAACACAATCAAACAAAGTAATCATCAACTAATCTGATCCTAACTAAATTGTAATAAACACAATGATTTGCCAAGAAATTAACATAACACAAACATCAATAACCTGATTTTATAGATAAACTAATTGTATAATCAATAAACATTCACATAACACAACCATCAAGGTTTAATTTCAGAAATCTAACCTGAAACACGAATTCTGAACCAAATAAGCATCCTTTAAAACACGAATTCTGTCACAAAAATGGAAGGTTTTTGTAGGGTTCAGGTAGGGTCGGGTTTTAGAATAAAGAACCGAAGACCCGAGTTATGATGGACCGAGGACCGAACCGTTGATTAGGGTCTGAGATCGGTTCTGATTTTATGTAGGTCTCAGGTTCGGGTCGGGTCGGGTTTGGTCGGGTCGGGTTTGGACCATTGCTCACCCCTAGCAAATATATAAATATATACATATAACACATATTTATAGAATATTGAAATAAAAGAAAGAATAATGAATAATCGTGGATTTTATTGATTAATTGAAATTAAAGTTACAATAAAAAGTAGAGTAAACTGCATGGATGGTCTCTGTAGTTTGCCTAAATTTGAAGTATGTGTCCCAGCTTTTTAAATTACCTAAATGGGATCTGTAGTTTGAATTTTATTGTATCAGTGGTCCCTGACTTGGATGGAGTTTAAATTTATCAATTAAGTCAATGTGAAATTACTATATTACCCCCTCTCTAAAATAAAAATAAAAACAAATATTATAAACTCTTACTCTATCTCTATCTCTCTCAACCACCACCACACCCATCTTCTACAACCAAAGCATCACCACTACCTCCAACCATGTACCACCACCAACCATCCCTATGCATAACCCATTAACCCACCCATACTCTGTTTCTTCCATTATTTACAATGCACAAAATCTTTCAAATAAACCCAAAACATTTTCTGGGTATTCATCAAAATCCAATAAAAAGATTCAAATCTTTATCTTACATATCATCTTCCATCAAACAAAATCATTTCTTGCTTAATAAAATCAAGACCATTCTTCAACAAGACAACTGGAAACCATTCTTTTAGCCTCCACATAGATTACGGGATTTTTGCCAGACCCTAATCTTTTATGTGAGTAACAGCATAAATAAAAGCTGGGTGAAAGAGTTAACACAGTTTATTCTATTCTAGTGGTTTATACTTTGTATTCCAATTCAAGCAACAATCGTAAGTCCCGAGTTCGAAACTTCCATGCGGTTTACCTTATCATTTTTGCATTTTTTAAAAAGCCCACTGTAAATAAAATAAAGACATCGAGCTCATATATTATATTAAGGACATCACAACACTTTGGTATGTTTATGTTTACTAAAGTCTACAAATTTTCTTGTGATAACAATGAAAAACGGTGCAAGGGATATTAAATTTTAGTGTTACATTATATTATTACTTGTTAACTCTAGTCAATAAGAAAATATTTAAATTGAAATAAGATTTATTCTCACGTTAACACAACCGAAATCACCATCAAAATCACCTTCAAACACCTAAAATTACATTCAAAACCAAGAAAAATCAAATCATTTGTAGTGTGTTAATTTGATGACCCGACCCGACTGACAATAAATTTCAGTTCGGAGACCTGACCCGGTAAAAGTACCCCCAGACATACAAAAACGTAGAACAAAGTTGTGACATCAGTGAAAAAAAATTCCTAGCTCCGCCACTGCCTCCACACACAAACAAATAGGTCGAAACACACGCAAACAAATCCTCCATCACCACCAAACACACCGCCTCCATATCCTCCACCACCACTAGAAGCAAAAGAATTGGTCGAAACACACGCTAATTGATACCTAACCGGAACCAATCCAGAAGCAAAGAGGCCTGATATGAAACCCATAATAAACCTTTTGGTTTTGGTGTGGTTACAGGTGGGAACGTTGGTGGTGGTAATGGTTGCAGGTGGGAACAGTGGCGGAGCTACATACACGACAACGGTGCGCCCGACACCATTCAAATTTTGGTATTATATGTAACGTGTAATATAAAATATTCAAGCGACACCATTGATTTTTTACAAGCGACACCATTGTTTTTTTACGACTGACAACGTTGCTATTTTTTTCTAAACATTTTAAATAATAAGATAACTTATAGTTTAAAAATGGTAATCCAAATTACTTAATTTTTAATGATAGACTTGAAATCATTGAGAGGCCCATATTTTTTAGTTTTCTTAACCCTACAAGTCAATAAAAATAATAGGACAATCCATTAAAAATATAAATTTGGTAAACCTAAATTAAAAAGGTACATGACTATATTTTGTCAGCCACCAACAGAGGTGGCTTTGATGAGCAGAGCAATAGTTAAAAGTTTTTAGGCTGTGAGGAACAGATGACCAATTATAAGTTTGTAATTATAATGTTTGATTGTTGTAAGTTCTAGTGTGTTTTGTATAGATTATGTTGAAATTAATTCATGACTTAATAGATTAGGTGTTTTTATAGGTCCTCATTTATATTTTCAAGGACTCAAGAACTAAGATAAGTTGCAAGAAAATGTTTATCAAGGAATCAATAACAATATAACATGAGTAAATGTTAGTTATTCTTTAATCTTTAATTTTAAAAAGAGACATGAATACTTGATAACCTGAATTTTGAATGCTTAAATAGAGTTTAAATTAGTTAATAGAATGTGTAATTTATTTATGTGATTGTTATTTGTATATGAGTGTCTTAAGCCCAGATGATAATTTTAGTGCATTTGATGTTTCAAAGATACTAAGGTTAGCGGAGATGTATCCGTATGACTTTAATTGTGAAGAAAGATATGATCTTATGCTTGAGCTCGACATCTACATTAATAACATAAGAGGCGACAAAATATTTGACGACGTGAAAGGTATATCCAATCTTGCAAAAATGATGGTGGAAACAAAGAAACATGTCGGATGGGTGATGATTATTTGAATGAAGCTTGCATTTGTTATATTGAAAAGAGTTATTTTTGGCAAAAGTTACGGCTGAAGACGTTATTAATTGTTTTCAAAACGTGAAAACTTTTATGGAGAAACTATAAAATCTAATATTTTTATATATTTTAAATGACTTTGTATTTATATTATGTGTTATCTCAATGATCTTGTACTTTTATTATGACATCGATTTTTATTGGGTGATTTGACCCGACCTGATTCAAAAATATTGACACCGAGTTATTTATAAACTTGGGTATTGAAAAAACTGACACCATAGAAAAACATTCCTGGCTCCGTCACTGGGTGGGAATAGTGATCGTGGAGGCGGTTTGCAGGTGGGGGTGGAATTAAGGGTGATGATGATGGAGTCGATTTGCACAGGTGAGGGTTTGGCCTGGTTGTGACGAAGTAGAAGGGGTTTTATTTTTTATATGGTGATGGTGTTTTGATCATTTTACATGACTTAACTGACAAAACTTAACAAGGTTAGTTGATAAGGACCAAAGTGTTATAAAATGTTAACATTGGGGACCATTAAAAATAGATGGAGACATTTGTGCAATTCGTGCAAATCACAGGGACCATCCATGCAGTTTACTCTAAAATGTAATAAAAATACATATGAAAAATCCATAATGCTACACATTTAGTGTAACAAATATCCACCATATAATGTCATTGTCTTGCTATAAACTGAATATACCGTTACCACAACACCTATCTATTAGGTATATGAGGTAAAAAAAAACGTTTCATGTCACCTTTTTTGGAAAGTCAAACTTCATATTTTTAGTGCAAACAAATCCATTGCGGTAACGTTTACACTTGTAATTTGAAATGTATGGGAATTTTATAAAATTTATTGGTATTTAGGATTGATACACCACTTATTTAGGATTTATACATCCTGGCCTACATCACACACCAATAAGAGGCTGCCACAGAATGTGATGTCACACCCCAGAAAGTGATGTCACAGGGTGTATGAATCCCATAACCCAATTTTTAATCTGTTGCCGGTTGTTCATCTTTTTCATCAATATTGTTGTAGTTGTTAGTTATGAGTGTGGAACTCATATAATATAATTTGAGAGAGGTATTGTAAAAAGAATGTTAATGTAAAATGTGTAAGAAGTATTAAGAAGCTGACATACCACACACCCTTTTGGTGGAGTGGTACCGGGAAGTGAGGAAGAGACACTTGATCCTTGTGGTCATGAGTTCGAATCCTGATCCCTCCAGGTTTTACCGGTTCGCCGCCGTCGTGCCTTCGGGCGGGTATGCGGGCCAGGTTTTCCCTGGAACAGGAGACGGGTGGGCTAGAGGGCTCCGTGCGTGCGAATTGGGCCGCTACAAGATACGTATTGTGAGCTACCTTTAGCCAATGGGGGCAGCGTACGGAGTACCCGGCAATATTTTAGTTGGTCATTCAAAAAAAAAAAAAATTAAAAAGCTGACACATGACACTTGCCAAAAAGGTATTATTGTCAATCATCATAATTGTTGACTTTTTTCAAGTTTAATCTCTATTTTTTTAAACGGCCATAACTTTTACATACTACATCATTTTATAAAAAACACCATAAAACAAGTGTTTCATCCTCTTTCATTTGCATACCCCATTGCCATAGTTTAAAAAAATCGCTTGGTTGAACACTTGTGTCCGTATCTGTAGGTGCATTTGATTACCTTAATGGTCTTCTGAAAATGTGAAAGGGTGTCTGTTTGGTACGCTTCCGAGAGTTTAAATATAACACGAGGCTCACGCTATCACCGTCACTGTCACTAAGGAATATCTGCGCAGCATAACTAGGCAACTGTAACAACCACATACACAACATGAAAGACGCAAAAAGATCTACACCAAATGGAATTTAAAGGGAATAACTTGGAGCAGCCTTTTTCGTCTTTTCTCTCCAAACTAGTAAGAAACCCGTGCATTGCCGCTGCGGTAACAATTTACAATGCGGTACTCAATTCTATTGTTTTACCCACCTTAGACTGAGACTGAAATTAAATAATACAGTTTTGTTGATTATTGTACACCTACCATAAAGTTACAAATGTTGATTAAAATTATTTTTATTTACAACCACATCAAACTTGACAATTGTGAATAGAAATATTGATTAGCACACTTTGTAAAAGGCTAAAGTTTAAAATGTAGAAATAGTTATAGCCGTACCTTGTCTCTAATAAACCGGGTGAGTGAGCTTGATATATAATGTAAAACGAAAGGGGTTAGAATAGTTATAAATCAACCAAAATGTATTTTAGGGTAAAATTAACTAAAATTAAGAAAAAAAAGTAATACAATATGAGAATTTTTAATATGTGTTTACAACCTTTTAAATTGCTTAAACTCATATTACACATAATAAACCTATTACTAGTTAATATGAAATTATAAATGAGGGGTTATGATAAAAATGTACAAGTTAGTTTTGCAAATAGGGTAGTATTGGAAGAGTTTTCATGACATTTTGAGTGCGAAACAAGAAACTTTTCATGTGTCATCTTAAAAAAAACATTTAAAATTACTATCCTAGCCATCTTTAACTCTTTATAATGTAGTATAGATATAGCACTTGATCAGGTTATAGTTATATAAAAACTTAGAACTATAATATGATATATTAATTTTTATATAAACTTTCAACATTTATAAATGTCGTAAGTTATACTTGATAAAAAACGCAAGTTATATATGATAAAATGCAAGTTATACTTGATAAAAGACGTAAGTTGTACTTGATAAAAGTTGCAAGTTACATTTGATAAAAAAACGCAAGTTATACCTGATAAAAAGATGCAAGTTATATCTAATAAAAAACGTAAGTTATACATGATAAAACGCAAGTTATCAACCCCAACAAAAAAAAGGTATGCAAATGAAAGAGGATAAATGTAACACCCCGACCGATGGCGGAAACATCGGGATGTCACGTATTGAATGATTGCTCAGTAGCTCATGGTGAATAATAAGTTTCATAAATGATTTAAATAACTTACATACAAATGTTCTAGAATTTGTACTTCAAATTGAATAAACTATACACATATCTTCAAGCATCAATTCAAATCTTCAAGCAAATAGAACCTGAAACATGTTAAGTTGAAAATGTTTTGGGTCAACAAAAGTTGGTGAGAATTACATAGGTTTTTGATAATTGAGTAAAAATGATGTGCAATTCATGTGTCATGTCAATCTAGTCCATATGTGAGAACATACTAGAAATAAATCGAGTGCATAATCAACCCTGATGACTGTTATAAAATGATACATACCATACGCTCATGGTCCAATATGTTATACGATAACAAACACCCACGTAACCTTTGTAGGAGGCACGTATCCGGGTGGGATTGTCAGTCCAATAGATCTATCAATGTATACCGCCGGCTGATCAATGTTAATGATTATGCTAGAATGGTGCTTACTCTAATCATGCTCAAGACATAATGCAACATAGAAAACACATAGACACATTGATGATTGAATTGCATAAATGATGTTGTAACATGTTTCACCCCAAAAATGGTGATAAATAGAAAAGGGGCTATGTAAAACTCACCTTGGTAAAATGTTATATCTGTTGAGAAATGTGTTGACCAAATGTATCAAGTATCACCCTAAAATGAGGTAATAAATATGTCTAAGTCTATCAAGTCTACAAATGTATAAGTTCTAGGGCTTCGAATTGGGGATAATTGTTCGTTTGATTAATATTAAAAATATTCGCCAATTGAGAGAAATTTAGTAAATAAATAACTAAAAATCTTTTTATAAATGTTAAATCTAGGATGGTCACAAGAATGTGTTTAAAGTATAAAAATAATTTTTATGAAATTATTTTCTTTAAAATAGATTATTAAATCTATTTATTACAAATTGCCAACAATTAACTTTAATATTCAAAAAATACTAAAATTAAAGAATTTCTATTTAAAAATCATATTTCTGTTCTAAATGATTAAAAATAATTTGTATAAAATTTTGGTGCAAAAATGATGAAAATTGGATTTATTATGATTTAATTATGATTAAATCTAACAAAAATTGATTAAAAATATAAAATAAATGATTTTACTGAATTAAAAATTATTTCAGTAAAGTTTAATGTTATAAAAACTTAGGATAATTTTTGTGGAAATTAATAAGATCGTTTTGATATTTTTATAGATTTTTATAAATAAAATAGAATAAACTTGATTTATTTATTATATATATTAAATAAATAAATTTTTGAAAACTAAAAATTGTAAGTTGAACTATTACATCAGATTAACACAAGATAATTTTTGTAGAATAAATAAAAGAGTTTTGATAATTTAAAATGAATTTACAAGATTTAATGTAATATATATATATATAAAATGGTTTGTTGTAAAATGTAAAATAAATGGAAAAGGGGTGTCCATGCTGGGACTCGAACCCGGTTCCTATCTGTTGCAGGCCATGGTCACAACCACTTGGCCTAGGCCAGTGGTTGTGATGAATCCTGATTAAAATTATATAAATACTCTGTGCCAAAACTAGTTTATCCCCAAATTATTAATATGAACCCTAGAATTTCAATCAAACAATTCAGAAAGTTTTAGCCCGATTAATGATGGGGCTTTCGTTGTTTGATTGCCGATTAATGAAACCCACAAAAGAAAAGTAACTCACAGTGATGTACCACGTATGATTGTCGGGTCAAAGCAAAAGTCAAACGACGAACAAAGATAATTATTTAGAGTGTTTCAGAATGATTGGAGGTTAGGATAGATATGTGAGCGAGTTGTGAAGGTCTGGAGGTGCTCAATTTATAGGATTAAGCACTGATTTGATGAAATGGTAAGGATTGTCTATATATTAAATGTTATACGCGTTCTACATAAAAATGGAAGTAATTGATGGCGATTGTTCGTGTGTTTGACTTGGTGATGGCCGATAATCAAGCTCCCAAGTCAACCCTTGATTATTACACGTTAATTTAGTTGATTGATTGGTTAAATTTTGAAAACTCAAAAAAATCTGCTGCTGCGCGCGCTACCAGTGGACAAGGAAGAAACAAAAAGAAAAAAAATGGCCTTATATATAATATCTGTTGGATTATAACACAACATCAGCTGTGGCCCAGTGGTGAAGGGCGTGCGTGTTGTATGGAGGTTGTCCGGGTTCGATACCCGGCTTAGGCAACGTTTTTCTTTTTAATCAAAAAAAAGAGGGGAGTTGGGCTGGGCTAACTGGGCCGGTTCAGGTGGGCCGGCTTAACTGGGCTCCGGTTTGGACAGGGACGAGGGAGTGGTTTCAATTTGTTTGTTTAGCCAAGTATAATTTACAAAAGATGACTACTGATTAAAATCTATTTATTATTATTAATATTATTATTATTATTATTATTATTATTATTATTATTATTATTATATATATATATATATATATACAAGTTGTGTGGTAGGAAAAACTTAGGCACGTTATATAATGAACGTTAAAATATATATATATATAAAGTACGTTTAGAATTTGGAAAAATTTTGCGGTGTTACAGTCTCCCCTACTTTTAGGAACTTCGTCCCGAAGTTAAGAGAAACACTAGGTTAGCAATTGATCGACTACCGACACTCTTGATAAAATTTCACACTACCTTAATGTACCTGTAAATTCACGATTACGTTCCGGACCGTAATAACCAATTTACCTTACATTAGGGTTTTGCGTCCTTTTATGACTTTCCGACTATTGAGCAGGTCTGATAGTCTCCACCAGTCGTTGAGCAGGTGGTAGGGCCTCTCCCGACTGTTGGAAAGACATGATGACCTATGCCAATCGTTAAGTAGGTTGTTTGGTAGTCAACTAATTGTTGTACAAGTAAGCAAGTATGATCATAGATATAACAATTAATTCATATTAAAACAAGCATGCACACAGATGTTATAATATTACTTGAATTTTATTACTTAAATCAAATAGCGTCAATACATAGAATAAAAGCAAACGACATTCGAATGGTGGGACATGTTGTTAAGTAGCTGGAGGGTCTTGATCTCGGTTTAGTTTAGGGCATCGGTTACGGTAGTGATTTGGGTTTCCACTTTTATAGCATGATTACCAGGACGATTGGGATTAGTAACCTGAGCAGGGTTGTGAATGATTGCAGCCAGTTGGGCATCAACACCTTTGTTGTTTTTGTTGTTGTTGTGGTTGGTGTTGTGGTTGTGGTTGTTGTTACTTTTCTCTTGGTTTTCACCTCTGTTATTACGAGTGCTATGATGTGGAGACATGATCCGTAAGGGACACAATGAAGGTTCAATATGGCATGAAATGAATGAGGTGATATAAGGAATGTAATCATTTATTCATTAATTAAAACGAATAAACGAAAACGTTGACTTATCAAAGACTCCAGATTCTAATAACATATGAAGACATGCTTTAGCCTATAAGTGAACACTCATCCCGAGAATTCCCAGGTAGGCATCCGGGTCCCTCGTCTGATTGGGATATATGCGCAATGCCAGCCTAGACAGAAGACTCAGAATACAGGCGTTCACCCTTCCAGATTGCACGTGTTCGTTATTAAAATCTAGAACTTTGACGAGATCTCAAGGTGGTTCAGGTTAAACCTGAGGATTTTGTCATATTGTCTAAGAGTAGATCCACTGATGGAGAGCAACCTTCTTGTAGGAATGAAAGTAGGGATATGAAGTAGGAGGGAGGTAGAGTATAGCAAGTAAAGAAGCAAGTACTGGTTGAATCCTATGGTTATAGACTAGATTATTTTTCTAATAACCTAATTCCCTATAACCATGGCTCTGATACCAATCTGTAACACCCCGACCGATGGCGGAAACATCGGGATGTCACGTATTGAATGATTGCTCAGTAGCTCATGGTGAATAATAAGTTTCATAAATGATTTAAATAACTTACATACAAATGTTCTAGAATTTGTACTTCAAATTGAATAAACTATACACATATCTTCAAGCATCAATTCAAATCTTCAAGCAAATAGAACCTGAAACATGTTAAGTTGAAAATGTTTTGGGTCAACAAAAGTTGGTGAGAATTACATAGGTTTTTGATAATTGAGTAAAAATGATGTGCAATTCATGTGTCATGTCAATCTAGTCCATATGTGAGAACATACTAGAAATAAATCGAGTGCATAATCAACCCTGATGACTGTTATAAAATGATACATACCATACGCTCATGGTCCAATATGTTATACGATAACAAACACCCACGTAACCTTTGTAGGAGGCACGTATCCGGGTGGGATTGTCAGTCCAATAGATCTATCAATGTATACCGCCGGCTGATCAATGTTAATGATTATGCTAGAATGGTGCTTACTCTAATCATGCTCAAGACATAATGCAACATAGAAAACACATAGACACATTGATGATTGAATTGCATAAATGATGTTGTAACATGTTTCACCCCAAAAATGGTGATAAATAGAAAAGGGGCTATGTAAAACTCACCTTGGTAAAATGTTATATCTGTTGAGAAATGTGTTGACCAAATGTATCAAGTATCACCCTAAAATGAGGTAATAAATATGTCTAAGTCTATCAAGTCTACAAATGTATAAGTTCTAGGGCTTCGAATTGGGGATAATTGTTCGTTTGATTAATATTAAAAATATTCGCCAATTGAGAGAAATTTAGTAAATAAATAACTAAAAATCTTTTTATAAATGTTAAATCTAGGATGGTCACAAGAATGTGTTTAAAGTATAAAAATAATTTTTATGAAATTATTTTCTTTAAAATAGATTATTAAATCTATTTATTACAAATTGCCAACAATTAACTTTAATATTCAAAAAATACTAAAATTAAAGAATTTCTATTTAAAAATCATATTTCTGTTCTAAATGATTAAAAATAATTTGTATAAAATTTTGGTGCAAAAATGATGAAAATTGGATTTATTATGATTTAATTATGATTAAATCTAACAAAAATTGATTAAAAATATAAAATAAATGATTTTACTGAATTAAAAATTATTTCAGTAAAGTTTAATGTTATAAAAACTTAGGATAATTTTTGTGGAAATTAATAAGATCGTTTTGATATTTTTATAGATTTTTATAAATAAAATAGAATAAACTTGATTTATTTATTATATATATTAAATAAATAAATTTTTGAAAACTAAAAATTGTAAGTTGAACTATTACATCAGATTAACACAAGATAATTTTTGTAGAATAAATAAAAGAGTTTTGATAATTTAAAATGAATTTACAAGATTTAATGTAATATATATATATATAAAATGGTTTGTTGTAAAATGTAAAATAAATGGAAAAGGGGTGTCCATGCTGGGACTCGAACCCGGTTCCTATCTGTTGCAGGCCATGGTCACAACCACTTGGCCTAGGCCAGTGGTTGTGATGAATCCTGATTAAAATTATATAAATACTCTGTGCCAAAACTAGTTTATCCCCAAATTATTAATATGAACCCTAGAATTTCAATCAAACAATTCAGAAAGTTTTAGCCCGATTAATGATGGGGCTTTCGTTGTTTGATTGCCGATTAATGAAACCCACAAAAGAAAAGTAACTCACAGTGATGTACCACGTATGATTGTCGGGTCAAAGCAAAAGTCAAACGACGAACAAAGATAATTATTTAGAGTGTTTCAGAATGATTGGAGGTTAGGATAGATATGTGAGCGAGTTGTGAAGGTCTGGAGGTGCTCAATTTATAGGATTAAGCACTGATTTGATGAAATGGTAAGGATTGTCTATATATTAAATGTTATACGCGTTCTACATAAAAATGGAAGTAATTGATGGCGATTGTTCGTGTGTTTGACTTGGTGATGGCCGATAATCAAGCTCCCAAGTCAACCCTTGATTATTACACGTTAATTTAGTTGATTGATTGGTTAAATTTTGAAAACTCAAAAAAATCTGCTGCTGCGCGCGCTACCAGTGGACAAGGAAGAAACAAAAAGAAAAAAAAAATGGCCTTATATATAATATCTGTTGGATTATAACACAACATCAGCTGTGGCCCAGTGGTGAAGGGCGTGCGTGTTGTATGGAGGTTGTCCGGGTTCGATACCCGGCTTAGGCAACGTTTTTCTTTTTAATCAAAAAAAAGAGGGGAGTTGGGCTGGGCTAACTGGGCCGGTTCAGGTGGGCCGGCTTAACTGGGCTCCGGTTTGGACAGGGACGAGGGAGTGGTTTCAATTTGTTTGTTTAGCCAAGTATAATTTACAAAAGATGACTACTGATTAAAATCTATTTATTATTATTAATATTATTATTATTATTATATATATATATATATATATATATATATATATATATATATACAAGTTGTGTGGTAGGAAAAACTTAGGCACGTTATATAATGAACGTTAAAATATATATATATAAAGTACGTTTAGAATTTGGAAAAATTTTGCGGTGTTACAATAAAAAACTTGTTTTTATCGTGTATTTTTTTTAAATAATGTCGTATGAAAATGTTATAGACCTTAAAAAATGGGGATGGAACTCAACAATTGTAGGTTATATCTATTTTGCCCTTCTCCGTCTCTTTTATAAACTCTAATGTATATGTTCCCCCTTTTTAATCCCATCCATTGATTCATTTTGATCAAAAGCTCAAAATCCTTCTTATCCTTTTTGTGTTAAGATACTTTTTACACAATACTCTCATATAATTTAGTCCAATCTTTGTCATACTCCTCACTGTGACACCCGCCAAATTCACAGGTTAAGATCATACATTTAACTATGGCATACATTGTTTATATTAGTACATTTCACATGATAGCATTACCTTTGAGCCATTCAGGGCCCAAACTAGACGATTTCCTATGCATGAGGCCTCACATTAGACACATTAGTTGATACAATTTCATGATTAGTCGAGTAATGGGTCAGGAACATTGGAAAATTCAGTACAAAAGTCACACAGTTGTGAGCCAATCGATTGAACATAAGGTCACAATGAGGAATCCATACTATATCAATAACAAACAATATCCATCACCCATGAATCACCCAACGCTAATCCATAACTAATCAATACGATTAATTAAAATCACCGAGCACAAAGCACCATACATGTTATATATTCTGCCATATGTATCCATACATTTACAAGAGTGGTTAAATTCCAATCAATATACGTATATGAACCCTATTCGATATTTATATATATACATATGGACACACATAGACAAATGGATATTAACCAAGTTTCAAGATTATATATCTATGTATATATGTATGCGATATATATTGTAATATCCGCATTTTTCCACTTGTTGTAATTAAGATTCAGTGGTAAATAAAATCGTTAGAATTATTATGTACTTTCGTTTTATCTATTTTTTTCACGTATACGTACCTATATATAAATATATGCATATATACCTTTTATTAATATCAACATTTATAATTTATAAAGGTTTTAATTATTAATTTTTTTATAAACATTTATCAACTACTAAATACATTCATTAACTATTTTTCACCCACTTCTAACTCTCAACCACCTTCTTTATTACCCCAACCCTCATCCTACTTATAAATACCAACCTCCACCATAATCTCTTGTACCACTCTCAAATCACTTTCAAATCTCTAAATTCTCTCAAAGATTCTCTAAGTCCTCAAATCCTCTAAAAAATTTCAACTTTTGGTAATTCTCTCTTCATTTATAATCCATTCTTCTTACATTTTTTTTCTTACTTTCTACCTTTTCCTTCTTCTTCCAACCACTTGGATGAACTTCTTGGACTTACCTATTGTTAACCAAGGTATACATAAAGGGTAAATCATCAGTTTGAAGTCCCAAGTTTGGTTGTTTTTGCTTAAACTTTCTTCCATCTTTTATAAGTAATCTTACAAGTGAATAAAACTAAACCAAGTTCTCTAACAAATCTATGTTGAAAGGACTTGTGTTAAGGTAAATAGTGTCATAAAGGACCAAGATTCTTTCACTAAAGAAGATTGCACCATACCTCACTTTGATACTTAGCTAAATATAAGTATAATATATATATATATATATATATATATATATAGGCTAAGTATATAGAAGAAACCTCCACAAACCCAACTAGACTGACTAGTAATCTAGATTAATCCACAACATCCTCTATTATTTTAACCAATAAGGGTAAACTAGTATTTTTACACTTCCCCTTCTTTTCAAATTTGAATCTTCTCTTCCCCCTCCTATATAAACAACAACTCTCTCTCTCTCTCTCTCTCTCTCTCTCTCTCTCATCTATCTTCCACCATCTTCATCAAGATTAATCCCACCACCATCAACACCATCGTCATCAACATTCATACAAGATCGCTGATATTTGTTTGAAGATGAAGATCAACCATGGCAACCGATAAGGCTCTCAGTCTTTAAGAGATTAAAAATGAAACTGTTGATCTGGTACAACTCTTCCTCTTCCTCTCTCTCTTTTATTTTATAAAAATTTGCTTTCTGTTTTTTTGTAGTTATTTAAATGGACCCTATAACTAACAGAGTGTCTCAGTAATCTTCTTCACTCCTTCTTCACTCTGTTTTTTTTATTAAATTCATTTTTTTTACTTAATGTGAACCGTTTGCTGTTTGTTTTTTTTTTGTTTAATGTGAACCATTTGTTTTTTTTTAATGTGACCGTTTGTTTCTTTCGAATCTAACTCACGACACTCAATTATTTTTTTTGTTTAATGGACCTTTTTTTGTTGTTGTTAAATTCAATTTGATAACCAAGAGATTCAAATGATGCTAATTATTTTCATGGTTTGAATGACAATTGTTGCTTGATTATAAACATTCATATTCTTTCAAATGATGCCATTTTATTGATGAAAGTTCAGATTTTTTTTATTAGTAATAATAATAATATTGGTTTTGAAGATGGATTGGTTAGTATGTTTTTTATGTGTAATATTGATTAATAATAATAATATTGGTTTGGAGATGGATTGGTTAGTATGTTTTTTTATGAATGGCGAGATCGGTCAATATGTGAATATCATTATTACTATGAGTTTTTTTTTCTGAATAAAAAAGTAGTGAATTTTAAAACGTAAATTCATATGGAGTGTGTGCAATGGTACACATTTTGTTAAGACGTGGATTACACGTAGGTAGCATACGTTAACACGTAGGTTTACATATTAATTAACTTTTTTTATATATTAATTATACAAAAGTCACTAATCATGGGATGAAATCTATGTTGCGTCTGTTTCATATGTAACAGCAGAACTAAGTTGGTATAAATTAGTTTCTGATTTTTTTACCAGATACACAAGGTTTGATTTTGTCACACCCCGAATTTCCCTGTAGGTCGTGATCTCTTAATACTACACAACGGAATATATACTCCTAAGACTCTTTGAGCTACAAACGCCATTTCTGAAACTCTTAGGTTTCCAGTTCTAAGATGTTTGCCTATTCCAACCATGTTAGTGCCAAAATCTAAACCCGAAAGACATACTTAAAGACGTCAACATAAAGTTGGTGAGTTCATGGTTTTATGTTTGTTCTTTGTAAACCCATGTTCAATAATGAGTCGCCCAACCTGAACCACCCAGTTCAACAATGAGATTTCTTCCCCATAATATAAAATATACTTAAAAGCGAAAAAGGTAAAACAAAAATGTTCGACGCCAACATGTTTTTATAAAATAAAATCAGTTGTCGCGTTTACAGGTTTTAAAGCAATTACTCATATTTCCTAGATTAAATGGTGCGTATGATTTCCGTATTGCTAGAGTAGAACCAAGTAGGCTAGCGAAGTCCTACAAGCATGATGTGTAACATCGCGCATTTTTCCCCAAGTGTTGAGTTAATCAAATCACCACTTCACCCACTATATACTTGTATACACGTATATGTATTCTTTTAATTATTTAGTTATTTAATTATTTATTTTTTTTACCACTTTATATACTTCTAATATATATATTTATATATAAAAATAATAATAATAATAATAATAATAATAATAATAATGTGGGATGTTATAGAAGAGATGAGCCAAACACAACCCACATAAGCCCAACACCTATCTGCAGCCCACCACAACCCTGGCCCAACACTGACCCAGCCCAAGAAACTGAGCCCACACCCCCTTCTCCTCATCCCTGTCTTAAAAAAAATATAATAATGGCCGGGCCGGGGATCGAACCTGTGTCCCCAGCCGGTCTAATGTCAACGAACAACACTACCACTGCACCACATGGTGCTTTGTGTTAGAACCTGGGATCTATTTAATTTTAAATGCTTCTTAGAGCCCAAAATTTGTTTCCTTTACTCCCACTGCTGTCGAGCAGAACTGTGAGTTGAAAACAGAGTCAACCAATACAATTGACCATCTTATTTAGGGCTAATTTGGAAGGAATCTCGTGATTAATTGTTGTCATTTGACCAATCATAACAAACGCGTTATAATAGCCCGTGATTTCAGCTCGATTTCGAGCATGTTTGACGCGTTTGACCAGTCACGAGGTCAAACCTTTGATCCTTCCATTTTAATCACGACACTATAAATTGTACCCACCATCCTACTCAGAATTGGCCGAAACATCTCTCCTTATCTCTAAATTCTGTTCTAAATCATTATACGAAGCAATTGGGTTCGTGTTTGACTTCTCAGTTTACTGAACATTCAAACGCGAGTTTGTAATTGTAAGTTATATTTTTCTTGTGGGTTTTGTTCATAGGCATTCACACAACAATAACCCTCTGATTAATTGGGTTATTGTTGTGTGAATCAAATAATTACGAATCTAGGGTTCGAACACAATTGATTTGGGGAAGAACATGTTACTGAAATAGGTTATTTATTTTTAACAAACACAAACCCAACACAACCACTGATGTAGATCAAGTGGTTGTGTCTGGTGCTTTAGAACTGGTCCACGCGGGTTCGACCCCTGGCATCACCAAAGTATTTTTAACATTCAAAGCTTTACATATATAATTACTTGTATTTTAAAAATTAGTTTTTAAATACTAAAACGACTTTATAAATTCTACAAAAATTATTTTATGTCAATCTAGTGGAAAAGTTTAACATACAATTTTTAGTTTTCCAAAAATTATTTATTTAATATATATAATAAATAATCCAAATTTATTTTATTTTATTTATAAAATTCTATAAAAATATCAAAACAATTATATAAATTTCCACAAAAATTATTCTGAGTTTATATAACATTAAACTTTTCTGAAATGATTTTTAGTTCTGAAAAATCATTTATTTAATATTTTAAATCAATTTTTGTTAGTTTTAATCATAAATAAATCATAATAAATTCATTTTTCAATATTTTTGTACCAAAATTTTTTATAAATTATTTCTGATTATTTGGAACAGAAATATAATTTTTAACCTAATAATTCTTTAATTTTAGTATTTTTTTAAATATTAAAGTTAAATTTTGGCAATTTGTAATAAATAGATTTAATATTCTATTTTTAAGAAAATAATTTTATAAAAATTATTTTTATACTTTAAACTCATTATTGTGATTATCTTAAATTCAAATTTTATAAAAAGACTTTTGTTTATTTATTTATTAAATTTCTCTTATTATTCAAACATTTTATTTATTAAACAACCGAGAATTTATCCCCAATTCAAAGCCCTAGAATATAATTGTAGACTAGATAGACTTAGACATATTTATTACCTTGATTATAGGGTAATACTTGGCATTGTTTGGGCAACACAATATTCTATTTTTACGAGACATAACATTTTGCTAAGGTGAGTTTACATAGCCTCTTATCTCTATTTTCACTATTTTTGGGGTGAAACATGTTTAAACATTTTATACTATCATTTACTCATATTTACTTGTGATTCAATTACATCATCATACTATCATTTGACTGTAACAAAAAGACACAGTTCAATCATTAACAATGATCAAGCCGCCTGTTTAGATTATAGCGCTATAGGTCTGACAAACCAATCCCCCCGCATAAATTCAGGGATGATCAATAACAGTAACAACATTTAACTAACTTGCGAGTTAGTCATCAGTCGACATAAGGTTTGGTTGTACAAAGACGCATTGTTACATGTCGGACTCATACTCTATCATCATACAACTGTGATTGTTGTACAAACTATTGTTATCAATTATATTCAAAAACCTATGTATTCTCACCAACTTTTGTTGACCCAAAATATTTTTAAACTTAACATGTTTCAGGTTTCACTTGCTTGAAGATTTTGAGATAATGCTTGAAGATGTGTTCATTGTATTTTGATGTATGATTTCTTGTAGAACAATTGTATGTAACTTACTTAAATTATTTAATGAAATTTATTATTCACCATGAGCTACTGAACAATCATCGTTACGTGACATCCCGATGTTTTCGCCATCGGTTGGGGTGTTACATGATGTATCCTAAGGCTCCTAATCAAACCATAAGTTTGTTTCCCGTGGTGACCTCTAGTCCAAGAGGTGCCTTTTGGAGTTTACATTCTCTTCCCATAGACATCGCCAAAGGGGCGTCAACCCAATAGACCTACAATATAATCAAAGGCTCTGCTCAGAGAGCTAATGATTAAGAAGTGCTGGGAGTGTATCGACCTGCCGGGACACTGGTGTCACGTAAACGTTCCACTGGTGCACAAACCTAAGGCCATCAATTGTTCTATATTTCTAGTTTACTCATCATACACGCATGTTAATCTGTATAATCCAATTTATCTCTGTTAATACCAATCAATATAATCCAATTTATCTTTGTTTATACCAATCAATATAATCCAATTTATCTCTGTTTATGCCAATCAATATAATCCAATACAATTTATCACTGTTAATACCAATTTATCTTTATTAATACCAATCTGCATTAATCTTTGTTACGTTTAATAATAAACAGTTTTTCATAAAACAAGTATGTATTCCCCCGAAAACGGTTATAAAACAGTAAAAAGTGGGGTCATGAACTCACATGGGTATTCTTGCTTAGTTAGCTATCAACGCTTGAATCATTAATCACTTCTTTGTGTCCTAATTACCAGCAAAGACACCTTAAAATCTAACACGAAAAGCCTATTATCCAGCTATCTAGATTCGTATGTACGAATCCGAGTCTAGAAAGTGGTGTGACTCAATGAACCGATCGCGACTTATCTTAATTTATGTGTTAATGTACGATATAGTAGTCAAGTTGCGCACTTGTTACCATTCGTGTGTAACCTACGTTGGACTAGTGCTACGAAACGTATAGCTCATCTCGAGTCATAAGTCGTCTTGTAAATTGGATAAATATAATTGTTTTGTACATTTATTTCTAGGAAAGTATACTATGCAATATACATAGAAAGTTATAAAAACCTCAATCAATATTGCACTCGTTGCGCTCTGGATTTTATAAAATTTCGGCAGAGTTTCCTCTGTTTTTATACAATCCAGACAACACAAGTTGTCTACAGTTTCCCCAAAAATCAATTTACAAACAAATGATATTCAATATATTAATCCGCATTTCCAATGGATGGGACTTTATACATTTCGCCACTTTATGTAAACTATACTTATACAATTATGTATCATAGTTCTGTATATAGGTAAGGGATCCTATACAAAGGACAAAAAGTGTGAGAAGTGTAAGAAGTATTATGAGGGTGACAAGTGTCCATTATTAATTTTATTGAATAGGGTTATATTCGTCATCTTGCCTTACACATTTTTAGGAAATCCCACTATTTTTGGGTTCAATTATTATCAAATTCAAATTTATAAATAACACATATCATATATGTCGAAATTAGTAATCCAGATCTGCACGCAGCATTATGTTTTATTATTCTAAGTATAGTATTTTATGTTTAAGGTAGATTTTTTTTTTGTTTTTCACACAACGTGTAGTGTTTTATCATATATGAATGGTGTGCGTTGGTCATACGTGATATTTTTTTAACCAGAATTTTTAAGATGTATAAATAAAACACACTGACATGACCACCATGAAAATATAACACACTAATATGAATGTAATATAATCATTCCTAATGAAGATAAAACACACTGATATGAAGATCTCATATTCAAACAATATGATTGTTCAGACGAGATTATAACACCATGATGAATCGTTATACAATTACTATTTACCAAAACTTCTAAACAAAATACCTACTTAAAAAATTTGATTCGGCCAGTTTGAAGATATCACTATAACTTATCTTTAAAGCAAATATGATAAGAGTAACTATAACCTAGGATTAGTAACAGATAGGCCCTCAAATAAATTCTGAACAATGCTGATTGTTTTAATAAGGATATGATATCCTTAAAAGTAGGAAGAATGCCGAGATTAAAGGGAATTATTAAATGGTTGAATATTTTAAAACATGTATATTTACTATAACACCCTCACAAGGTCTAATAAATCAATTAAATTTATAACTATTATTACATTTTGCCATCAATTAATCTCAACAATCCATCTAGAGATCCAAGGGTCCAAAACACTTCTTACCCTTCTCACAAAAAACACCCTTTGTACAGGAACCTCACCCTATGTGTGTCTGTATATATATATATATATATATATATATATATATATATATATATATTATAGTCTAACGGTTCAGTCCAATATACAATATTATCAAATCCGTCTTTAATAAACAATATCACTTATCAAATAATCATTGTCGGTTCGTTTCGTGAGTCACGATCGTTTCGTAACTATAATATATATACACTTATATATATATATAATAATAATAATAATAATAGTAACAATAATAATAAATCAAGATATTATACCATATATATATACGCATGCATCTCCGATGTCGACCAGATCTGACCAAACCCAAACGGAATCAGATCTGACATGAAACAACTTCTAACCGAGCTTGAATCCACAACTTGAATGATCTTCTAATCCTTTACACCCGGGACCCGAACCCGAACGTTATTCAGACCCGGATCTGACCCGAGCACCCGCATGCAACCCAAAATAATCAATAATTGTGACTGAACCAAACCCGAGTACCCAACTCAGATCTGAACTCGAACATAACTAACCCAATCGGACCAGAACCGCACCCGAGCATCATCACCATAAACATCAACAACATGCAGACCAAGATCCATCAACATAACCAAAACCTGACCCAAGCCCGAGCCCCATCAGACCCCAACCCGAGCCGAACACCTTCATAGCCATGCACCGCCATTTTCGGGCTGAACTAGACCAGACCACTCGAACCCAAGTCTGAGCCAACTACCGCCGAACACCACCTGTGGCCACCATCTGAGCCACCATCTACCTGAGTCGGACCCGACAACCACTCGACTCACCACCACCGAAACCCGCCGCCATTTCCTTCTGATTTCCAACAACCACAACCACAACAATAACCGGCCCAAACACCACCACTAAGAACCACCCACCACCGCCCCTTACTTCTGCCCCCTTCGGGCCCCATCTGCACCATGCCGCCGCCGCCACCAAGGAGAGGGGTGGTCGGCCGGCTTCTTGACAGGAGGAGGAGAGAGAGACGAGGGAGAGTTAGAGAGAGTAGAGAGAGCTAGAGAGGATTAGTGGGTTTTTATGTTTTAATCTTGGTTTTAGGCTACCAAATGAGAAGGAAGAAGAAAGATTGAGCCTTTTATAGCAAGGGTTATAAGTTAGGTAGGTAGACACCGCGTTTCAAACCCGTTATAACATAAACGTATCGGTTTATATCTAGGTTCAATAGTTAATTATATAAACTAGTCGGTTTTATTTGAAATATTAAATAACGTTAGACCAAGCAAGAATATAATTAATATCGGCATCCTACGAGTTCTTTCAGAGCGCCCGTTAGAATCGCGTTAACCTAACCGTTTACCGTTTCCTCCATTTAAACGGCTCGATAGCTTTTGATATTAAACAGATAACATTATTTATAATAAATAATAAATCCAAAAGCATATATGCGGTTAAAACTACGCATTTCGATGTCCGGTTCTCATATCAGTTACTTCCCACGTTCTCTATAACGCGTCGTTTTAATCCGTTCTTCAAGCCGATTCTACATCCGATTGCTTCAAGAACAAATATGTGCCGAATTTATATGCAATAACTCTGTGTTTGTCCATTCTGACGAATTCTTACTAATGTCAGTTCGTTGGCGTTTAAATGTGCAGTCTTTCTTTAGAACATCTAGATGTCCACGAACTCCACGAAAGACATTGTTGGACTCGTAACAACTCAACTCAACCAAAAATCAACCTTAATATATGCGAAGCATATAGGGATCATGATTAAGATCCAGTCATTGGTTGACCGAAATTTACCGGTTGTCACAGATTTTTTACTTTCATGAGTTACACATGGGATCAAATCTATGTTGCGTCTGTTTCGTATGTAACAGCAGAACTAAGTTGGTATAAATTAGTTTCCGATTTTTTTTACCAGATACAAAGGTTTGATTTTTTGTACTTTCATGAGTTACATATGTTTGACTTTCTGCTGGAGTGTGTGCAATGGTACACATTTTGTTAAAACGTGGATTAGACGTAGGTAGCATACGTTAACACGTATGTTTACATATTAAATAACCTTTTTTATATATTAATTAAACAAAAGTCACTAAACATGGGATGAAATCTATGTTGCGTCTGTTTCGTATGTAACAGCAGAACTAAGTTGGTATAAATTAGTTTCTGATTTTTTTACCAGATACAAAGGTTTGATTTTTTGACTTTCATGAGTTACACATGGGATCAAATCTATGTTGCGCCTGTTTCGTATGTAACAGCAGAACTAAGTTGGTATAAATTAATTTCCGATTTTTTTTACCAGATACAAAGGTTTGATTTTTTGTACTTTCATGAGTTACATATGTTTGACTTCTGCTGGAGTGTGTGCAATGGTACACATTTTGTTAAAACGTGGATTACACATAGGTAGCATACGTTAACACGTATGTTTACATATTAAATAACCTTTTTTATATATTAATTAAACAAAAGTCACTAAACATGGGATGAAATCTATGTTGCGTCTGTTTCGTATGTAACAGCAGAACTAAGTTGGTATAAATTAGTTTCTGATTTTTTTACCAGATACAAAGGTTTGATTTTTTGACTTTCATGAGTTACACATGGGATCAAATCTATGTTGCGTCTGTTTCGTATGTAACAGCAGAACTAAGTTGGTATAAATTAGTTTCTGATTTTTTTACGAGATACCAAGGTTTGTTTTTTTTACTTTCATGAGTTACACATATTTTACTTTCAACACCAGTTGCATATATTATTTAAAACAAAAGTCACTAATCATGGGATCAAATCTATGTTGCGTCTGCTTCGTATGTAACAATAGAACTAAGTTGCGTATGTTACACATCTATCCAGTTTTATAACATTCATCCTAAATTAAGTTTGATAATCTTTGATAACTAAATGGATAAAACAATGTTTACTTTCAACACTAGTTGCATATGTTAATCAATACAAAAGTCACTTATCACAAATGTAATGCATATTATAGAGGGAGTATTTGGGATGTATGTTTGTATCTGTTTCGTATGTTTTTTTAATCCAGATGGTTAACATACGTTAAGACAAGGGGTGGGCTTACATGTAAATTTACAATTTGACATACAATTTAATAAATACATAAACTTGATTTACATAAACTAGGTCAAAAGCTCCTATGTGATCCAAGACTTGTACAACTTCTAATAGCAAGTAAAACCTGAAACATGTTGAGTTGAAAAGATGGGGGTCAACTATAAATAGTTGGTGAGAATACATAGGTTTTGCATATAATTGAAAACAATATGTTGTATAGCAATCATGATTGAAGTATAATAATGAGTAATGATAGAATATGAGTCCGACATGTAACAATGCGTCTTTTGTACAATCAAACCTTGTGTCGACTGAGACCTCACTCGCAAGTTAGTAAAAGTGTAACTGTTATCGATCATCCCTGAATTTATGCGGGGGGGGGGGGGGGTGGGTTTGTCAGACCTATAGCGCTATAATCTAAACAGGCGGCTTGATCAATGTTAATGATTGTAATGTGTCTTTTTGTTACAGTCAAATTGAGTAGACAAGTTTCAACAATGTAAGAATGAGTAAATGTGAGTGTATAAAATGTTTAAACATGTTTCACCCCAAAATGTAAAATAGAAAAAGGGGGCTATGTAAACTCACCTTAGCAATTCTCAAGTCATTTGTAATGGAATAGGTGTGATCCAAAAGTTTCCAAGTATATTACCCTATGTTTAAGACAATAAATAAATCTAAGTTTTTCTAGTCTACAAGTATTTCTAGGGTTCCTAATTTGGGGATAGATAATTTGTTTAATTGTTATTTTAAATAAATTGTTAATGACCTAATAAATAAAAGAAATTAGACAAATAAATAAATAAAAGATTTTTTGTAAAATTTCGTTTAAGGATGATTGTGTTATAATGTTGTATATATGAAAATAATTTTATATAATTATTTTCTTAATAATTGAATATATAGTATATTTATATTTATTTGTCAAAATATCATATTAATGTCTAAAAATATTAAAATTCATAAAATTTCAAATTAAAATTTATTTTTCTGTTCTAAATGAATAAAAATAATTTATGTAAAATTTTGATGTAAAATTAGTGAAAATTGAATTTATTAGGAATTATTTATGATTAAAATGGTAAAAATTAATAAAAAATATTTAATAAATGTTTTTTCTGAAATCAAAAATTATTTCTGGAATATTTGTTGATTTATAAGTTTATAATAATTTTTGAGGAATTTTATAAAATCGTTTAGATATTTTTATAGAATTTTTAACTTATAAATGAATAAATTTGTAATATATTTTATATACATTAAATAAATATATTTTCTGAAAATAAAAATTGTAAAATTAAGCTTATAGTTTGTATATCAGGATATAATTTTTATAGAATTTAATAAACATATTTGGTATTTCAAATACAATTATAAAAAGAGTTAATAGCCAAAATCGTCCCTGAGGTTTGGTAACTTTTGCCACTTAAGTCCAAAACCCAGACCTTTTAGATCTGGGTCCTTCAGTTTTTTTTTTTGCCAAATTCGTCCCTGAAAAGATTTAGGTTTTGCTAAATTCGTCCCTGAGGTTTGGTCACTTTTACTTTGTCAGGCACGAATTTAGCAAGAAAAATAAAACTGAAGGACCCAGATGTAAAAGGTTTGTGTTTTGGACTGAAGTGGCAAAAGTGACCAAACCTCAGGGACAATTTTGGCTATTAACTCATTATAAAAATTATAAAGTTTTTATATAATTAAAAAGGAACACAACAAAAAAAGAAAAAAAGGATCTGTTGTTGCCAGGGTTCGAACCTGTGTTTGAGCCGTCACAAAGCTTATCATAAGTGTGGCTCACCAACTGAGCCACACCCTGAGAACGTTTATGTTTCAGATTTACAAACCTTTATATTCAGATTACGTTCGAACCTGATTTGTGTTCTTCCCCAAATCTACAAGCATGAACCCTAGATTTTCAATTGGCTCATATACAATGTTACCGTTTAATTAACCATGGGGTTATTAATTCCCAAGTGCCGATTAACCCGATTAACCTACAGAAAGCAAGGATTTGATTCATACCTGTCACGAAACTTCAAATCACAAGTCAAAGCAAAAAGTCAACACGACTCTTAATCTTGCTCGAAGATAATTCGTTTATAGAAATTGATAGTAGGGTATTGTGTTTCGGCATTTATAGGTTCTAGGGGAGGTTTCAATTTATACAATTACACGCATATTGAATGATTTAGGAAAGTTGACTCGTTTTTTAATAATATACGCGTAATGTTTATAATTGGTATGCTTTCATTGTGATTTTTTGGTGTGTAGGGTACTCTGAGGGTTGATTGCTACTTTCCAAACATAATCACGAACAGAAAAACGCGCAATGGATCTTGATTTGGGAATCGGCTGGGTGTTGACTTTGTTTGGTCAACTGATTTATAAAAGATAAAGTGTTAAGTGTGTTTAGATTGGATAATATTCACAAAAAGGGCTGTAGCCTAGTTGGTTGTGGTTGTGTGTATATTTTGACCCGGCTGTGGACGCGGGTTCGAGTCCCGATCCACACAATTTTTTTTGGCATTTTCTCTAAAACTATAATATTATAAATTCATAATATGATTATATAAGTCCGAAAATGATACGAAATATTTTTAAAATGTACTAAACATCGGGATTCAACGATTTTTATCAAACAATTAATAATATAAGGGGACTAAAACATATATTAATTAAAAAATTTTGGGAAAAATTCGCGATGTTGCAGTCTCCCCTACTTTTGAAAACTTCGTCCCAAAGTTATTAAAAACACGGGGTTGGGGGTGATTAGGTAGAAATTAGGGCAGCTGTGGTTTGGGTTAAAGCACGACATGAATTTATAGGTAATAGAATAATCTATTTTGAATAATTTGGGTAAGAGGTTTGATATGTGTGATTATAGGGAAAACTAAATGAACTACCAAAACCTTATTAGAATTTCACACTACCTTAACGTACCTGTAAATTCATGATTACGTTCCGGACTGCGATCACCAATTTACCTTACATTAGGGTTTTGTGTTCTTCTATAACTCTAGACACACTCACACAGTGCCAAATAACCTTGTGTTTGAATCGTGTACAACGTATCAAAATGAATCCAACTGTTGAGCAGGAAAAGACTTGTTGAGCAGGTTGTTAGGACCTCGACCAGTCAGTGAGTAAGAACCTCTACCGATTATTGAGCAGGTTGTTAGGGCCTCTACCAATCATTAAGTAGGTTATTTGGTACTCTACTAACTGTTGAGCAAGTGCTTCCTCCTCTACCAGTTGTTGATTAAGTGTAACAATCATTTCCCACATAAATTGCAAATTGATAATATGTTCATGTAAGCACGTTTATAAGTGTAACACATATAGTGTGTGAGTTGAAATTGTATAGATTTAGATATTAATATAGTAATTAGTTCACATTCAACCAGGCATGTATTCAAGTGTCATGAACATGCTAAATAAACAACCCTTATGTAAAACACAAAACTTTTATTACTAGGATTTATTACTTGAATCAAAATGCATCAATAGATAGAATCTTAAGAGAAAATAATCATTCTAATGGTGGAGCATTGTTGTTAAGCAGCTGGAGGGTCTTGATCTCGGTTTAAGTTAGGGCACCGGTTACGGAAGTGGTTTGGGTCACCACATTCATAGCACTGACCACAGTTGTATCTGCCAGGACGATTAGGATTAGCAGCCGGAGCAAGGTTGGTTGGTATTGGTGTTTGGGGCTTCACGACATGTGTTGATCAGATAGTCATACTTACCACAATTGGTGCACAAGCGACATGGTGAAGCAGTGGGATGGTGACGTTTGCATGTGTCACAAAGGAAAGTTTCCCGTATAAGGTTTCTTGTTAGGAGCTTGTGTAGTGAGGTTTGCATCAGGATCCCTGGTCTTGTGCTTCTGTTTTTCAGTAGTTACTGCGGCTACAATACTTGCTTTCTCGCCTTTCTGAAATAAGGTCCCATTCTTTACGTGGTTGTCAGTTAAAGTAGATGCTAGACGCTTGGCCTCTTCGAGGGTATTAGGGTTCCTTCCCCACACCGTGTCCTGAATCTGCATGGGTAAGCCACCAATATATTTTTCGATAGCAATAGGCAGGGGGTGACCTTATGTGGTAACAGTAAGCTAAGTTCGTGGAAACGAGTGTTGTAGGCTCGGTTTTCTCCACTGTCTTGGGCAAGATCGTGAAACTCATCTTCCAACTTCTTGATTTCATTACGAGGGCAGAATTCCGCCTTCATGATGTCTTTAGCTTGCTCCCAAGTCAAGGCCAGTGCGACTTCAGCCCCACGAGTTTGTTTCTCTTCGTTCCACCATGTGAGTGCCCGCTTGTGGAGGACACTCATAGCATAGCGAACTTTGAGATTGTTAGGGCACTCGCTATTAATGAAGGTATTTTCGACACCTTTGAACCACTGAAGGAGGCCAGTGGCTCCTTCGTCTCCGCTAAACTTAGGAGGATTGCAAGAGTTGAAGTGCTTGAGGGTGCAAACAGGGTGAGCATTCCCGTTCCCATTGCCATTCCCATTATGATTACCATTCCCGTTGCCATTTCCATTGCCATTTCCATTTCCATTCATTTGAACGACTTTAGCCACCAAGTTGGGAACTAACGTCGCTATCTGTTGAGCCATTTGCTGGGAAATTGATGAGCCGGTCGCCACGGTTCATACAAAACCTAATTAACCTAGGTAGATAGGATAAGTAGGGTATGAATCCAAGGAGCGCGTGGTTAGTGGATATTGTTTAGTTGAGTAAACGGTGTTACTTATGAAGATTGCTAGAAAACTTATGAAGATTGTATTTGGTTCATTTAAGAGTTTGGTTGAAAGGGTTTTGTTTGTTCTATTAAAAACTGGAATCAAGATTATATGAATGAAAAATAATTTAGTTTGTAAACAATTTAATTAAAAGGATCACACCAAGGTTTCAACAACTGAAGTGTAAGGTTTTCACAAATGGGTCAAACAAATGTAGTGCAATTGGTGTTAACGGGGTGATTGTTCAATAGGCTTAGGTTTCAAGTTTCATCAACATCAGAGATGGACTAAACTACACTTCATTACCTAGAACATACAACCCTATGTCTGTCTTAGAGCAAGAAAACATGTTCATGACATTAGAAATTGGCACAAGATCAATGAACTAAAATGAATTCAACATAAGATTAATCGCAATCTAATACAATTAATTCAAACACACAATCGCACAATTAAAGGTTTAAAGAAATACCCAAATGTTAAACCCTAAAACTACAATTGTTTACTTCCTAGGTATGATACAAAGAAACTTAGCCACTCATTGTCACACCCCAACCGATGGCGGAATACATCGAGGCGCGACTTGTGGTAGATTGTTCAAAGACTTCATGACACTAATTGTGACAATATGATTTAAAGATAAAATTTCATTCATAGCATAATCATTGTCTAAAAGATACAGAATACAAATTGTTTCATGAAAAAGACAAATACAACATCAAAACATAGAACTTAAACTAGCGTGAGTATTCAGTCCAATCTTAAGTAGTTTTTCTTGAAAATCCTGCATTAAACATTTCCTACAACATGTATAAAATATCCATCAACACATAAAGCATTGGTGAGCATACGAGTTTTGAGTCTAAGTACATAGTATAAGAAAAGTCTACTTGAATGATCATGTTATAGGCATATGCACGTAGAACCATACAAACGGCAACAACACTCGATAACACAAAAGACTTCTTCTTATCATGACCCATAAAGGGGGCGGCGTGTCAACCTATAGCGCTATACATGTAAGGTGGGTTGTTAACTAATCGTACATTTGTATGTAAGACTTGAATTCTAGCATGGCATAGCATAATAGCATTTAGATTGACCATAATAGTTATTATGAGTATGAAATCGTTTAAGTTTTAAAAGTGATACATGTTGAGCCCCAAAGAATAAAGAATAAAAGGGGGACAAGTATGAACTCACCTTTGGGTGTGTCTTGATATAGTTCCAAAGATAAGTCTTGGAAGATTAAACTTTAGCTCCGATTAACTAGAATAAAGAATTAGAGTCTTAGGTTCGAGTTTTAGATTATATTTTAAAAAAAATCATGCAAGCCTTTTAGGCAAACCAATACACAAATCGCCTTTAAGGCAATCCGGATGGTCATGAGAATAAGTTAGACCAAGCACAAAATCATCATAGATGATTCGGATGGTATAAGGTTAGGAATGTGAATCCGATCGATAAGTTCATGTCATAACCACTTCGTTTATGAGGTAAACGTGGGTTTTGGACACGGGATTTCCCCTTTCTAGTGTAGATAAATCCGTAGCACAAGAAGGGCCAAGAGAGTTGGTAAGGTAGGGTGTAACCACAAACCTTCTAAAGATTAATAATAAGATAGTAAGATAGAAGCTTGAAAGTATAAGTTTATAGTATTACTTAGTATAGCTAAGATGTTTAAGTAAAGTTTGGGGACTGATTTGGATGAGTCTTGACTCTCCTTTGTCACCCAATACCATAACACAAATGTTCCTAACATTAGATTGTTAGTAGACTTGGTTGGTTTCTTCACAACAAACATTTCTTAGGACATAAAAACAATTCAGAAAACAAACCCATTTGGGACCTCTTTTAGGTTCTCTACCCTTATCACACTTCTGTGGATAAACATCGGGAAGATCCTAGAGGGTTCTCCAAGGAGTTTTGGATAGAAAAGAGAAGGAAAAACAAAAAAGAATTGAAGGTTTGAGCCTAGAAACTTACTGTTGTGTTTTCAGGAAGTTTGCTCAAAAACCTTAAAGATTAGAGAGAGTTTTAGGGAGAAATGAGATGCACAAGAGGTTAAGGAGTGAGGAGGGGTTGTATTTATAGGTGGGTTAAGGTGGTAGGGTATTAAATGGAGTAAATGGGGTGGTTAGGAAGAGATTAATGGGGACATAATAGTATAGTTATTAAAGGGATGGTCATACTTTTGATGCATGATGTTCGTTGATTTTCAAAAGAAAGAAAAAGAAACGAACATATTGTTGTTGTTGTTTTTGACATAAATGTCAACTAAAAATATTAGGTGGTCACGTAATGCTTTTCTCTATTTTTTTTTTTAACTAAAGTATTATTATTAATATATATATATATATATATGTTTATTAAAAAGGTAAATATATATATTAAGATCTTAACTAAATGAGTTTCTTGTTATAACGCCTAAATTGAATAGGATAAATTATAATGACGACTCGTCATGAGTTGATAGGAGTAACATAAAAAAAAGTGAATAAAGGCGAACTTGGAATTTGTTAAATATAGAATTTAAAATACATGTAAAAGTAAAAATCACGCGATGTTACAGTCTTCCCTACTTTAGGAAATTTCGTCTCGAAATTTAATTAAGAGTCAACCGTTTGAAAAAAAATGGTAAGTGGTTTGATATGGGTTTAATAAGAACAAAAAAAACTTGTTAGTTTATTATGTTTAAGTCAAATACTATCTCTAGTCGCTGCGCGATAATATGCTCGTAAGAGAAATGCTTTTAAAATTTGATACCAAGGATGTACGTAGAAATTTGAAAGTTTAACCGACCAAAGCATTTTTGGTGGTTAGTGAAAGAAAAAGGGTACGTATAGGTAGGTTTGAGTATGGAGTTAGTGCAGCAAATTTTTGGGAAAGATAAGTAAATATACAGTATAGCATATACGAACTAGTAAAAATTTTGTGAAGATAGGTAAAAACTGTATAACATATATGAAGTAGTAGAAATTTTGGCTTGTACCAAAAACAAAATTCTTGGGATGGTAAATATGTAAGCATAATGAGTGCCTAGGTGCAAGGTTTATTAATAGGTATTTGGTTTGCACAAGGTCGGAAATTTTACCAGAAAATATTGAGAAGGCGACCAAAAATAAACAAGACATTGGACTATTTGAAAACAGTTTTTTTTTTGGTGATATAAATAGTATTTATTTAGTTTTGAAATCCAGTATATATGTAGTCACGAAAATATAAGAAAGTGAGAGGCAAATCTTGTTTTAAATGTATAAACGCTTTTAGAGGTTAAGGACAGAGCTTACAGGACTTAGAACGAGATCCTTGATAATGATAGGATTGCTGATTAAGCAAGGAAAGGCAAGAGGAAGGAAGCGAAGTTGATGGAGATTACAAGTATAGATTATTCATGGCAAGGATGATGTTGCATAGTAGAAAGTGTAACATCTGGCAAAAATCGATGTGTTTCCGTACGTAATTAGTATATGTAATTAATGGTTTAAGTGCATATTTAAATTAATTGGATTAATTTAGCCTTAGAGAATAGAAAATTCCCCTATGCACATGTTTAATGTTGAAGCACGACAAAATTGCGTGCGAATAAACTTGTCCGGAACGGACGTTGGTGATTACCCGGTAAAAATTAAATAAACGAAAGAATCCCAGACACCCAGGGTATAAAATAAAGGGTATTTTCATGAAATATAATGTGTTTTGGAACTCCAAAACCATAAGTGAAAACTTTACATAAAAATCTCCCGGTAACGAATAAAGTGCGCGTATCGCACCCGATACGCGTATAACTTATAATTTCACCCAACAAGAGCCTAATTAACCAACCAACACTTAATCTAGGCTATGTTTAAGGGTTATTAGAGGCTATTATAATCTCCAAATAGCGCTTAATTAAAATCCGATTAAAACCCAAACGAACCCGAAAACTACGCGATCAAACTAAGTATAAAATGGTAGATATTTTGGTGACATGAGGGCCCCACAAAATCCATAAAGGATCGGCCCATGCCCCAAATATTTCATCAAATCTTTAGTTTCTTATGAATCTATACAAAATATAATATGAATTATGGCATAAGGATTGTTATATCTTGTGTTGTACTAGATGAGATCCATATAAGATCTTCAAGTTTCATTATCATTCTTTCACCACAAAAATCTTCTTGATTTCCTTTCTTTTGGCCGTGACTTTCCAAGCACCCACAAACATTCAATTTCCAAATTTAAACACTTAAATCATCTTAGTTTACCCCTAAATCCAACCCTTTTAAGTGTGTTGAAGAGCTTGGAGCTAAAACTAAGGAAGTACACACTAAAAACCCATTTCAAATCAAGTGTTTTTATCTTCCCTAGCCTTGTGCTAGTAGTAAGTCTCTTGATCTTGCTTTTGTTCTTGAAAGTGAGTCGAGTTGAGTGAGGAATATATATATAGAGGAAAGAGATACCGGAAACCCTCTAAAACGAAGAAATTCGGGAAACTCTAACTTCCCAAGCTTTTTATCATCTGAAAATATTAGGGTATGTAATATACATGATTTTAAGAGTTTTGAGCCAAAAAAATCAAAAAAGCGCCAAGTGGATATTTTAAAAAAAATAAATAAGTTTTTTTTGTGTTACGTATGTTACAAAAAAACAGACATGTTACATATGTAACACAAAAAACTTATTTTTTTTAAATATCCACTCGGCGCTTTTTTGTTTTTTTTCTTGGCTCAAAACTTTTAAAAACATGTATATATATATATATATATGGAAAGTATAAACAGAAAACCCACTCCAGTTGAAAAAACTCAAGAAACTCATTTCTTGGTTCTTAGTCACTTTTTTTTAGTATTTCTTTATGGGCAATTTAGGTAGTTCACAAAATTTCATCTCTCCCAATGTCTGTAACCTTTTATGTCAAATGTACTTTCTTCCTTCTCTCTTATACATATCTCATCTTTTCTTTTTCTTTGTTTTTAATATCTCACCTCATCAGATCCATTGTTTATCCTCATTTTTGTTTACCCACCCACCCTAATGATGTACACAATCCATTACATTAGGATTAAATTTTTTCTTTCTACATTGATTCACTAAACAACTACCACTAGCTCTCACTCAAAGACCAAACTATAATCATCTTTCATCTCTCCCAATTCAATCTCGATCGTATCCCAACATCATATTTTCATTACATCTATACCTTGTCGCGGTCGCCTCAGAAATGGAAAAATTGTAGATATATTTTCATGGAAAAATAGCAGATCTTGGTTTTGGTAACGACTGTTGAAGCTTTTTGTTATGAATTTGCTAATTTCATTATTTTTTAATTTCTTTGGATTTATTAAAACGGACTAATTTAAGAAAGATTTTGTGATTTCTGTTCTTTTTTTCAAACCCACGATTTATAAAAAAAAAAAAAAAAAGTGTTCCTACTCTTTTTTTAATCTTTTATTTTATGGATCTACGTTCTAGTTTTCATTGTTTTTAATTTTGTTTTGGTTTTCAAAGAATTTATATGGGTTTTTTAAAGAATGTTATGGATCTGTGTTCTCATTTTCATTTTTTTTTAATTTTTTCTTTTGGTTTTTAAAGAATTCATGTGGGTTTTTAAAAGAATGTTATGATGTGTGTTCTCATTTTCATTTTATTAAATTTTTAGTTTTAAAGAATTCATATTGGTTTTTAATGTCTTAATCTTTTATGTTATGGATATGTGTTCTTGATTTCAGTTTTCAACTGTTTCAGCAAATGTGAAAGAAAAGGGTATGTTCTTGATTTCAGTTTTCAATTTTATCATTCAAGATATAGGTCTATGTTTTTAGTAAAAGAAAGGGGCATGTTTTGATAACTTGTAACTTGTAACTTGTGGTTCCAAATATGTACATTACATTTTGTATATAACAAGGAAATGTATGTAAATTTGTGTAAGTTGTTAAAAACATGTATAAGATACATTTTTGCACGCTAGAAGATTAAGCCAGAGATGGGTTCTAGTTTTAACATGTAACATGCCTTGTTACTGTGTAAATCTGTAACATGCCTTGGGTAAAAAAAAATTCAATGAATATTTTCCCCAAAATATTTTTTTGTTCATTAATGAACCTTGTAAATTTCAAGATTTATTTTATTTTTTAGCTGTGTAATGGGATCTAGGTGTATTAAATGGTTAGTGGGGTTGTTTGTGGTATTTTTTAATCTTTAACTTTTTTAGATTTTTTATCTTATTGAATGATGATACAAAGTATTGAAGTTGTGATCGTGATATTTTATATGTGATGGAAGTGGTGAATAATGACAAAATTATGAACTTTTTTTTTTCACACAAGAAAGGTTGAAGTCAGAAACTATGAAGATGATGATGATACACTTATAAGACGGAGGGGTGTGAGACAGGGTGGAGGTTCAGGGAGCTGATGTGGACGGGGTCCCCGTCAGTGTACAACCCCCCCCCCCGAAGACAAGCATCACAAAAACATATTGGCGTTACATAGTGTTTGTTTTGTTTTTATTCTATAAGAACGTGTTGGTGTTAATAATAGTGGATTTATCATGTAAGTTTCACATATAACCTTTATGTTACATTTTTAGTTTGTTATATATGTTTCATATTTAGTTAGTTATAGAGGAGACACTCCTTAACAATTTATGTAACATTTTTTTTATGTGACATGTGTCTGTTACATGTAACAATTTATGTAATATTTATGTAAAAAGAAAATTTATATAAGATAACATAATTAGGTTGTAACAATGTAACATTTTTATTTAACACAACACGTATACATGTCTAATAGTATTGATTTTCGGATTGTAACATATATAATTTTTTCTACTATAACACTGTAACATTGTAACAGAAATAATAGCTACCAAACACATGTATAACATTATTTTATGAAGTAATATTTGTAAAATTATAACACTGTAAAATAAGATGAGAGAGAAAAATGTAAAGAGAGAATGCTTCATTTAAATAAGGAGAGAGATGAGGATGTAAAGTTATAAAGTGGTAAAAGTGGTAAAAAGTTGTCAGGAAGAGAAGTAAGAGAAGAAAGTGTTTTTGACAATTTTACCCTTTTGTACCATAAAGCATTAAAATAAGGAATTTAATCAAACCAATAAAGTGGGTTTTAATCTCAACCATAGATCATATATAATCAATGGTTATGATTGAGTTTCTTGAGTTTTCTTAACTCAACAAGGTTTTCAATTTATCCTCCCCCTATATATATATATATATATATATATATATATATATATATATCGAATCGATGAGATCCTAGTATATTTGCTTAATGGGAAAGTAAATATACGGTATGGTGAGTCGAGTCGAGCGTAGAAAATACATTATCGAACGACAAGATCTTAGTATATTTATTTAAATGGGAAAATAAATATACGTTAAAGTGAGTCGAGTCGAGTGTTAAAAATATTATATCGAACGACAAGATCTTAGTATAATTATTTAATGGGAAAATAATTATACGTCAAGTGAATTGAGTCGAGGTTAATATTATACAAGTTAAGTAATATTCATGAAAATATAAGTGTAACTTGTAAAAAGGGTAATCCATCACCAGCGGACCTAGGATACACGTTTAATTAAACGGGGAATTGGATTAAATCGTGGTTTGGGAGTTGGACGTACAACTTGCCGAAACACACGCACTATAGGCTTAGTGACTTATACGTCTAGGACGTTTGTAGGTGTTGACCTCGGACGAACTATTCTCTATTCAGGCTTGCACACTTGTTAAGGTGAGTTTCACGGCCCCATTTTACTGTTTTAATTGGGGGAAAGATATCTTTGTCAAATGTTGTCACATGTTGAAATGTTTTCAAAGGTTAAAATGTGATAAGTGGCATGATGAGTACTTGAGTTTTGTTATGTGTTCGCCACTCGGGGTTGAGTCTGTTAGGACAAAAAGGATTGAGGAAACCACTTTTGTAAACCTTAGTCTAATTCATTCTTCTGCAAATTATTCTAAGTATAGAACTACTGAAGAAAGAAGACTAAAGTACTGAAGAAGGATTCAACAAGTACTGAAGAAGAAAGATCAGAAGTTCTGAAGTCTAACCAGACAAGTTCACTGAAGAACTGCTGAAGACAAACTACTCATCAGTAGTTTGTCATTCATCAGCACTTGTACCAGAATCATTCCACCGCCTTATGTTTCAGTAGTTTATTTGTTTATTATTACTTTATCTTTTTTATGCAAGTTCCAAGAATGCAACTTGTTGCAGACTTGCTTTTTGGCAAGGTTCATGTATTTTTAAAGTCTATAAATAGATGGGTTCATCCCTCTGTTTTAGATATTGATTTTAATTAAAACTGAAATCCTTCAAAACTTATTATTGTTATTTCCATTTCATTTATTGAGAATCTGTTTGAGTATTTATTATCATTCACATTCAATACTTAGATTCTCATTAAACTTGTCTTTAGTTTTCGAACATCCAGGGGGAGTAATAACTCCTGTTGATAGTGTAACTTTACTTACTTATTCCGCTGTGCAAATCTGATTGAACTTGCTAAACACATAAGTGTTCACTAGCAAGCAAAACATCAAGAGCATTACTGATCCAACAAATTGTATCAGAGCACTGGTTTATCTGATCACATATCAATCTAACACATTGAGAATCAGACACAAGCTCTTATTGATATTCAATAAAGGATTAAAAGTTCACTTTTTCAACATCCATTACTTTAAGAGATATTTGACAAATCAATACTCTTTAAAATGGATCCACATTATACTGGTTCTGCCAATAAACCTGCTATGCTAGTTAGAAATGAATACAATATCTGGCAAAGGAGAATGGCACATACTTTATCACAGACCAACACCGGTTGCTGGAAATCTATGATATATGGTCCTCACAAACCAGTAAATATTAATCTTGAAACTAAAGTAGAAATACCAAAAGACCCAAAGGACTATACAGATGATGATTTCCTAAAACTTGAGCTTGATGCTAAAGCTTTCTCTATGTTGGCAATGGCACTCCCAAATGGAATCTACTCTGGACTATTACTGTTAGGATCTGAGTTTGTTTGTTTTGATTGTTTAACTAAATGATGATAATAATGAAATGAAAATAGAATGAAAGTGCAGCGGAATAATAAACTGTAAATCAAAACAAGAGAGTAAATGTTTTTCGATCGAATGCTTTCATTAATTCAAAGATTACAATCGTACAAGTTACTCCCCCTCAGCCTGATCACACAGTTGTTTGTCAGAGAGAATGTTTTGTGTGTGATGCAATAGAACAGTACATGCACTGTTCTATTTATAGACTGACTCAAACCACTGATGACCTAGGCTGACGTCACCTAAGACAGTGACCTCTAACAGAATAACAAACTTAAACATCTGCTATACAAACTACTGTTACATTGAAAGCACTGATAGTAAACAGCTGTTTAAAGATAAACTCTGATGGTCTTGCATCCACTGCTGGAGCCTAAGTGCTGTTGGTTCCAGCAGTGCTTTGGTCTTCAGTACTTGTATCAGCTGTTGCTCTTCATCAGACCTTTGGTCAGCAGTTGTTCTTCATCAGTTGTTTCCTTAGCAGTTCTTTGTATCAGCAGTTGTTGAGCAGTTGTTTGGATAAAACAGTAGTTAGGGTCAGCAGTCTTTTGGGAGAAGCAAGTTGTAAGGACTGTTTATTCAAGGATCAAATAGATAGCATATTTTGGCTTTCCAATCATCTGTTCTTCTCCAGGTCAGCAGACCCAACAATCTCCCCCTAGAACAGATGATGCCAAAACTCAGCTTTATTCATTGATCTTTATTTCTCATCAGACTTTCTCTGATTTGACCTTTGAATTGTAATTCAAAGTTCAAAGCAAATAGGTCTTCTTCATCTCTTTCCAGATCCAGATTTAGCAGTGCTTGGTGATCTTCTGCACAAAGGCTGTAAGCATCATCCATACTGATCTTCTGAACCTTTCCATCTGACCTGAGCAGTGTCAATTCGTGGTTGTCTTTGTTGACCTTCCACTTTAGAATTTTTGAGTCAGTGGATTTGCTGAGATGAACCTTTATTCTAGATGAGTTGGGTGAAGGTGGTCTTCCTATGAGTTCTCTGAGTTTCTCTGTTGTGGGATCAGAGAAATAATGGATTTGATTGAAGAGCCCTTCCTTGATAAATGTGTCAGCAAACTTTCTTTGGTCTTCCTCTGACATCTCCTTCTGCTTTTTGAACTGTCTACTTGCAGCAGCTGTGAGATCAGAGGTTTCAAGTAAGCTGTCTAGATTAAAAGTCTGTTGGGGTCTCTTCATCATTGGCTAATCATTGTAGATTGGTTTTCTTGGAAGGCTGGGATCCTTCTTTCTATTCTCTTCCAGACTTTTATAGGTTTCAACCAATCTTAGCTCTGACCATCTGGAAACAGACCTCATCTCCCCATAATTGGCAGCTACAATCTCCTGCCTCATTCTTTTGAACTTCAAGGCTCTGACTGGGTCTCTGCCTTTGCCAAAATTGGGAATGGAGACTTTAGCTTTGGGATCTTTGGCCATTTCTTCAATTCTGATCAGTTCTTCCCTTAAAGCATGAGTAGTCCAGCCATTGAACTGCTTTTTGTTTGCTTTGTAAGGCTTGGTTGCCATTATCTGTTCAAGAAGGGATTCCCTTACCTCCTTTTCCAAATCTACACTGAGAGGCATGGTGGACATGGAATTGCTCAGGGTCTTAGCAAAGTCTTCAATCCTTCTGAGTTTGCTAAGCTCTGCTGAATGGATGCCCTGAGCAGTCCTGTCATCCTTCCCTTTGCATTTCTCCCTGATGATGGCATCCACCTGTTCACCCTTGTATTTTAGATAGGTATCAATGTTGAGGGGAACAGGGAAATTTGGGAGAGATGGGAAGGATCTTTCAGATGGCTGTTCAGTATTGTAGAAGGATTGTAATTCCCCCTTGAGTAGATCAAGTTCAAGGGGATACTGAACAACCAATGGTGTAATGGTTGGTGGTGGTCTATGGGTTTTGAATTTGGATGTATGTGGTGAGAATGATGTGAGTGGAATGGCTGTGATGGGAGGAGTGGATTGGGCAGTTGAAATGGTGGTTGGTGATGTGTGTATGTTTTCATCATGCACAACAAAGGTTGATTTTCTCTTCCTTGTGTACATGATTTTTGGTGAAGGTGATTTGGTAGCAGTGGATGGATTAACATCTGTTGGCCTTTTAGAAGAACCAGCAGATGTTGGGGTTTTGGTTGGTGATGTAGGTTTGGTGGTTGTTTGTTCAGGAGTGTGTGTTGGTTTGGGTATAGTGGTTTCAGTGGTTTGGGTGGCAGTGGTTTCAGTGTTTTGGGTGGCAGTGGTTTCAGCAGCAGTGGTTTTATCAACAGAGGTTTGTAACTTAGATGGTGGTTTTCTAACATGCTTGGCAGGTCTTTTCATCCTTTTAGAGGATCCCACATCTTCAGTTTCCCTTTGTTGTTTCTTCTTGAGTTCAATCAATGACTCTGCTTTTACTTCCAAGGTGTCAGCCCTTTGTTGTTTGGACTGAGCAGCCTTTTCAGCTTCTATGTTTGCAGAGTCATCTACTGCCTTATTCTTTTCAGTGGTTTGTGGTGATGGTGCTTGATGTTGTTGTTGTGGAGCTGATTTGGTAGACTCTGGTTTCTTGGCAGACTTGGCTTGACCTTTTTGAGAAGGTGGGCAACCAAAAGGATCTAATTTTGGTAGCCTATCTCTGCCACTCTCCCCCTTTTTGGCATCATCAGCCGTGAAAACATCATCAGTTTCATCCCTGAGGATGGTGGTAGGGACAGAGCCAGTAGTCTTCAGCAGATGGTCCTTGATGGCTTTGATGTCAGCATGGGTATCTTTGTACCTTGCATCAACCATATTTCTGATCTCAGCCATGTAGGTTTCATGTGTCTGATCAGCCAATTTTCTGTGGGCTATGATGATGGGGGAAACTGATTTCCATAACTCATTGGCTATATCAGTGGTGGATGGTTGACTCTTGGAGAGATCTGCAATTGAGCTTAGGAGAAGCTTGACATCAGATTTGATGTCAGCAACAGATGTTTCAATAACAGAAACTCTGGCCGTCAATTCTTGGTATTTTGACTCATCTCCTAAATTAATAGGATCATCTGAGTCCCTACCAGTGGTAGTTTTATCTGATTCAGGCCTAATAGGTGAATCAGATGCCCCTTTGTCTTGGTACTGGGGACTTCCAACTGTTTTTGGAGACACTATAGTGGCTTCAACAGTTGTTGCCTTCAAGGGAGTCTTAGCTATGAAATCACTGTCCTGATGTGAGACAGTGGTCTCTACATCAGTAGTGGCTGCTCCACTTGAAAACTCACCTAGAGTTTCATTGAACCCAGGTGGTGTAACCTCCTCTTCTGTTTGGGGGATAGCAGATTGAATATTCTCAGGCTCAGTCACTTGTTGGAGTATACTCTCAGTGACAGGTGGAAGAGAGGAACTGGGATCTTCCTGAGATTTTTCAATTGCTTCAAACAGAGGTTGCATTGCTTGTGGGACATGTGATGGTGAGAGTGGTGGAGTAAGAAGAGAGTTAGCCCTGGGAGAGGGGCTTGTGAACATATGGTCAAGTGACTCATATGCATCATGAGGTGTATCCCCTTGGCTTACAACATGATCCTTTTGAGAGGATTCATGAGGAGTTTGGTCAGGTGGAGGTATGTCCAACTGTTGTGAGGAAGTAACAACAGTGGTTTCAGGTTGCTTTTGTTGTGCAACAGAGGTTTCTTCTGGTACCTCAACATCCAGAAGCCTCATTTGTGGTTGAGTGGTGGTTTTTGTGGATGAATGTTTCTTTTTGGAAGTGGCTGGTGTGGGTTTCACAGCACTGGATGTAGTGCCATGATCACCAGGAGCAGTGGGCTCAACAACAGAGGTTTTGACAACAGTTGTTGCCTTTGTCCTCTTTGTTTGTGTTTTAGAAACTTTTGACACTTTTGACACTTTTTCTTGGGTGCTTCCACCCAGCATTCTTGTGAAAGTTTCATCAGTTAAGCTTTTCATTTGCATAGCAGCACCCTTTTTGAAAACCTTTTCAGGTAATAATTTTTGTAAAATTACACTAAGAATTCGTGGGTAAATAAGAAAAGCATTGTTTGACCCAGACTTGACTGCTTTCACATTTGATACCAAGTCCATGAACAATCCCTGGGAAAGATTGAAGTCAGAGTTTGACAACATAGCATATCCCAGATATTGCATCCTTAATGGAATTTCATTAAAGGATGTGGACTTAGCAGAGACACAAAGAAGAAGAGTATGGAAGAAAAATTTCATGACTGGAGGGAAAAACTTTTTGAAAAGAGTTGATCCAGTCATCTGACCATCATACCCTCTTTCTTGGAACTCAGTGTGAAGCTCTGTTTTAGTGAAGGAATCCTTACCTGCCAGGTCATTCAGTGTGAAGGTTGTGGATATGATATCTGGGGTAATGACGATACTGGTTTCTCCAATTTTGGAAATAATGGATGTAGGCTTTTTGTCTTGTAATAGAAACTCAGCATTCAACCAAAATTCTTGGAGTGTATCCAGATAAATGGGGGCGTTGGCGGTTAGGATGGGTAAGTATTTGGAATTAAGGAAAATGTCGATGGTGGAATGAAATGGAGTGTTGTCATCTGTTTTAATCAGATAGGGGAGACAATTGTGTGTAGCTTTGGCTTGAAGATCCATTGTAATGGATTTCGAAGGTGAAAATGATTGAAGATTGATGAAGGGTTTGAGAGTGAAGAAGGCGGTTTACAGTATTTTGAATACAATGAGACAGTGTAACATCTGTTGTGGTAAAACAGGGTTTTTATAGGCTCAATGAAACCGCTGATGTGGCCAAACATCTGCTTATATGAGCAGACGTGGCAATCATCTGATGGATGTAACATCTGGTGGAGAACAGCTGTTTTGGTAAACAACTGATACAAACAGCTGATGGATCCAACCGTTGGGGTTTTTTTTTTTTTTTTTTTTTAATATAGTATATATATATATATATATATGTGGACAGTTGTTTTATCTGAACAGATGTTCTGAAACAGATTTTTCAACTAACAGTTGTTTTATCTGATCAGATGTTTTGGAAACAGACTTTTCAACCAACAGTGGAAGTGAATGAAACAGTGGTTGTTTTATCTGATCAGATGTTATAAACAGATTTTTCAACCAAACAGCAATTTTAAGAAAATATTTAATTTCTGAACAATTTTATTTTTTTTTTTAAAAAAATTTATTTGGTTAATCCATGTTTAACATGCCAATTCTGGAAATCAGATTTGTAAAGGTAGATGTGTCTAATGCTTTTGTTAACACATCTGCCAACTGATCCTCTGTTGGAACATGGTGTAAAGAAATCAAACCTTTTTCATAGCTGTCCCTGACAAAATGATGTCTTATGTCAATGTGCTTGGTAGTGGAATGAGAGACTGGATTCTTGATGATATTTTCAGCAGCTTGGCTGTCCAACATGAGTGGAGTCCTAAGTGCAGTTATCCCAAAATCCAGTAGTTGATTTTGAAGCCACATCAGTTGGGCTGTACAGCTTGCAGCAGCAATGTATTCAGCTTCAGCTGTTGAAGTTGAAACAGCTGCCTGCTTTTTGCTTTGCCATGAAACTAAGGCATTCCCTAGAAATTGGCACCCTCCTGAAGTGGATTTTCTTGTGGTGTGACAGCCAGCAAAGTCACTATCTGAAAAACCTGAAAGCTCAATGTTTCCATTAGCAGGATACCAGATACCAAGTGTGGGAGCACCTTTGAGGTATCTGAATATCCTTTTCACAGCAATAAGGTTTGACTTTCTGGGTGAAGCCTGGGATCTGGCACAGACACAGGTAGCAAACATAATGTCTGGCCTAGATGCAGTTAGGTACAATAAAGACCCAATCATACATCTATAATGTGTTTGATCAACCAGTTCATCCTTGTCATCAATAGTGAGCAGCTTGACTGTACTCATGGGTGTGCTACATGGCTTACAATCATTCATCTCAAATCTGGTTAATAAATTCTTTACATATTGGTTTTGGTGAATGAATGTGCCATTTTGCAGTTGTTTCACTTGAAGACCAAGAAAACACTGAAGCTCACCCATGGCACTCATCTCAAACTCTGCTGTCATGAGTTTTCTGAACTCTTCACACATTTGGTTACATGTGGATCCAAAGATGATGTCATCCACATATATTTGAACAATCATTAAGTGTTTCCCTTTCCATTTAAGAAATAAAGTTTTGTCAATTTTACCTCTTGTGAAGCCAATGGATAAGAGAAATGTGGAAAGAGTTTCATACCAGGCCCTTGGTGCTTGTTTGAGTCCATACAAAGCTTTGTTGAGCTTGTAGACATAGTCAGGATGGAATGTGTCTTCAAAACCAGGTGGCTGACATACATAGACCTCCTCCTGAATTTTGCCATAAAGGAAAGCACATTTGATGTCCATCTGATACACCTTTATATTGTGGTTGACAGCAAAGGCTAGAAAGAGTCTGATGGCCTCTAGTCTAGCTACAGGAGCAAAGGTCTCATCATAATCTATTCCTTCTTCTTGTCTGAAGCCTTGAACCACAAGCCTGGCTTTATTCTTGACAACAATACCCCTTTCATCAGTCTTGTTTTTGAAGACCCACTTTGTTCCTATAGGACAAACATCCTTAGGAAGTGGTACAAGCTCCCATACTTGTTGTCTTTTGAACTGAAGGAGTTCTTCTTGCATGGCTTCTACCCAACTGTTGTCTTTCAGTGCCTCTTGGTACTTGACAGGTTGTGTGAGGGATAAGAAACCTGCAAAAAGACAGATATTTGAAGATTGGCTTCTTGTGAGCACACCCTCTCTGATGTTGCCAATGATCTGGTCTGATGGATGAGCTCTTAAGTAAATAAGATCTCCTTGATATGGAACAATGGCATTTTGAGGTGATGGACAGAGGTTTGGTGACTCTGTTGGTGTAACATCTGTTGGTACTTCTGTAGTGTCATCAGATGTTTGAAATGGTAATGGAGGAATGGGTCCAAGTGGTGTGAAACTTGACTGACTTTTGTCAACAGATGATTGACTTTTGTCAACAGATGATAGGTCAGTGGTAGTGAGGGGTGAAGCAGAGGTTTGAGGATAGGACTGGCCAACAATGGTTGACACAGCTGTGGCAGAGTTTTGACAATTGTTTTGAACAGCTGCTTTCTCTGATGCAGAATAGACTTTGTAGTGACTGGGAATCACAACATCTGTTCTGTAATCTTGCTGTGGAGACTGTGGAATACCTGCATTGTTAGTCTTAACAGTGATATCTTCAAATTTGAATTTATCTAAATCAAATAATTCAGCAGGGTTTGCAGGGATTTTCAGAGATGAAAGTTCATTGAACTTAACATTCAAGGTTTCTTCTATTGTTTTAGTCCTTGTGTTAAACACTTTGTAGGCCTTAGCAGTAGAAGAATATCCCAGAAAATAACCACAGTCTACTTTGGCTGCAAATTTTGAAATGGAATCTTTAAGATTTAAAATGAAACATGGGCAGCCAAAGATTTTGAAGAATGAGATTAATGGTTTGATTTTGACCAAAATTTCATAAGCAGTTTTTTGATGTCTGGGGTTGATCAAAACTCTGTTTTGAACATAGCAAGCAGTGTTTACAGCTTCTGCCCAAAAGGACAGTGGCAAACCAGAATCTGCCAGCATGGTTCTTGCAGCTTCTATAAGAGTTCTATTTTTCCTCTCAACTACCCCATTTTGTTCTGGTGTTCTTGGGATGCTGAACTGCCTCACAATCCCTTTTGACACACAGAAGTCATCTAACTCCTTATTTTTAAACTCTGTTCCATTGTCACTCCTGAAGACTTTTACTGGCAAGTCATACTGCTTTTCAACCTTGGTGACAAAGTCCTTCAATATACCTGCAGTCTCATCTTTAGAGTGTAAAAAGTAAGTCCATGTAAACCTAGAAAAATCATCAACTATGACAAGACAAAATCTTTTTCTTCTTAGACTCATGATTTTAACAGGGCCAAACAAGTCCATATGCAACAGTTGTAAGCACTGACTAGTTTTGGACTCATCAATGGTTTTGTAAGAGCTTTTATGTTGTTTCCCTTTTAAGCAAGAAACACAATGCTCATCACATTTAAATTCTTTTGATGGTAGACCTCTGACAAGACTTTGTTTTGAGAGTGTGTTGATAGTATTAAGGTTGGTATGACCCAGTCTCCTATGCCACAATTCTGTCTCCTTAGTGGAGGCAGCAGAAAACAGACAGACATTTGCCATAGGATTGTCCTTTAACATATCAACAACATACACATTGCCACTTCTATGAGCAACAAGCTGTGCTTTGCTCTCAGCAATAATGGTATCAATCTTTTTCACCACTTCTGGCCCAATAATCTTACAAGTTTTCTTTGTGAAAAATGAGCCATAACCTTTGTCACTCATTTGTGAAACACTCAGAAGATTAAACTTGAGATTATCAATAAGATTGACATTTTCAAACTTGAGTTTTCCTGCCTGTACAGTCCCTGAACCCAACACCTTACCTTTAGAATCATTACCAAAGGATATATCACCCCCTCCATGAGCCAAGAAGTCCAGAAGTAGGGCTCTACATCCTGTCATGTGCCTGGAACCTCCACTATCTACATACCAAAGACTATCTAAACAAGCAGAAGCTCCCTGCACATCAGTAAATGATTAGTTTTGGTGAGTGTCCAAAGCCAAATTGGCTTTGGATGGGTCCTCAGACCTTTCAGACTCAAGTTTTGGAAGGTGATCAGTGGTTTGGACCAATTTTTGAATTAAGGTCAACAACTGCTGCTGACCATTTGCCAGTGCTTGTATGTCAGCACTTGGGGCAGCAGTTGTTTGATCACTTCCTGACATATGATAATACCCATATGGATTTCTGTTCACTCTTGGTTTAGAGGGTCTTTTTGGCTCCTCATAAACATGTGGCAGACTGTGACATGGAGGTTGACCATAACCTCTTGGGTATTTGCTTGTGGGTGGAGCATCTGTTACTTGGACATCTCTAGAAGCAGATGTTTCAAGCCTTTTTGTAACAGATGTTTGGACAGGTGTGAAGGTCTGTTTGGGCTTTCCTTTTGGAGTACTAACCACAGGGTTTGCAAGAGTTTTTGCTTTGTATTCTTGTATTTTTACATCAAAATTTTTGAGATACAAGCACTCTTTAGTCTTATGATTCTTTTTCCCACATATTGAGCATGTGGCTTTTGAATCACATTCACTTGTTCCTTTGTTGATGTCATATGCTTTTAGAAGAAAACAGTTTTTGGTGACATGATTCTTCTTTTCACAGAAATCACAAAACAAGTTAACAGTCTTTTCTTTCTTCTTCCCCTTTTCAGACTTCTTTTCAGCAGATGTTTGAGCATCTGCTGGAGAATCTTTCAGGGGAATGACTTTTGCCAAGGGAATGACCCTTGCCTGAGGAGCTGTTTTTCCCTCAGGAGTTTTAAAATCAACAGGTTTATAATTCTCAAGAGTATCACACTCATCAGACCAAGTAGGTTTAAATTCATACTTTTCAAGTTCAGCAAAAGATGAGGAACCTTCTGGTTTTTCAAGAACAATTTTCTTACCATTTGGTTCAGTGATTTTAATCTCTTGACCCTGCAGGTTTGTTGGTACTATCTCAACTGACTTTTGACTCTTTGTGTCAGTGTTTTCAAAAGCTGGAGCAGTGGTTGCAAAACCAAAGCCAAACTTCACATGACTTTTGGTTTGTTTGTTGAGTAGCATCTCAAAACCTCTACATGATTCCACCCATTTTTTACATTCAACTTGGGTGGACTCAAGCTCACTTTTACAACTTTGATATTTTGTTATCATAGTTTGGAGCTGGTCTTTGGTAATAGTTGCTTCATGTTTTAGACTGCTAATTTCAGATTCTTTAGCAGTTAAACTTGTTTTCAAATCTTTTGTGAGTTTTTCAAATTTAACTTCATCATCCAAAATTTTCTTTCTAAGGTTTTCATTCACCTCTTTAATGTTAGCAAATGCTATTACACATTTGTCAGAACACAACTCTTTAAGAATCTGAGGAGATACCTTAGCAGCAGCCATCAATGCACAATCACACTTGCACTCACATTCATCAGATGCACCCCAGGGATCTGAGAGATTCACAACCTCTTCTTCAGGTTTTTCACCTGCAACAACTTCACTAACAATATCATCAGTCACAACATCAGATTCAGTTACCACTTCCTCAGATTCAATTTCATCAACCACAGCCATGAAACAAAAATTTTCTGGTTCATTATCAGCTTTGGCAACCAGTGCAAAATTCTCATCTGTTAGCTCATCAGGTAGACTGCTCCAATCAACAAAGCCTTGTGTAAAGAAGCTTTGTTGACTGGTCTCTGCAGGAGCAGAGGATGGATCAGCAGTCGTTTGTACAGGTGGTTGAGCAACAGGTGTTTGCACATAATGAATCTGAGGAACAGTGGTTTGGACATACTGGACAGGAACAGTGTTTGAGGACTGTGCAAAATGAGCAGTGTTTTGCACATTTGGTCCAGGGGTATTATAGGAATTCTGATAAGTGTTGGTCTGTGGTCTTTGATTTGGATAGGTTATCATAGGTGTACCATGTTGACCCCTACATTCCCTAGCAAAATGACCAAACCTATGACATTTATAACACTTGATCTTTGATTTATCCAACCCCACCTTAGATCTGCCAGTCAACCCTGGAAACCTTCTCCCTGTTTTCTTGTAAAAATTATTAGTTCTTACACTGAGAAGGGCCAATTGGTGCATAATGTCCATTTCTTCCAAATCATCAGGGTCAAAGTATTTCAGGTCATCATACTCAAAGGATATGTTGTCAGATGCCTGTATATCACCACCACTTGTTGTGAAAGCATAGTTTGGTGAATAAGAATCAGAGTTAAAACCTGAGTTAAAGCCTGAAGTTATGTCAATGAAATGATCATAACTCTGATCCTTTGTGTTTCCAGGCACCTCATCATGACCCAAAAGTGCTGTATTCCCAAACACATAGTCATCAGACACTTTTCCAGAGTCCTGGAGCTTCTTTTTCTGGTTAAGCTCTCTTTCATAGGTCAAGAGCTTACCATGAAGCTGGGTCAGTGATAGGTCTTTAAATCCTATTGAGTTTCTCATAACAATAGCAATAGTGTCCCATTTGTCTGGTAATGATCTTAAAAACCTATGGTTCAAAGTTGAATGAGGGTAAGTAAGACCAACCAATTTTAGTTCACTAATTAAGCAGTTAAATCTCTCAAACTGTTGAGTTAATGACTCTCCTTTGACATGACTGAATGTTTCATATTGTTGGTTAAGTATTTCACGGTTGTTTTCAATAACCTCCTCTGTCCCACCAAACTGCTCTTTCAGTGCATCCCACAACTCCTTTGCACTGTTACAGTGTAACAACCCAGCATATATATCATTGGGTAGAGCCATGGCCACAATACTGAAGGCCTTAGCATCTAGCTCAATTTTCTGAAAATCCTGGTCGGAGTAGTTTTCAAGTTTCTTTGGCTCAAACACTTTGGGATCTTCAGTACTCGGCACAGTCGGAACATGTGGTCCGAAGATAACCGACTTCCAACACCCAGTGTTTTGTTGAGCTAGAACATGGCTCATCCGACGTTGCCAGATATTGTATTCAGATCTGACAAGCATCGGTGGCTTGTTGTTCGTGCCAGTGTTATGTGGATCGTGATTGATAGAAGCCATTCTCTGATTTTTCAAAAAACAAAGTCTGTTTAACAACGGTTGAAACGAAATTAAACTATTACTCTGTTTTCAATCAAACTGACAAACGATATCAATAATTGTGAGCTGATTATTAAATTGATTTGTTAGATCGAATTTAATTGACCAAGCTCTGATACCAATTGTTAGGATCTGAGTTTGTTTGTTTTGATTGTTTAACTAAATGATGATAATAATGAAATGAAAATAGAATGAAAGTGCAGCGGAATAATAAACTGTAAATCAAAACAAGAGAGTAAATGTTTTTCGATCGAATGCTTTCATTAATTCAAAGATTACAATCGTACAAGTTACTCCCCCTCAGCCTGATCACACAGTTGTTTGTCAGAGAGAATGTTTTGTGTGTGATGCAATAGAACAGTACATGCACTGTTCTATTTATAGACTGACTCAAACCACTGATGACCTAGGCTGACGTCACCTAAGACAGTGACCTCTAACAGAATAACAAACTTAAACATCTGCTATACAAACTACTGTTACATTGAAAGCACTGATAGTAAACAGCTGTTTAAAGATAAACTCTGATGGTCTTGCATCCACTGCTGGAGCCTAAGTGCTGTTGGTTCCAGCAGTGCTTTGGTCTTCAGTACTTGTATCAGCTGTTGCTCTTCATCAGACCTTTGGTCAGCAGTTGTTCTTCATCAGTTGTTTCCTTAGCAGTTCTTTGTATCAGCAGTTGTTGAGCAGTTGTTTGGATAAAACAGTAGTTAGGGTCAGCAGTCTTTTGGGAGAAGCAAGTTGTAAGGACTGTTTATTCAAGGATCAAATAGATAGCATATTTTGGCTTTCCAATCATCTGTTCTTCTCCAGGTCAGCAGACCCAACAATTACATTGTGATAGTGCCAAAAAGCTTTTGGGACTGCCTAAAAGAACAATTTGGAGGAACTGAAGAGGTGATTGCCAACACTAAAGAAATCCTAGCTCAACAATATGAAACTTTTGCTCACATAAATGGGGAAACTTTAACTCAACAATTTGAAAGATTCTCCTCATTAATATCTGAGCTAAAATTAAATGGTCAGACCTATACAACTATATCTATGCTTCATAGATTTTTAAGGTCTTTACCTGAAAAATGGGAAACATATTCTATAGTCCTCAGATCCTCACCAAACTTTAGCTCCCTCACTCTTACAAAATTACATGGGAGATTGCTAACTTTTGAAAGAGAAATCGATCAAAAGAAGAAATTGCAAAGTTCTGGTAAAACTGCTGATGACTATCTACCAGGTAGTACAGCACTATTGGGACAAGATTCACCTACTTGTTCAAATAGTTTTGGATCTTTTGACCACATTGACATAACTGCTGGGATCTCATCAGAAAGATCATTCCCAGGTTATGACAATGATGAATATAGTCAAACTGCTGATAACATGTGTTTTATCATGGATGATTTAAAAATTTTTAGCAATGATGACTTAGAAGAAATGGATATCTTACACCAACTGGCCATGTTAAGTATTAAAACAAACAAATTTTATAAAAGGTCAGGAAGGAAATTTCCAGGACTAAACAGTTCTACAAAAATTGGTTTTGACAAGTCTAAACTTAGATGTCACAAGTGTCAGAAGTTGGGACACTTTGCTAGAGAGTGTAGAAGCTCTAGCTACAACCAATCTTAGTCTAGAAATCAGATTAACCCTAGTTATAATAGGAATAATGGAACACAGGGAAGTGCACATTTTGTACAGGCACAAGCTCCACAAATCCAATATGTGCCACAAGCCCACAAGTACAATATGTACAGATGCCTGCTCAACAGATGCAGAGCCAACAATCAATCCCTCCTATTCCAGCTGCTCAACAACCTCCACAGACTCAGCAACCCTCACAACAAAGTTTATTCACTTCAGGGTATGTTGACTGGAGCAGTCTTCCTTTTGACACTACTGAGTGCAATCCTGATGCAGACAACAAAATGTTTGACATCAACTGGGGAGAACCTTACAATGGCAGAAAGAATTTTGCCTTAATGGCATTTGAGGGCTGCACCTCAAAATCTGCCTTGTCTCAGGTATCAAAAGAATCTTTAACAAAACTTTGTTCAACTTCATGTAAAGAATCTTTTGCTATCATAAGAGAGACCAATGTGCATTTACAAGGAAAAACAAATGACTCTGAGAGAAAATTTACTCAGATGAAGTGTGATTTAGAAAGAAAACTTGCTGCAAAGGAAAAAGAAAATTCTAAATTGACTAACAATGCTATTTAAACCCAAGCACAACTTAAAATCATAATAGAAGACCTAGGAAATGTCAGAAAAGAGCTTGCTGACAACAAGGTTGTTTGTGAAAAATGGGTAGAATCTTGTAAAGGGTACCAACTGCTGCTTAACAAACAAAGTGCATCAAATGTTAGGTTTGGCATAGGGTACAATCACACTGAAACACCAACTGATTTTTCCCTCAAAACTACTGAAGATAGGAGAAAAATTGTTTAAAATGAAACTTCTGTAGAGAAAGAATGCACATCTTTTCATGAAAACTTTCTAAAAACTCACAAAGAAAGTTCTTCAGAAGTACTGATAAAATCTGACTTTAAGCCATCAGTAGTTTCATCTACATCGGGAGTTGAGAACCTGAAAACTACTGATGACCTAAAAAAATCAAAACTGTCAGAAATTTGCCTTCATATGAAAAAGAAAAGGCAAAAGAATGTGAAATCTGTGGTTTGTTTAACCACAAGACAGAATTTTGTAGATACAGAAAAGAGTAAAGTGCACGGATGGTCCCTGTGGTTTGCCCAAATTTCGCGTATGCCCCCATATATTTTCAATGGTCCCCAACGTTGATAACTTATAACATTTTGGTCCCTACCAGCTAACGTCGTTAAATTTTATCAGTTAAGTCATGTAAATGACCAAAATACCCATAGGGACCATCCGAGCAGTTTAACCTTTTATATATATAACCACCTCCTCCTCAAACAACCAACATCACCCCCTCCTCCTCCACCCACCTACCACCACCACCACCACCACCACTACCTCACTCATTTTGAGACTTATTGCCTCCAATCTTCCTCACAAGGACACTCTATTAACCTCCACACATAGAAGATGCGACCCACACAGACAAGACGAGAAGGAGACGTTGAAACCAGGACCACGTGTCTGGCTTCCGGTCATCGACAACGGCTGAAGACGAGACCCACACAGACAAGACAAAACCCAACCATCACCAACATCATCATCAACAACATGACAGCCAGACCGGATAATCGCTCTAATCGCTCCCTCCCTCTCGTCCCTATTAGCGTGACAGCCGGCCACCACCAAGCTTGGGTGGTGGCGGCGCAGGTCTGTGAGCCCGAAAACACCAATAAACAGCAACAATTTGGGGCGGCGTGGTTCTTGGAGGCCCGATCGAGCTGTGGTGGTGGGGTATTTGGGTGACTTGGGTTCAGATCTGGTGGTAGTGGAGCTTGATGAAGGTGGTGGCTTAGTTCAGCAGGTAGGTGGCCGATGACATCCTTGTTTCCCCCATTTCTATTCAATTGTAACCGTTGTAAGTCAGTCGATACATTTATGTATTTATTTTTCACATTCCAATCATATTCGCACGTATTTCGGTATCTATTGCAGGATTTTGTGTTGTGATGTTATAAAATATCCAAATTCTATTCTACATAGATATTGATATGGTTAATTGGTTTTAGGAATGTTTTGACCCTAGGTCTGTGTTATGAATTTGACTATGAAATGTAATTTGTCTTCAACAGAGGGCGTTAAAATTTGGAGGAAACAGGGCGTTTCATCTGAAAGCTAGAATGTTAATTAGTAATGGTTGTCGTGTTAGTTTGTTGTTATTCGCTTTTGATAATGTGTGTTGTTTTCGTTGTTTTAGAAACAGGCGATGATGGGTGGGGAAGATGAAGTGGGTAGTGGCTGTGGTGGTTGGTATGCCGGAGGTAGTGGTGGTGGATGTTGGTGGTTGTATGGGTGGTGGAGATTGACGGTTTGGTGGTGGTAGATGGTTGGTGGTATTGGCAGTGTTTTGGTTGTTGTAGATGGATGTGATGGTGGTTGAGAGAGACAGATATAAAGAGGGTAATTTAGTAATTTTACATTGACTTAACTGAAAAACTTAACCTCCATCCAAGTCAGGGACCATCGATGAAACAAAATACAAACTACAGGTCCCATACGTGTAATTTCAAAAGGCTGAGGAGCAGAGTTTAAATTTGGGCAAACCACAGGGACCATCCGTGCAGTTTACTCTACAGAAAAGGAATTCAGTATAACAAGAAACTTTCACAACTGGTTGTGGCAAAACAAATCAAAAATGATTTTGAAGAAACTTTTTCTCCCAAGAAACAACAACCAGCAAACACCTTTTCTCAGAAAAAGATGAAATCTCAACAAAAGTCTTTTTCTCAAAATTCTCTTTCAGTAGTTAGACCTACATCATCAGCAGTTTCACAAACTGCTGAGATTAAAGATCTCATGTATATGGTACAACTACTGATGACCAAGGTTGATGGTGGTCCTCAAAAGGATACCACCATTGCTCTTAATGAAAAATCCATTGCCAAAAAGACATGGATTCCTCAACCTGGTCAAGAACAAACTGTTAATGTTCTCAAGAGCAAACCCAAAGCCAAACTGGCTTGGGTTCCCAAATCTAACTAATTTGCTACTTTGTGAAGAGGGTCTCCAAAGGCTTAAATAACATTTGGTATGTTGACAGTGGAGGCTCAATGCACATGACAAGATGCAGATACCTGATAAACAACTTTATCAGTCAAAGAGAAGGATCTTTATCCTTTGGGAACAATGCCAAGGGATATGTGCTAGGACATGGCAATGTCTCTTCTGGCAAAATACAGTTTGACAAGGTCAATCTGGTTGAAAACCTTGAGTACAACTTGCTGAGTGTGTCACAAATGTGTGATAAAGGATATTCTTCCTTTTTCACAAAGACAGCATGCAAGATCATATCACCAGAAGGCCAGAAGTTGATAGAGAAGATCATTGAAGATCATACTTTGTTGATAGCCAAAACATATGGCAATGTCTATGCAGTGGACATTGAAAAGGACAAAGTACTGAACAACACTGCCTGTTTCTTCTCAAAGGCATCAACTTCAGAGACTGATCTCTGGCACAAGAGGCTTGGCCATGTGAACTTTAAAACCATAAATAAAGTCACAAAAATGGGCTTGGTCAGAGGTCTACCCTTGAAAGTATACCAGTGTCAAGAACACTGTGTATCCTGTTTAAAGGGAAAGCAGCATAAGTCCTCCTATAAGTCTATTGAAGAATAAAAAACAACTGCATGTCTTCAACTACTCCATATGGACTTATTTGGGCCAGTAAACATCATGAGCCTTGGTAAGAAGAAGTACTGTTTGGTCTTCATTGATGACTATTCAAGATTCACATGGGTATTCTTCTTATTTTCCAAGGATGAGGCAGCTGAAATCATCAAGTTCTTCATTATACAAGTAGAGAAACAATATTCTTTATCTGTCAAAGCCATTAGAAGTGATAATGGGACAGAGTTCAGGAACAAAACTCTGGATGAATTCTGTTTGTCTAAAGGGGTTATTAGACAATTCAGTGTTCCTAGAACTCCTGAACAAAATGGCGTGGTAGAAAGGAAGAACAGGACATTAATTGAAGCAGCAAGAACTATGTTAGCTCATTCAGGCCTACCATTGTATTTTTGGGCTGAAGCAGTTAACACTGCATGTTATGTTCAAAATAGAGTCCTTGTCAACAAGAGACACTCCAAGACTGCCTATGAAGTTCTTCATGGCATAAAGCCCATTATCTCCTTTTTCAGGGCTTTTGGATGTCAATGTTTCATTCTAAACATTAAATATTCTATTTCAAAGTTTGCTGCTAAAGTTGATTCAGGTTATTTTCTTGGTTATTCTTCCACTAGAAAAGCCTACAAGGTTTTTAACTCAAGAACCAATATAGTAGAAGAAACACTGAATGTCAAGTTCAATGAATCAAAGCACCCTCTTATTCCAGCACATCCTGCTGAACTCTTTGACCTTGACAGCTTCCATTTTGAACCTGAAAAGACTGTCACTTCATCTAAACCTACTTATTATGGTGATCAGAGGTTTGATGATGAGGATCCAACACCATGGACTCCTAAACCAGTCATTAAGTCAACTTTCAAGCCTTTAGAAGTTTCACAAACTTCTGATTCAACAACTGCTGATTTACAAACTCAAACATCTGCTTCAGCTCCTACAACTACTGAAGATGATCAAACAGCTGAACTAGACATAATAAACCTCAGTGGTTTGTTTGATGAAGTACAAGAGCCACTGTAACATCGCAAAAAATTTTCCCCAAATTTTTTATTCATAAAAACCCTTATTTTTACTACATCTTTATCATTAATATTAGACAAATGTGCCTAAGCCTTTATTTTCCCGTCACACAACTTATAAATATATATATATATATATATAAAGGTATATATATAATAATAATAATAACAAATTTCAGATTTTATTTATGTAAAAAAATTTTAAGTTAGTCATGTTTTTTTTAACCATCTCTAAAAACTTAACCAAACCAAACCCACCCCTTGAAATCCATCCCAAACCTGAGCCCAAGATTTGAGCCCACTACTACAGCCCAAGACCACGGCCCAAGGCCACCTTCCCCTTCTCTCCTTCGCTACACTGTTAAAAAATAAAAAATAAAAAATAAACACAGACCAGGGGACTCGAACCCGGGTCTGTCTCCAAACCGTGGTGTGCAACAACCAACTGAGCCAAGGCTCATATTTGTTTGTATCCCAACTCTTTAATACATAAACATACAAAAACTTCTTGTTTTCCCCTTCCTTTTGATCGTTGCAGCGAGAGGTCAACCACAAGGCCTTGATTGATCAAATTAATCAAGCAAACTATGGTAAGAACTCATAATTGCTTCGTTAATACGGTATGACAGACAATACGCGTCATTACCACGCCTAGAATCGTTCAAAACTTACCAAACTTGTGCAAATTACACGTTCTTATTTAACCCATGGTCAAACTTTCCAATTCTTCGATTGCACCTGTTATAATATAAATTGAGGCATCCATTCCACCCTATGAGTGCCGAAAATCATCCTTCCACTCTAAAATTCTTTCTGTTTTCACGATAATCCGTGCAATCGAGCTTGGTTTGACTTTCAGTTTGACCGTCCAATAACACACGATTTCCATTTGTAAGTTTTCAATTTGTGGTTGGGTTTTGATCTTCGGAACCCCACGACCAATAGCCCCATCATATCAGGGGCTATTGGGTATCAATTTTGATTATTAAAAAACTAGGGTTCGAAATCTTTGATTGGGGATAAACATGTGCAGACCTTGATATTTAGTTTAAACTGAGCACAAACTAACACCAACTGATCAGTAGATCAGTTAGTTGGCTCTTCTTCGTAAGAAACTGAACCGACCAAAGGCCCAGGTTCGAGTCCCACATTAAACATTTTTTGCCTTTCATTTAAAAGGATTATAAATCATTTTCAAGTTATAATATATATATATATATATATATATATATATATATATATATATATATATTTCAAACCTAGTTTAATCGTTCTCAGGGTCTAGCCCAGTTGGTGGCTAGGCTTGTGATTAAAACCCGAACCGGTCCCAGACCCGGTTTCGATTCTTGGCATCAACAAAAAAAAAATTTCATTCAAAGCTTATATATATTCTCTTGTATTTTTTTTAAAATTCGTTTTAAAATACTAAAACTACTTTACAAATTCTACAAAAATTATTTTATGTTATTCTAGTAGAAAAGTTTAACATACAATTTTTAGTTTTCCAAAAATTATTTATTTAATATATATAATAAATAATTCAAGTTTATTCTATTTTATTTATAAAATTCTATAAAAATATCAAAACAATTATATAAATTTCCACAAAAATTATTCTAAGGTTATATAACATTAAACATTTCTGAAATGATTTTTATTTCTGAAAAATCATTTATTTAATATTTTTAATCAATTTTTGATAGTTTTAATCATAAATAAATCATAATAAATTCATTTTTCAATATTTTTGCACCAAAATTTTATATAAATTATTTCTATTTATTTAGAACAGAAATACAATTTTTAATTTGAAAATTCTTTAATTTTAATATTTTTAAATATTGAAGTTATATTTTGACAATTTGAAATAAATAGATTTAATGTTCTATTTTTAAGAAAATAATTTTATAAAAATTATTTTCATACTTAAAACTTTATATTGTGACCATCTTTAATTTAAAATTTACAAAAAAAGACTTTTGTTTATTTATTTATCAAAATCCCTTATTTATTAAAACATTTTATTTATTAATCCAACGAATACTTATCCCCAATTCGAAACCCTAGAAAATATTTGTAGACTAGAAACACTTAGACATATTTATTACCTTAATTATAGGGTAATTCTTGGCATCGTTGGACAACACATATTCTATTTTCACATTTTGCTAAGGTGAGTTTTACATAGCCCCTTTTCTATTTCACTATTTTTGGGGTGAAACATGTTACAACATTCTATATGCAATTCAATCATAAAGTGTCTATGTGTTTTTCTATGTTGCATTATGTCTTAAACATGACTAGGGTAAGCACAATATTCTAGCATAATCATTAACATTGATCAGCCGACGGTATACAATGATAGATCTATTGGACTGACAATCCCACCCGGATACGTACCTCCTACATAGGTAGCGTGGGTGATTGTTATCGCATAACATAATCGAGTGAACCATGAGCGTATGGGATGGACCACAATATTCTAGTCACAAGGGTTGATTATGCACTCGATTTACTGCTAGTATGTTTTCACATATGGACTAGACTTGCCATGACACTTGAATTGTACAAGCTTTATTCGATTATCAAAACCTATGTAATTCTCACCAACTTTTGTTGACCCAAAATATTTTCAAACTTATCATGTTTCAGGTTATAGCTTGCTCAAAGATTAGAATTAATGCTTGAAGATGCGTAGCTAGTATTTTTTTTTTTATCTTGATGTACAAATTTCTTAGAACAATTGTATGTAATTTATTTAAATCATACATTGAAACTTATTATTTACCATGAGCTACTGAACAATCATCAATATGTGACATCCCGATGTTTCCGCCATCGGTTGGGGTGTTACAGATTGGTATCAGAGCCATGGTTATAGGGAATTAGGTTATTAGAAAATTAATCTAGTCTATAACCATAGGATTATAACGAGTATTTGCTCCTTTTACTTGCTATTCTCTATCTCCCTCCTACTTCTTATCCCTACTTTCATCCCTACAAAGAAGATTGCTCTTCATCACTGGATCTACTCATTAGAATGGTAGGACAAAATCCTCAGGTTTAACCTGAACCACCTTGAGATCTCGTCGAAGTTCTAGATTTTAATAACGAACACCTGCACTCTGGAAGGGTGAACGCCTGTATTCTGAGTCTTCTGTCTAGGCTGGCATTGCGCATATATCCTAATCAGACGAGGGACCCGGATGCCTACCTGGGAATTCTCGGGATGAGTGTTCACTTATAGGCTAAAGCATGTCTTCACTATGTTATTAGAATCTAGAATCTTTGATAAGTCAACGTTTTCATTTATTCGTTTTAATTAATGAATAAATGATTACATTCCTTATATTACATCATTCATTTCATTGTGTCTCTTACAGATCATGCCTCCACGTCGCAGCACTCGCAATAACAATGGTGAGAACCAAGAGGAAAGTAGCAACAACCATAACCATAACCACGACACTAACCACAACAACAACAACAACAACAACAACAATGGTGTCGATGCCCAACTAGCCACGATCATCTCTCAACAAATGGCACAACAGATCGCGACTCTGGTTCCTAACTTACTGGCTCAAGTCATCCAGATGAACGGAAACGGCAACGGAAACGGCAATGGAAACCACAATGGAAACGGGAATGGTCTCCCAGCTTGCACTCTTAAGCACTTTAATACCTGTAATCCCCCTAAATTCAGTGGAAATGAAGGAGCTACGGGTCTTCTGCAATGGTTCGAGGGTATTGAGAATACCTTCATTAACAGTGAGTGTCCCGATAACTTAAAGGTCCGTTATGCCATGAGTGTTCTTCACAAACGAGCACTCACTTGGTGGAATGAGGAAAAGCGCACCCGCGGAGCTGAAGCTGCACTGGCCTTAACTTGGGATCAAGCTAAAGACATTATGAAGGCAGAGTTCTGCCCTCGTAATGAAATCAAGAAGTTGGAAGATGAGTTTCATGATCTTGCCTAAGACAGTGGGGAAAACCTTGCCTACAACACTCGTTTTCACGAACTTAGTCTACTGCTACCACACAAGGTCACCCCCTTGCCTATTGCGATCGAAAAATACATTGGTGGCTTACCCATGCAGATTCAGGACACGGTGTGGGGAAGGAACCTTGCTATTCTGGAGGAAGCAAAGCGTTTGGCGGCCACCCTAACAGATAATCATGTGAAGGCAGGAACCCTGACACGGAAAGGGGAAAAGAAAACTGTTGCGAAGGATACTCCCCAACCTGCCGTTGAAATTAAAACTGAGGCCTTAACCAATGGAAGGCGCAAGGTCAGGAATTTTGCAATAGACGCCACTGTCCCACCCAACAAGAAACAATATAACGGGAACCAACCTAAGTGTGACACCTGTCAGTATCACCACCCAACCCAAGTGCCCTGCCGTCAGTGTACCAATTGTCAAAGGTATGGGCATCTTGCGGATGCTTGTCGAATTCCTGCTGCGAATGCCATTGCTGCTCCGAATAACCCTGCTAGGGACCCTCCAGCTACTTAACAACAAGCTCCACCGTTTTAATGTTATTTTGCATTTAAAATTCTATGTATTGACGCTTTGATTCAAATATTGGAATTTTTGTCTTTTACATGAGAGTCGTTCATCTAGTATGATCACAACACTTGGATGCATGCTTGTTTGAATGTGAACTAATCGCTATATCAATATCTAAACCATACTCGTTATACTTATAAACTTGCTTACTTGTACAACAGTTAGTTGGCTACCAAATAATCTACTCAACGATTGGTAGAGGTCATCATGTCTTTTCAACAGTCGGGAGAGGCCCTACAACCTACTCAACGACTAGTGAGAGGCTATCGAACCTGCTCAACAATCGGTAGGGTCATAGAAGGACACAAAACCCTAATGTAAGGTAAATTGGTGATTGCGGTCCGGAACGTAATCATGAATTTACAGGTACGTTAAGGTAGTGTGAAATTCTATCAAGGTTTTTGGTAGTTGACCAATTATAAAGCTTAAATTACCTGATAGTTCATTTAGTCTTTCAATAGTCCATCAAACACATTCCTTTTTGACTCCTAAAACTTAAGATTCTTATTGCAATTTCAAGACACACCTAATCCTACCCTCTTATCCAAATTATTTGAAACAAGATTATTCTATTCATGTCGTGCCTTAACACAAAATTCTCCAGATCACACTTGTCCTAATTCCGATCCAATCCCCTTCAACCCTGTGTTTTCAATAAACTTCGGGACGAAGTTTCTAAAAGTAGGGGAGACTGTAACATCGCAAAAATTTTTCCCCAAATTTTTGTTCATAAAAACCCTTATTTTTACTACATCTTTATCATTAATATTAGACAAATGTGCCTAAGCCTTTATTTTCCCGTCACACAACTTATAAATATATATATAAAGGTATATATAATAATAATAATAATAATAATAATAACAAATTTCGGATTTTATTTAATGTAAATTTTTTTTAAGTTAGTCATGTTTTTTTTAACCATCTCTAAAAACTTAACCAAACCAAACCCACCCCTTGAAATCCATCCCAAACCTGAGCCCAAGATTTGAGCCCACTACTCCAGCCCAAGACCACGGCCTAAGGCCACCTTCCCCTTCTCTCCTTCGCTACACTGTTAAAAAAATAAATAAATAAACACAGACCAGGGGACTCGAACCCGGGTCTGTCTCCAAACCGTGGTGTGCAACAACCAACTGAGCCAAGGCTCATATTTGTTTGTATCCTAACTCTTTAATACATAAACATACAAAAACTTCTTGTTTTCCCCTTCCTTTTGATCGCTGCAGCGAGAGGTCAACCACAAGGCCTTGATTGATCAAATTAATCAAGCAAACTATGGTAAGAACTCATAATTGCTTCGTTAATATGGTATGACAGACAATACGCGTCATTACCACGCCTAGAATCGTTCAAAACTTGCCAAACTTGTGCAAATTACACGTTCTTATTTAACCCATGGTCAAACTTTCCAATTCTTCGATTGCACCTGTTATAATATAAATTGAGGCATCCATTCCACCCTATGAGTGCCGAAAATCATCCTTCCACTCTAAAATTCTTTCTGTTTTCACGATAATCCGTGCAATCGAGCTTGGTTTGACTTTCAGTTTGACCGTCCAATAACACACGATTTCCATTTGTAAGTTTTCAATTTGTGGTTGGGTTTTAATCTTCGGAACCCCACGAACAATAGCCCCATCATATCAGGGGCTATTGGGTATCAATTTTGATTATTAAGAAACTAGGGTTCGAAATCTTTGATTGGGGATAAACATGTGCAGACCTTGATATTTAGTTTAAACTGAGCACAAACTAACACCAACTGATCAGTAGATCAGTTGGTTGGCTCTTCTTCGTAAGAAACTGAACCGGCCGAAGGCCCAGGTTCGAGTCCCACATTAAACATTTTTTGCCTTTCATTTAAAAGGATTATAAATCATTTTCAAGTTATAATATATATATATATATATATATATATATATATATTTCAAACCTAGTTTAATCGTTCTCAGGGTCTAGCTCAGTTGGTGGCTAGGCTTGTGATTAAAACCCGAACCGGTCCCAGACCCGGGTTCGATTCTTGGCATCAACAAAAAAAAAATTTCATTCAAAGCTTATATATATTCTCTTGTATTTTTTTTTTAAATTCGTTTTAAAATACTAAAACTACTCTATAAATTCTACAAAAACTATTTTATGTTATTCTAGTAGAAAAGTTTAACATACAATTTTTAGTTTTCCAAAAATTATTTATTTAATATATATAATAAATAATTCAAGTTTATTCTATTTTATTTATAAAATTCTATAAAAATATCAAAACAATTATATAAATTTCCACAAAAATTATTTCTAAGGTTATATAACATTAAACTTTTCTGAAATGATTTTTATTTCTGAAAAATCATTTATTTAATATTTTTAATCAATTTTTGATAGTTTTAATCATAAATAAATCATAATAAATTCATTTTTCAATATTTTTGCACCAAAATTTTATATAAATTATTTCTATTTATTTAGAACAGAAATACAATTTTTAATTTGAAAATTCTTTAATTTTAATATTTTTAAATATTGAAGTTATATTTTGACAATTTGAAATAAATAGATTTAATGTTCTATTTTTAAGAAAATAATTTTATAAAAATTATTTTCATACTTAAAACTTTATATTGTGACCATCTTTAATTTAAAATTTACAAAAAAAGACTTTTGTTTATTTATTTATCAAAATCCCTTATTTATTAAAACATTTTATTTATTAATCCAACGAATACTTATCCCCAATTCGAAACCCTAGAAAATATTTGTAGACTAGAAACACTTAGACATATTTATTACCTTAATTATAGGGTAATTCTTGGCATCGTTGGACAACACATATTCTATTTTCACATTTTGCTAAGGTGAGTTTTACATAGCCCATTTTCTATTTCACTATTTTTGGGGTGAAACATGTTACAACATTCTATATGCAATTCAATCATAAAGTGTCTATGTGTTTTTCTATGTTGCATTATGTCTTAAACATGACTAGGGTAAGCACAATATTCTAGCATAATCATTAACATTGATCAGCCGACGGTATACAATGATAGATCTATTGGACTGACAATCCCACCCGGATACGTACCTCCTACATAGGTAGCGTGGGTGATTGTTATCGCATAACATAATCGAGTGAACCATGAGCGTATGGGATGGACCACAATATTCTAGTCACAAGGGTTGATTATGCACTCGATTTACTGCTAGTATGTTTTCACATATGGACTAGACTTGCCATGACACTTGAATTGTACAAGCTTTATTCGATTATCAAAACCTATGTAATTCTCACCAACTTTTGTTGACCCAAAATATTTTCAAACTTAACATGTTTCAGGTTATAGCTTGCTCAAAGATTAGAGTTAATGCTTGAAGATGCGTAGCTAGTATTTTTTTTTTATCTTGATGTACAAATTTCTTAGAACAATTGTATGTAATTTATTTAAATCATACATTGAAACTTATTATTTACCATGAGCTACTGAACAATCATCAATATGTGACATCCCGATGTTTCCGCCATCGGTTGGGGTGTTACAGATTGGTATCAGAGCCATGGTTATAGGGAATTAGGTTATTAGAAAAATAATCTAGTCTATAACCATAGGATTATAACGAGTATTTGCTCCTTGTACTTGCTATTCTCTATCTCCCTCCTACTTCTTATCCCTACTTTCATCCCTACAAAGAAGATTGCTCTTCATCACTGGATCTACTCATTAGAATGATAGGACAAAATCCTCAGGTTTAACCTGAACCACCTTGAGATCTCGTCGAAGTTCTAGGTTTTAATAACGAACACGTGCAATCTGGAAGGGTGAACGCCTGTATTCTGAGTCTTCTGTCTAGGCTGGCATTGCGCATATATCCTAATCAGACGAGGGACCCGGATGCCTACCTGGGAATTCTTGGGATGAGTGTTCACTTATAGGCTAAAGCATGTCTTCACTATGTTATTAGAATCTAGAATCTTTGATAAGTCAACGTTTTCGTTTATTCGTTTTAATTAATGAATAAATGATTACATTCCTTATATTACCTCATTCATTTCATTGTGTCTCTTACAGATCATGCCTCCACGTCGCAGCACTCGCAATAACAATGGTGAGAACCAAGAGGAAAGTAGCAACAACCATAACCATAACCACGACACTAACCACAACAACAACAACAACAACAATGGTGTCGATGCCCAACTAGTCACGATCATCTCTCAACAAATGGCACAACAGATCGCGACTCTAGTTCCTAATTTACTGGCTCAAGTCATCCAGATGAACGGAAACGGCAATGGAAACCACAATGGAAACGGGAATGGTCTCCCAGCTTGCACTCTTAAGCACTTTAATACCTGTAATCCCCCTAAATTCAGTGGAAATGAAGGAGCTACGGGTCTTCTGCAATGGTTCGAGGGTATTGAGAATACCTTCATTAACAGTGAGTGTCCCGATAACTTAAAGGTCCGTTATGCCATGAGTGTTCTTCACAAACGAGCACTCACTTGGTGGAATGAGGAAAAGCGCACCCGCGGAGCTGAAGCTGCACTGGCCTTAACTTGGGATCAAGCTAAAGACATTATGAAGGCAGAGTTCTGCCCTCGTAATGAAATCAAGAAGTTGGAAGATGAGTTTCATGATCTTGCCTAAGACAGTGGGGAAAACCTTGCCTACAACACTCGTTTTCACGAACTTAGTCTACTGCTACCACACAAGGTCACCCCCTTGCCTATTGCGATCGAAAAATACATTGGTGGCTTACCCATGCAGATTCAGGACACGGTGTGGGGAAGGAACCTTGCTATTCTGGAGGAAGCAAAGCGTTTGGCGGCCACCCTAACAGATAATCATGTGAAGGCAGGAACCCTGACACGGAAAGGGGAAAAGAAAACTGTTGCGAAGGATACTCCCCAACCTGCCGTTGAAATTAAAACTGAGGCCTTAACCAATGGAAGGCGCAAGGTCAGGAATTTTGCAATAGACGCCACTGTCCCACCCAACAAGAAACAATATAACGGGAACCAACCTAAGTGTGACACCTGTCAGTATCACCACCCAACCCAAGTGCCCTGCCGTCAGTGTACCTGATGTGTGTAAATGTATATATATAAAAATGTGCACAAGTTTTAATTAAAACGACTCACCTAAAAACTACACACGCACGGCAAGTGTACCGGTCGCAAAGCAGTAAACAGATAAGACCGAGTATCGAACCCTAAGACGCGAATGCAACTCTAGATCACAACCTATACCGAATACTAGCCTAAATAAATATATACTTATATGGGGGGTATGTTAAACTACTAATTATAAACTTAGAAGGAACTAAATATAAACAAAATAACCTCAACTGCTTAAATGAAACTAGGAACTTGGAGAAATCGGATAGGAAGAAGGCTGGTTACTTAGGTAAAATCCCTAGACACTAGCAATAAATCCTGAATCTGGTAATTAACTTGAGACCCTATTCTTATCTAATAAACCTCCTGTCAAGGATAGCTCACTAGACTTAAGGCGGGACAAGTGTAGAAATGCTAAGATGGATCTGGATCGCCCTAGCGTACCAAAATCCCATAGAAATCAGATTAAAACCTCTCCTGGATTAAAACCCTCAAACTATGAAGCAGACTTAAACTCTACTGAAGAAAACCTAGGAAAACTCTAAACACGGACAAGTAGCGACTCCCGCCCTAGCGCTTGCCAGCTACCGAACAATGCCTAGTTAGTTACCTAGCAATCTCGAGTTAGATTTCTCACCCTCAAGAATGGACAGCACGTCTTAGTTAAATTTATTATATTAGTTTGTTATACTTGTGTCGTACTCCAACTCCAAATACTAGCACGCTAACCTAAGTTGACGAACTAGATTGATTTATAGACCTAGGGGGTATCTCTACATGCCTAGCTCCACAAAACCAATAAACAAACTTCAAATAAAATTAACACCAACACACATATATCAAATCCAACAATAGAAATAAAAATCATGTAATCCTACACATCAAAATTAAAAACCAAGAATCATTAAAAACTGCAAATAATGTGTCTAGTTCATAAACCTAAGCAACCATAAAAGTCTAGCTCATAATCTTTAGAAACATAAATTCAAAGTTTAAAAAAAACAATTTCATCATGTCTATAAAAATATAGAGCGAAAACTAAACCTAACCCACGGCTCGTTGGCTCTTGATCTTTACCGTGCCCGTGGCCTTTTCTCCTTCCGTGCTCGTTCGATCGGCACCGTAGTTGACCGTTGACTATTCTTCTGTGCGACTCAATTACAATTGTGAATTAATGAATATGAATGATTCTTCTCCCAAGTTGTGCGCCGTCTTCTTTTTGTCTTCAATCCCAAAATCCTCTTTGTGCGCCGTCTGCTCCTTTTAATCGAATGAATGTGCCTCTAATAATTGTGCGCCGTCTTTTTTTTCGAAAGAATGATTGCCAAATTGTCTAATAATTAATAATTCTCCTTTTTGGGCCGTGAATTCTCAATTCACATTTTATTTTTTTTTCATTTAAATATTATTATTATTATTATTATTATTACTCGATGCTCTACACTCGGGTGTTCTTGGCTTGACCAAAGTTCATCGTTTACGCTCCAACGTTCACACGAACACCTACCAAAATATAAAATAAATAAATAAGTACTAAAAATTAATAAAAATCTATACAATGACAAAAATAGGCCAGCAAACGAATAAACGCCTAAAACTACTAAAAACTATATACAAAAGACTCAATTATAACAAAAAATACATAAGAGAATAGATGTGTTTTACGACACATCAAACATCCCCACACTTAAACCTTTTTCGTCCCTGAAAAAGAATTATGCTATGGAATCACAGTTAGGTTTACATCCAGTTTCAAAACATAGGTTACTTAATTAATAATCTACTAACGTGTTGATTGCGATTGCAGGTATATTGATCCTCTTAAACCCACACCGGTTTCCAAGCCCCTTTTTATTTATGTTAAGTTCATGTTGATTAGTCTATCTAGGGTCTCACTCGAAGGAAGCCACAGTTCCTCCTAATCCCGCCTCAAGCTTATGAAGCTAAAGGAACGACCAATTGACCATTTCCCAACCGTCTTATGTAGAAAACCAAGAGAATTTAAAATCACTTTTTTTTTTTTTTTTTTTTTTTTGCATACTTAACTCAGAGGGTGTGACCAATCCAAGTCGCTATCCCAGTGGCCAGGCACCTTAAGCTTCAGCATTTTTTTATTTCATCTCAGCATACTTAACTCAGAGGGTGTGACCAATCCAAGTCGCTATCCCAGTGGCCAGGCACCTTAAGCTTCAACATTTTTGCTTTGATTTCTAATTTTTTTTTAAGTGATTAGAGATTCTAACGGTTTTCTACTTATAACGGTGCTTCTTATACTATTTTTGGCGGTTTCGGTCTCCCCGTTTCTCCTAGATGAGAACCCACAAAATAGCCTAACATAATTAATTTATTACTTTTCAAAGGAAACCTTTCTACCGGCCGAGCCTACCCACATATCCCAAATCAGACACGTTTTCAATCAATTTTAATCTCTTATTATACATACTATTTGAAAACCGGACACCTAACTTTACCTATCATTTTCCATATTTTATATAATGCAAACTTCAAAATCAGGGACTTTTTTTTTTTTTTTACTCAAACGACTTTATATACAAACTAAACGACAGTTTCCCATCCCCACACTTAAACTCTACATTGCCCTCAATGTAGGAATAGAAAACGACTCAAAACAAAAACTAATAAAAAAAAAATTCCGAATATAAAAATAAAAAGACGAGGGCAAATTGAAAAGGACTTAGCTGGTTAATTTTTCTTCGTAAGCTCTAGTCCAATCCAGCTCGATCGTATAGCATTTTGGTCGCGATCGGCTCTGACACAATGGTAAACTCTCGGGTTGTTTCAATATAACGTACAGGTCCAGAATCACCCGAATGGAGATTGAGTACGGGCGGTGCAATCCAAACCTGCGCAAAACGAAACAAACAAAACCCGAGCATAATACCGAACCACACAAAAATAAAAAGACTCAAACTACTAACTTAGACTCATAATATAACAACAAACAAGAAGACGTACCTGCTTGGCAAAATGGCGGTGAATGGTGGTAGAACCAAATGGGTAGAGAAAAAAAAATATTATGGTTCTCGCTCAACGTGAAGGACACTGGTGATCACAACACGCGTTGCTAGTGAAAAAAAAATATATAACTTTCCGGGGTAATAGCTGGTCGCATGAGGCGAACAGGTCAGCCCAGACTCCTCACATTACGTGAAAAGTCTTTTTTCAGAGAAAGTTAACTAATTTTTTTTTTTTTTTATAGAAAAATTCTCTTATTACCCAAACCACTACCAAAACTCCCAGTCATAAAATATATAAAGAGATAAATACATGGGATCCGCTCATGACGAAATTTCCTCTACCCAAGCAAACACGCAAACTTGCAAACAGACTCAAAGACACAAAAAATTAAAAAATAAAAACCTATGAACCACTACCGATTGACAGACCACAAATAAAAAAAATGAAAAGCTAGAAAAGAAAGAAAAAAATAAATAAATAAATAAATATGTATAAATATAAATTTACAAACTCTACAGAGCCTCCCCACACTTAAACTAAATCAGGGGGCTTCTCTTTTATCTGGACCCGATCCAACCCATTTAATTCCACCCGGTCCATATTATTTAGAAAAATTAAATTAGTGGAATTGAAAAATATTTTATCGAATTTAAATGGGTCGGACCACCAATATTTAAATTTACCTGGACCAAACCTGATTCTTGGCATGTAATGAGGGGACTTGTTGTCTCTGCAACTCCTGACCCTCACCCTGTGTCGGTCCAGGTGCCTTTTCGCCTTCTCCCGTGGTGATGGCCATGGTGGTGGCACTAGTAGCAGTGTAATATTCAATGCCTGCACGGGCCGGCTGTGGTGTTCTTCTTCTTCCACCACTGCTTCTTTCTCATCTTCCTTATTTGGTGACACTTGTTCAAAATCTTTGTCCACTTCTGGAGCTGTCAAATCAACCAACTCGTCACCAAACTCTGCTTCCCCATCAGCTGCTTCTTCAAGCAGGTCAGTGGTGTCTTCCTCTTCCACCACTTCTTCCTCAAACAGCCAGCCTGTGGATTCAGAAAAATCCATATCTTCCTCAGCCTCCCCTATCTTCTCCATCATGGCTTTCCTATGCGCGTCCCAAGCTATCCTTTCTATCTCCTCATCATCACTCCAGACATCTGCCTCCCAAGGGTATGCTGTTGAACTAGAGATCTGGCAAGGCTGCTCATCCTGCTGAACCAAAGGTGGGACTAAGGCGTCCATTATGGTCTCTGGCTCTAACCCTGAATCCTGCAAAATATCATCCTCACAAGACAAGTGTAAAGAATCATATGGGTCAGTTAAATCATGCACAGAATCAGATGAGTAAGGACAAACAGTTTCAGCAACGGGACTAATACAATCAGGTAATCTAAGTGTTACCATCTCGTCTGGGTCATCATCTGTGAAATAAACCTGCTGAACTGGAGGTGGGACTTCAAAGTCCATTATGGTCTTCAGTTCATCCACCTGAGCCTCTAGCCTTTTAAGTGCCGCATCTTGTTCCCTCAAAGAGTCGGTGCGCTTGGATAGCAAAGAATCGATATCCTCGAGCATGAGCTGTTGTTTAGCAACTAAGGCGGCAAAATCGGGTCTAGTGTGAGACGAGACATCCCGATAATCGGGATGTGGATACAAATGTTGGCTAGGTGGATACTCTGACGAGCTACCACCATGCCTATCCTCATACATCTCAGCTTGTAGATAATCATGCCGACTTTTTCTTCTATCTAGTGACTCAGATGTCGCAGGGTTAAACCACCGGTTTGCCTGTGGGTATGAAGGCTGGTATGACTGATATGGCTGCGGCTGCAAATACTCGTTAGCATAATAATCCGTGGAATACCTCGATGAATATGAATGAGGGCATCTTATGGTAAAATGGGGTCCTCCGCAGATCTCGCACATGATTAAAAAAAAATTATATATTAAGAATAAAAACAAATAAAAAATAAAAAATAATAAGTACAGGAAAAAAAACAAAAACTATTTACAAATTAAAAGACCAGACAAACGGTTTGGGAAGTTCTCAAGAGTGCGAATTGCGTCCCCGGCAACGGCGCCAAAAACTTGATGTGTGTAAATGTATATATAAAAATGTGCACAAGTTTTAATTAAAACGACTCACCTAAAAACTACACACGCACGGCAAGTGTACCGGTCGCAAAGCAGTAAACAGATAAGACCGAGTATCGAACCCTAAGACGCGAATGCAACTCTAGATCACAACCTATACCGAATACTAGCCTAAATAAATATATACTTATATGGGGGGTATGTTAAACTACTAATTATAAACTTAGAAGGAACTAAATATAAACAAAATAACCTCAACTGCTTAAATGAAACTAGGAACTTGGAGAAATCGGATAGGAAGAAGGCTGGTTACTTAGGTAAAATCCCTAGACACTAGCAATAAATCCTGAATCTGGTAATTAACTTGAGACCCTATTCTTATCTAATAAACCTCCTGTCAAGGATAGCTCACTAGACTTAAGGCGGGACAAGTGTAGAAATGCTAAGATGGATCTGGATCGCCCTAGCGTACCAAAATCCCATAGAAATCAGATTAAAACCTCTCCTGGATTAAAACCCTCAAACTATGAAGCAGACTTAAACTCTACTGAAGAAAACCTAGGAAAACTCTAAACACGGACAAGTAGCGACTCCCGCCCTAGCGCTTGCCAGCTACCGAACAATGCCTAGTTAGTTACCTAGCAATCTCGAATTAGATTTCTCACCCTCAAGAATGGACAGCACGTCTTAGTTAAATTTATTATATTAGTTTGTTATACTTGTGTCGTACTCCAACTCCAAATACTAGCACGCTAACCTAAGTTGACGAACTAGATTGATTTATAGACCTAGGGGGTATCTCTACATGCCTAGCTCCACAAAACCAATAAACAAACTTCAAATAAAATTAACACCAACACACATATATCAAATCCAACAAATAGAAATAAAAATCATGTAATCCTACACATCAAAATTAAAAACCAAGAATCATTAAAAACTGCAAATAATGTGTCTAGTTCATAAACCTAAGCAACCATAAAAGTCTAGCTCATAATCTTTAGAAACATAAATTCAAAGTTTAAAAAAAACAATTTCATCATGTCTATAAAAATATAGAGCGAAAACTAAACCTAACCCACGGCTCGTTGGCTCTTGATCTTTACCGTGCCCGTGGCCTTTTCTCCTTCCGTGCTCGTTCGATCGGCACCGTAGTTGACCGTTGACTATTCTTCTGTGCGACTCAATTACAATTGTGAATTAATGAATATGAATGATTCTTCTCCCAAGTTGTGCGCCGTCTTCTTTTTGTCTTCAATCCCAAAATCCTCTTTGTGCGCCGTCTGCTCCTTTTAATCGAATGAATGTGCCTCTAATAATTGTGCGCCGTCTTTTTTTTCGAAAGAATGATTGCCAAATTGTCTAATAATTAATAATTCTCCTTTTTGGGCCGTGAATTCTCAATTCACATTTTATTTTTTTTTCATTTAAATATTATTATTATTATTATTATTATTACTCGGTGCTCTACACTCGGGTGTTCTTGGCTTGACCAAAGTTCATTGTTTACGCTCCAACGTTCACACGAACACCTACCAAAATATAAAATAAATAAATAAGTACTAAAAATTAATAAAAATCTATACAATGACAAAAATAGGCCAGCAAACGAATACACGCCTAAAACTACTAAAAACTATATACAAAAGACTCAATTATAACAAAAAATACATAAGAGAATAGATGTGTTTTACGACACATCAGTACCAATTGTCAAAGGTATGGGCATCTTGCGGATGCTTGTCGAATTCCTGCTGCGAATGCCATTGCTGCTCCGAATAACCCTGCTAGGGACCCTCCAGCTACTTAACAACAAGCTCCACCGTTTTAATGTTATTTTGCATTTAAAATTCTATGTATTGACGCTTTGATTCAAATATTGGAATTTTTGTCTTTTACATGAGAGTCGTTTATCTAGTATGATCACAACACTTGGATGCATGCTTGTTTGAATGTGAACTAATCGCTATATAAATATCTAAACCATACTCGTTATACTTATAAACTTGCTTACTTGTACAACAGTTAGTTGGCTACCAAATAATCTACTCAACGATTGGTAGAGGTCATCATGTCTTTTCAACAGTCGGGAGAGGCCCTACAACCTACTCAACGACTAGTGAGAGGCTATCGAACCTGCTCAACAATCGGTAGGGTCATAGAAGGACACAAAACCCTAATGTAAGGTAAATTGGTGATTGCGGTCCGGAACGTAATCATGAATTTACAGGTACGTTAAGGTAGTGTGAAATTCTATCAAGGTTTTTGGTAGTTGACCAATTATAAAGCTTAAATTACCTGATAGTTCATTTAGTCTTTCAATAGTCCATCAAACACATTCCTTTTTGACTCCTAAAACTTAAGATTCTTATTGCAATTTCAAGACACACCTAATCCTACCCTCTTATCCAAATTATTTGAAACAAGATTATTCTATTCATGTCGTGCCTTAACACAAAATTCTCCAGATCACACTTGTCCTAATTCCGATCCAATCCCCTTCAACCCTGTGTTTTCAATAAACTTCAGGACGAAGTTTCTAAAAGTAGGGGAGACTGTAACATCGCAAAAATTTTTCCCCAAATTTTTGTTCATAAAAACCCTTATTTTTACTACATCTTTATCATTAATATTAGACAAATGTGCCTAAGCCTTTATTTTCCCGTCACACAACTTATAAATATATATATAAAGGTATATATATAATAATAATAATAATAATAATAATAATAATAACAAATTTCGGATTTTATTTAATGTAAATTTTTTTTAAGTTAGTCATGTTTTTTTTAACCATCTCTAAAAACTTAACCAAACCAAACCCACCCCTTGAAATCCATCCCAAACCTGAGCCCAAGATTTGAGCCCACTACTCCAGCCCAAGACCACGGCCTAAGGCCACCTTCCCCTTCTCTCCTTCGCTACACTGTTAAAAAAATAAATAAATAAACACAGACCAGGGGACTCGAACCCGGGTCTGTCTCCAAACCATGGTGTGCAACAACCAACTGAGCCAAGGCTCATATTTGTTTGTATCCTAACTCTTTAATACATAAACATACAAAAACTTCTTGTTTTCCCCTTCCTTTTGATCGCTGCAGCGAGAGGTCAACCACAAGGCCTTGATTGATCAAATTAATCAAGCAAACTATGGTAAGAACTCATAATTGCTTCGTTAATATGGTATGACAGACAATACGCGTCATTACCACGCCTAGAATCGTTCAAAACTTGCCAAACTTGTGCAAATTACACGTTCTTATTTAACCCATGGTCAAACTTTCCAATTCTTCGATTGCACCTGTTATAATATACATTGAGGCATCCATTCCACCCTATGAGTGCCGAAAATCATCCTTCCACTCTAAAATTCTTTCTGTTTTCACGATAATCCGTGCAATCGAGCTTGGTTTGACTTTCAGTTTGACCGTCCAATAACACACGATTTCCATTTGTAAGTTTTAAATTTGTGGTTGGGTTTTAATCTTCGGAACCCCACGAACTATAGCCCCATCATATCAGGGGCTATTGGGTATCAATTTTGATTATTAAGAAACTAGGGTTCGAAATCTTTGATTGGGGATAAACATGTGCAGACCTTGATATTTAGTTTAAACTGAGCACAAACTAACACCAACTGATCAGTAGATCAGTTGGTTGGCTCTTCTTCGTAAGAAACTGAACCGGCCGAAGGCCCAGGTTCGAGTCCCACATTAAACATTTTTTGCCTTTCATTTAAAAGGATTATAAATCATTTTCAAGTTATAATATATATATATATATATATATTTCAAACCTAGTTTAATCGTTCTCAGGGTCTAGCTCAGTTGGTGGCTAGGCTTGTGATTAAAACCCAAACCGGTCCCAGACCCGGGTTCGATTCTTGGCATCAACAAAAAAAAAAAATTTCATTCAAAGCTTATATATATTCTCTTGTATTTTTTTTTAAAATTCGTTTTAAAATACTAAACTACTCTATAAATTCTACAAAAACTATTTTATGTTATTCTAGTAGAAAAGTTTAACATACAATTTTTAGTTTTCCAAAAATTATTTATTTAATATATATAATAAATAATTCAAGTTTATTCTATTTTATTTATAAAATTCTATAAAAATATCAAAACAATTATATAAATTTCCACAAAAATTATTTCTAAGGTTATATAACATTAAACTTTTCTGAAATGATTTTTATTTCTGAAAAATCATTTATTTAATATTTTTAATCAATTTTTGATAGTTTTAATCATAAATAAATCATAATAAATTCATTTTTCAATATTTTTGCACCAAAATTTTATATAAATTATTTCTATTTATTTAGAACAGAAATACAATTTTTAATTTGAAAATTCTTTAATTTTAATATTTTTAAATATTGAAGTTATATTTTGACAATTTGAAATAAATAGATTTAATGTTCTATTTTTAAGAAAATAATTTTATAAAAATTATTTTCATACTTAAAACTTTATATTGTGACCATCTTTAATTTAAAATTTACAAAAAAAGACTTTTGTTTATTTATTTATCAAAATCCCTTATTTATTAAAACATTTTATTTATTAATCCAACGAATACTTATCCCCAATTCGAAACCCTAGAAATATTTGTAGACTAGAAACACTTAGACATATTTATTACCTTAATTATAGGGTAATTCTTGGCATCGTTGGACAACACATATTCTATTTTCACATTTTGCTAAGGTGAGTTTTACATAGCCCATTTTCTATTTCACTATTTTTGGGGTGAAACATGTTACAACATTCTATATGCAATTCAATCATAAAGTGTCTATGTGTTTTTCTATGTTGCATTATGTCTTAAACATGACTAGGGTAAGCACAATATTCTAGCATAATCATTAACATTGATCAGCCGACGGTATACAATGATAGATCTATTGGACTGACAATCCCACCCGGATACGTACCTCCTACATAGGTAGCGTGGGTGATTGTTATCGCATAACATAATCGAGTGAACCATGAGCGTATGGGATGGACCACAATATTCTAGTCACAAGGGTTGATTATGCACTCGATTTACTGCTAGTATGTTTTCACATATGGACTAGACTTGCCATGACACTTGAATTGTACAAGCTTTATTCGATTATCAAAACCTATGTAATTCTCACCAACTTTTGTTGACCCAAAATATTTTCAAACTTAACATGTTTCAGGTTATAGCTTGCTCAAAGATTAGAGTTAATGCTTGAAGATGCGTAGCTAGTATTTTTTTTTATCTTGATGTACAAATTTCTTAGAACAATTGTATGTAATTTATTTAAATCATACATTGAAACTTATTATTTACCATGAGCTACTGAACAATCATCAATATGTGACATCCCGATGTTTCCGCCATCGGTTGGGGTGTTACAGATTGGTATCAGAGCCATGGTTATAGGGAATTAGGTTATTAGAAAAATAATCTAGTCTATAACCATAGGATTATAACGAGTATTTGCTCCTTGTACTTGCTATTCTCTATCTCCCTCCTACTTCTTATCCCTACTTTCATCCCTACAAAGAAGATTGCTCTTCATCACTGGATCTACTCATTAGAATGATAGGACAAAATCCTCAGGTTTAACCTGAACCACCTTGAGATCTCGTCGAAGTTCTAGGTTTTAATAACGAACACGTGCAATCTGGAAGGGTGAACGCCTGTATTCTGAGTCTTCTGTCTAGGCTGGCATTGCGCATATATCCTAATCAGACGAGGGACCCGGATGCCTACCTGGGAATTCTTGGGATGAGTGTTCACTTATAGGCTAAAGCATGTCTTCACTATGTTATTAGAATCTAGAATCTTTGATAAGTCAACGTTTTCGTTTATTCGTTTTAATTAATGAATAAATGATTACATTCCTTATATTACCTCATTCATTTCATTGTGTCTCTTACAGATCATGCCTCCACGTCGCAGCACTCGCAATAACAATGGTGAGAACCAAGAGGAAAGTAGCAACAACCATAACCATAACCACGACACTAACCACAACAACAACAACAACAACAATGGTGTCGATGCCCAACTAGCCACGATCATCTCTCAACAAATGGCACAACAGATCGCGACTCTAGTTCCTAATTTACTGGCTCAAGTCATCCAGATGAACGGAAACGGCAATGGAAACCACAATGGAAACGGGAATGGTCTCCCAGCTTGCACTCTTAAGCACTTTAATACCTGTAATCCCCCTAAATTCAGTGGAAATGAAGGAGCTACGGGTCTTCTGCAATGGTTCGAGGGTATTGAGAATACCTTCATTAACAGTGAGTGTCCCGATAACTTAAAGGTCCGTTATGCCATGAGTGTTCTTCACAAACGAGCACTCACTTGGTGGAATGAGGAAAAGCGCACCCGCGGAGCTGAAGCTGCACTGGCCTTAACTTGGGATCAAGCTAAAGACATTATGAAGGCAGAGTTCTGCCCTCGTAATGAAATCAAGAAGTTGGAAGATGAGTTTCATGATCTTGCCTAAGACAGTGGGGAAAACCTTGCCTACAACACTCGTTTTCACGAACTTAGTCTACTGCTACCACACAAGGTCACCCCCTTGCCTATTGCGATCGAAAAATACATTGGTGGCTTACCCATGCAGATTCAGTACACGGTGTGGGGAAGGAACCTTGCTATTCTGGAGGAAGCAAAGCGTTTGGCGGCCACCCTAACAGATAATCATGTGAAGGCAGGAACCCTGACACGGAAAGGGGAAAAGAAAACTGTTGCGAAGGATACTCCCCAACCTGCCGTTGAAATTAAAACTGAGGCCTTAACCAATGGAAGGCGCAAGGTCAGGAATTTTGCAATAGACGCCACTGTCCCACCCAACAAGAAACAATATAACGGGAACCAACCTAAGTGTGACACCTGTCAGTATCACCACCCAACCCAAGTGCCCTGCCGTCAGTGTACCAATTGTCAAAGGTATGGGCATCTTGCGGATGCTTGTCGAATTCCTGCTGCGAATGCCATTGCTGCTCCGAATAACCCTACTAGGGACCCTCCAGCTACTTAACAACAAGCTCCACCGTTTTAATGTTATTTTGCATTTAAAATTCTATGTATTGACGCTTTGATTCAAATATTGGAATTTTTGTCTTTTACATGAGAGTCGTTTATCTAGTATGATCACAACACTTGGATGCATGCTTGTTTGAATGTGAACTAATCGCTATATCAATATCTAAACCATACTCGTTATACTTATAAACTTGCTTACTTGTACAACAGTTAGTTGGCTACCAAATAATCTACTCAACGATTGGTAGAGGTCATCATGTCTTTTCAACAGTCGGGAGAGGCCCTACAACCTACTCAACGACTAGTGAGAGGCTATCGAACCTGCTCAACAATCGGTAGGGTCATAGAAGGACACAAAACCCTAATGTAAGGTAAATTGGTGATTGCGGTCCGGAACGTAATCATGAATTTACAGGTACGTTAAGGTAGTGTGAAATTCTATCAAGGTTTTTGGTAGTTGACCAATTATAAAGCTTAAATTACCTGATAGTTCATTTAGTCTTTCAATAGTCCATCAAACACATTCCTTTTTGACTCCTAAAACTTAAGATTCTTATTGCAATTTCAAGACACACCTAATCCTACCCTCTTATCCAAATTATTTGAAACAAGATTATTCTATTCATGTCGTGCCTTAACACAAAATTCTCCAGATCACACTTGTCCTAATTCCGATCCAATCCCCTTCAACCCTGTGTTTTCAATAAACTTCGGGACGAAGTTTCTAAAAGTAGGGGAGACTGTAACATCGCAAAAATTTTTCCCCAAATTTTTGTCATAAAAACCCTTATTTTTACTACATCTTTATCATTAATATTAGACAAATGTGCCTAAGCCTTTATTTTCCCGTCACACAACTTATAAATATATATATAAAGGTATATATAATAATAATAATAATAATAATAACAAATTTCGGATTTTATTTAATGTAAATTTTTTTTAAGTTAGTCATGTTTTTTTTAACCATCTCTAAAAACTTAACCAAACCAAACCCACCCCTTGAAATCCATCCCAAACCTGAGCCCAAGATTTGAGCCCACTACTCCAGCCCAAGACCACGGCCTAAGGCCACCTTCCCCTTCTCTCCTTCGCTACACTGTTAAAAAAATAAATAAATAAACACAGACCAGGGGACTCGAACCCGGGTCTGTCTCCAAACCGTGGTGTGCAACAACCAACTGAGCCAAGGCTCATATTTGTTTGTATCCTAACTCTTTAATACATAAACATACAAAAACTTCTTGTTTTCCCCTTCCTTTTGATCGCTGCAGCGAGAGGTCAACCACAAGGCCTTGATTGATCAAATTAATCAAGCAAACTATGGTAAGAACTCATAATTGCTTCGTTAATATGGTATGACAGACAATACGCGTCATTACCACGCCTAGAATCGTTCAAAACTTGCCAAACTTGTGCAAATTACACGTTCTTATTTAACCCATGGTCAAACTTTCCAATTCTTCGATTGCACCTGTTATAATATAAATTGAGGCATCCATTCCACCCTATGAGTGCCGAAAATCATCCTTCCACTCTAAAATTCTTTCTGTTTTTCACGATAATCCGTGCAATCGAGCTTGGTTTGACTTTCAGTTTGACCGTCCAATAACACACGATTTCCATTTGTAAGTTTTCAATTTGTGGTTGGGTTTTAATCCTCGGAACCCCACGAACAATAGCCCCATCATATCAGGGGCTATTGGGTATCAATTTTGATTATTAAGAAACTAGGGTTCGAAATCTTTGATTGGGGATAAACATGTGCAGACCTTGATATTTAGTTTAAACTGAGCACAAACTAACACCAACTGATCAGTAGATCAGTTGGTTGGCTCTTCTTCGTAAGAAACTGAACCGGCCGAAGGCCCAGGTTCGAGTCCCACATTAAACATTTTTTGCCTTTCATTTAAAAGGATTATAAATCATTTTCAAGTTATAATATATATATATATATATATATATATATATATATATATATATTTCAAACCTAGTTTAATCGTTCTCAGGGTCTAGCTCAGTTGGTGGCTAGGCTTGTGATTAAAACCCGAACCGGTCCCAGACCCGGGTTCGATTCTTGGCATCAACAAAAAAAAAATTTCATTCAAAGCTTATATATATTCTCGTGTATTTTTTTTTTAAATTCGTTTTAAAATACTAAAACTACTCTATAAATTCTACAAAAACTATTTTATGTTATTCTAGTAGAAAAGTTTAACATACAATTTTTAGTTTTCCAAAAATTATTTATTTAATATATATAATAAATAATTCAAGTTTATTCTATTTTATTTATAAAATTCTATAAAAATATCAAAACAATTATATAAATTTCCACAAAAATTATTTCTAAGGTTATATAACATTAAACTTTTCTGAAATGATTTTTATTTCTGAAAAATCATTTATTTAATATTTTTAATCAATTTTTGATAGTTTTAATCATAAATAAATCATAATAAATTCATTTTTCAATATTTTTGCACCAAAATTTTATATAAATTATTTCTATTTATTTAGAACAGAAATACAATTTTTAATTTGAAAATTCTTTAATTTTAATATTTTTAAATATTGAAGTTATATTTTGACAATTTGAAATAAATAGATTTAATGTTCTATTTTTAAGAAAATAATTTTATAAAAATTATTTTCATACTTAAAACTTTATATTGTGACCATCTTTAATTTAAAATTTACAAAAAAAGACTTTTGTTTATTTATTTATCAAAATCCCTTATTTATTAAAACATTTTATTTATTAATCCAACGAATACTTATCCCCAATTCGAAACCCTAGAAAATATTTGTAGACTAGAAACACTTAGACATATTTATTACCTTAATTATAGGGTAATTCTTGGCATCGTTGGACAACACATATTCTATTTTCACATTTTGCTAAGGTGAGTTTTACATAGCCCATTTTCTATTTCACTATTTTTGGGGTGAAACATGTTACAACATTCTATATGCAATTCAATCATAAAGTGTCTATGTGTTTTTCTATGTTGCATTATGTCTTAAACATGACTAGGGTAAGCACAATATTCTAGCATAATCATTAACATTGATCAGCCGACGGTATACAATGATAGATCTATTGGACTGACAATCCCACCCGGATACGTACCTCCTACATAGGTAGCGTGGGTGATTGTTATCGCATAACATAATCGAGTGAACCATGAGCGTATGGGATGGACCACAATATTCTAGTCACAAGGGTTGATTATGCACTCGATTTACTGCTAGTATGTTTTCACATATGGACTAGACTTGCCATGACACTTGAATTGTACAAGCTTTATTCGATTATCAAAACCTATGTAATTCTCACCAACTTTTGTTGACCCAAAATATTTTCAAACTTAATGTGACATCCGTCACTTTTTCATTATATATATATTTTATAATAATAATAATATATATATATATATTTTATAATAATAATAATAATAATAATAATAATAATAATGATGATAATAGAGCTAGTTCAACACACTTGAAACACCATAACCAAACCTTAAGCCCAAACCCTTTATTTAATTCTGATCCGGCCCACCAGACAACCATCCGGCCCAACAGCTCTGCAGCCCACAACCCTGGTCCGGCCCAACCCCTTTTTGTTTAAACAAAAAAAAAAGATGCTTTACCCGGGTATCGAACCCGAGCCCCCCCACTCACAAAACACGCGTCCATACCAGCTGCTCCACACCTGATTCTTGTATTTATACCAAACCAATTAGTATTTAACCCTTTCCTAACTCCTCCCTTTCCCTTCTTCCCCTCGTCGAACAGCAACAGCAGCATATGTGGTTTGAAAAAAACTCACCTTTGACCAATCAATTCAATTTATTAATGCATAATTGATCTAATTTAGGAGTGGAACGTAATTATCGGCCTAATCTTCAATCAATTACACCTATAATTGCAATCTATTTAAACCAAATTGATGAATACGCGTGGACCATTTTAAAAACGAGTCAACCTTCCAATTAACCAAACCCACTGATCCTCCCTATAAATTGATCACCTACGATCATTCACAACTCGCTCACACCTCTCTCTCAACCTCCAATTGTTTCTGAAACGCACTAATTCTTGGTGTCCTTGTTCTCTGTTGACTTTTTGTTTGACCAAACAAACGAACTCGAAACAACACTGTGAGTCTCATTTCTTTTGTGGGTTATGTTCATCGGCCATCACACAGCAATAGCCCTATGGTTAATCAGGCTATTGATGTGTGATTTGCCCAATTGCAAATTCTAGGGCTCATTCGTGTTATTTGGGGATAAACTTGATTCGTGTATTTGTATTTAATTAATTTTGAACGGAAAACATCACAACCACCGGCCTAGGCCAAGTGGTTGTGACCTTGTTCCAACCCAGAGGTTACCCGGGTTCGAGTCCCGGCTCTGACCCTTTTATTCTTTCTTTTCTTTTCTTTTCTTTTTTTTCAAACAACAATTATATATATATATATATTATACCTTTTAATCTTTTAAATTCATTTTAAAATATCAAAACTATTTTATAAATTCTAAAAAAATTATATTTGTTTAATCTGTGATAAAAGTGTTATTTCCAATTTTTATTTTTCAGAAATTCATTTATTTAATATTTATAATAATTAAATCACTTTTATACTATTATATTTATAAAAATCCATTTATATATCAAAACAATTCTATTAAATTCCCCAAAAATTATCCTGACTTTTTATAAAGATAAACTTTACTGAAATAATTTTTAATTCAGTAAAATAATTTATTTTATATTTTTAATCAATTTTTGTTAGATTTAATCATAATTAAATCATAATAAATCCAATTTTCATCATTTTTGCACCAAAATTTTATACAAATTATTTCTAATTATTTGGAGCAGAAATATGATTTTTAAAATAAGAAATCTTTAATTTTAGTATTTTTGAATATTAAAGTTAAATGTTAGCTATTTATAAATAAATAGATTTAAAAATCTATTTTAAATGAAATAATTTTATAAAAATTATTTCTATACTTCAAACACTTTATTGTGTACATTCTAAATTCAAATTTTATTAAGAGACTTTTTATTTAATTATTTATTAAATTTCTCATAATTAATAGACAATTTGTTTATTAAACAAATAAACGTTATCCCCAAATTCGAAGCCCTAGAAATACATATATCCTAGAGTTATTTCCCTTACACATTATCAAATACTTTAGGTTGATCATTTGGGAGTAATCTCAATTCATATTTCGTTGTCCAAGTCCAATTTCAAGCTATTACGTGAACTGTGAGTATTTCCTATCCCTTTTTTTTGCTTTTATTCATTTTTGGGGTGTTACATGTACACTTATGCAAATTACAAATACAAGTTCACATTTTTATAATACAATTCTAGTACTATGTGCATTTGCTTACAAACATGCTTTATGCTTAGACATTTCATGTAGAATACATTTGTACTTAGTGAAATCATTAACATTGTATAAGCCGACCTTAACATTGGATAGCGCTATTTGGATTGACAACCCGCCTAGGTTGATTCTCCCCCTTTTTCATCGGAGAATCCGTGGCCATTGTTAAGTTATTATCCACTTGTTGGATAAGTACACTACAGTTCATACAGTACATTATACAGTCACAGGGTTGATTTCGCTCATTTGTTTGATACATGGTTTACATATTTGCACTGTAGCTTGCACTTGAATTGTATATCTTTTAACCTACTATATATATATCAAAACTAGGAACGCTCACCAACATTTCATATGTTGACAAAATCTATTTGTACATGTTTCAGGTGCAGTTTGATCTAGTGCTTTAGCAAGGAACATTTAGTGCTTTATTTTAATTCAGTTATTTCAATATTTACATTTCATTTAGACAATGTAATTTCCATTTCCATGTAAGACAATTTTGGATTATTCAATAATATTTACATTTTAGTACCATGTGCTTTTGAACAATCGTCACTACGTGGCACCTCGATGATTCCGCCATCGGTTGGGGTGTTACAGATTGGTATCAGAGCCATGGTTATAGGGAACTAGGTTACTAGATGAAATGGCCTAGACTATAACCGAACTTTCATGCATTATATTTCCTATATTACCTTACCCTCATTTCCCTCTACTTTCTTTCCCCTATCTTTCTCTTCTTCTCCATTTCTCCTCATCCTTCATCCTGGTGCATAGAGATGGTGTCCTACAAGGAGTGGAAAGCCTACATCATCATGGGACGGGAGCAATACCTTTCATGAAGACACTCTTTGGCATAATGCCTACTCTTATTCTGCTCCTTCAAAGTTGTTGAACTTTAATGAGTGTGATAAGGACACGTGCAATCTGGAAGGGTGGATGCCTGTACACTGGGTTTTCTGGCATAGGCAAGCATAGCGCATAAATCCATTTACGGACCTGTTATGCTTACCTGGGGATTCCTGGAGTGAGTGTCCACTTATAGGCTAAAGCATGTCTTCTTTGATCACCATTGGGTTCAACCCCTTTGAAAAGTCAACGTTCTTGTTGGTCTTTACAGCTAGACAAGGGCACTCCAAGCATTTATGCAAGTTTTTCAATAATACACTCTCGTTTCATATACAATATCCTGTATATCATGATTTCCATATATTGCTTACAAGTTCATACTTTCATAATCATTTGTACAGTTATACACTCACATTTTCTAATCTCATGATTATTAATTAACTATCTCATAGATGTCTGCTCGCCGCATGCTCCGTGATGCCAGCCAACGCCCTGTTCGTGCTTCTGGACGACGTTCTGATCGTCGCCTCGCATCTTTAGTCGCCGAGCAAATTGCTGCAGTGATCCCAAACCTTGTCAGTGAAATAACCCAGAATAGTAACAGTGCCAACACAGGGAGTACGACTCAATTTCGGTGCACTTTCAAACACTTTAACTCCTGCAACCCCACAAAATTCACTGGTGAGGAAGGTGCTACTGGCCTCCTCCAATGGTTTGAAAGCATGGAGAGTACTTTTGTGAACAGTGAATGTCCTGATGAACTCCGCGTTCGCTATGCTACTAGTGTCCTTCAAAAGGGGGCGCTAACTTGGTGGAATGGTGAAAAGCGCAATCGAGGAGCTGATAGTGCTTTATCATTATCTTGGGCAGATGTTAAGGAACTCATGATCGCCAAATTCTGCCCTAGGAACGAAATCAGGAAACTAGAGGAAGAGTTCTATGGGTTGAAACAAGACAGTGGTGAGAATCTAGCGTATAATACTCGATATCACGAACTTAGCATACTGGTTCCACACATGGTCACCCCAGTCTCTCAAGCAATCGAAAAATATATCGAGGGATTACCTGACCTGATTCAAGACATTGTCACTGGAGGCAAAGTCACTACGGTAGAAGAAGCCATCCAACTTGCAGCCACATTAACAGACAAACACGTAAGGAAAGGAAACTTGGTTAGGAAGGGCACCAAGACACCTACTGAGAAAACCACCAATACTGTTGAACAATCTAAGACTGTTTTAGCAAAGGCCGCCACTACTGCTTCGAACTCTAAGAAACGAATGGGCGATAATCTAAACCATACTGTTGTGGACCCTGTAACTCAGCCTCCTATCAAGAAAGCCTACACGGGAATCCATCCTCAATGCAACATTTGCAAGTATCATCACCCTGCCAGTCTTCCATGTCGTCAATGCACTAGATGTGGAAGGTTTGGACACTTTGTCACCACTTGTCGTGTAACAGATTGGACGCAAGATAATCATCGGACAGCTGCCCAGAAACCACTACAGATTACTAACGGTCGGGCATGTTATCATTGTAGAGACCCTAATCACATGCTACCTCAGTGTCCCAAATTGAACAATGTAAACCTGGTGGCACATGGACAAGCTTTCAATAACGATATCAACGAAGCAGACGATCAGGATGACGTTGATCCCACTGGTTAAGCCATGGATGAAATCTTCCCAAGACTCAAGAATCCAATACATGTGTTTTCATTTTCTTGATCCTATTATCATTTTATACCCAAATTTGTCGCACACATTAGCATATAACATCTAGAAATTTTCCTTGCATACTATTGTGTACGAACACGGATTTGGGAATTTATCATATTGATTACGTTTATCATACAAGACTCTACCTTACATTTATTTGAAACACTTGCAGAATTTTTCTCAAAACATCATTGATTATTACATGAAACTTGATTTTTTTTCCCTTAGTTTGACTATCCATTGAACATTTAATTATTCATGATAACACTTACACTTAATGGTTGTAGTACTTACAAACTTGCTTGCATAAACATGCTATCAATTTGCAATCTATGTGAATAATAATTGCTGCACTTAATAGAAGTCATCATGCCTTTTTCAACAGTCGGGAGAGGCCCTACAACCTACTCCACGACTGGTGGAGGCTATCGAACATACTCAACGATTGGTAGAAGTCACTATGCCTTTTCAAACAGTCGGGAGGGGCCCTACAACCCACTCCACGGCTGGTGGAGGCTATCAAACCTGCTCAACAATCGGTGGGGTCATAGAAGGACGCAAAACTTTAATGTAAGGTAAATTGATGATTCCGGTCCGGAACGTAATCATGAATTTACAGGTACATTAGGGTAGTGTGAAATTCTATTAGAGTTTTTGGGAAGGCGTCCAGTACATTTTCAAGGTATCAAAGGTGTGGTGGGTTAGCTGTGGTACACCCTGTATACAAACACTAATGATGCATTGAAAGTGAGACTGGAAGTCGGACCAGGAACAAAACTCCGTTTACTTGGTAGTTCATTTATAGTCAATCAACTCGTACATTTATTTTAGGATTCCTGAACTTGCAATTTAAGTGTCTTACTACATTCTTATTTTTCTTATTTTTCGAGACGAACCTAATCCTTAACTCACACCTATCAAACCCCTTATCCAGATCACCCAAAACCACGATTATCTTAATTGTTACCCAAGCATCCATAACCCTATGTTTCTAATAACTTCGGGACGAAGTTTCTAAAAGTAGGGGATGCTGTGACATCCGTCACTTTTTCATTATATATATATTTTATAATAATAATAATAATATATATATATATATTTTATAATAATAATAATAATAATAATAATAATAATAATAATAATAATAATGATGATAATAGAGCTAGTTCAACACACTTGAAACACCATAACCAAACCTTAAGCCCAAACCCTTTATTTAATTCTGATCCGGCCCACCAGACAACCATCCGGCCCAACAGCTCTGCAGCCCACAACCCTGGTCCGGCCCAACCCCTTTTTTTTTAAACAAAAAAAAAAGATGCTTTACCCGGGTATCGAACCCGAGCCCCCCCACTCACAAAACACGCGTCCATACCAGCTGCTCCACACCTGATTCTTGTATTTATACCAAACCAATTAGTATTTAACCCTTTCCTAACTCCTCCCTTTCCCTTCTTCCCCTCGTCGAACAGCAACAGCAGCATATGTGGTTTGAAAAAAACTCACCTTTGACCAATCAATTCAATTTATTAATGCATAATTGATCTAATTTAGGAGTGGAACGTAATTATCGGCCTAATCTTCAATCAATTACACCTATAATTGCAATCTATTTAAACCAAATTGATGAATACGCGTGGACCATTTTAAAAACGAGTCAACCTTCCAATTAACCAAACCCACTGATCCTCCCTATAAATTGATCACCTACGATCATTCACAACTCGCTCACACCTCTCTCTCAACCTCCAATTGTTTCTGAAACGCACTAATTCTTGGTGTCCTTGTTCTCTGTTGACTTTTTGTTTGACCAAACAAACGAACTCGAAACAACACTGTGAGTCTCATTTCTTTTGTGGGTTATGTTCATCGGCCATCACACAGCAATAGCCCTATGGTTAATCAGGCTATTGATGTGTGATTTGCCCAATTGCAAATTCTAGGGCTCATTCGTGTTATTTGGGGATAAACTTGATTCGTGTATTTGTATTTAATTAATTTTGAACGGAAAACATCACAACCACCGGCCTAGGCCAAGTGGTTGTGACCTTGTTCCAACCCAGAGGTTACCCGGGTTCGAGTCCCGGCTCTGACCCTTTTATTCTTTCTTTTCTTTTCTTTTCTTTTTTTTCAAACAACAATTATATATATATATATATTATACCTTTTAATCTTTTAAATTCATTTTAAAATATCAAAACTATTTTATAAATTCTAAAAAAATTATATTTGTTTAATCTGTGATAAAAGTGTTATTTCCAATTTTTATTTTTCAGAAATTCATTTATTTAATATTTATAATAATTAAATCACTTTTATACTATTATATTTATAAAAATCCATTTATATATCAAAACAATTCTATTAAATTCCCCAAAAATTATCCTGACTTTTTATAAAGATAAACTTTACTGAAATAATTTTTAATTCAGTAAAATAATTTATTTTATATTTTTAATCAATTTTTGTTAGATTTAATCATAATTAAATCATAATAAATCCAATTTTCATCATTTTTGCACCAAAATTTTATACAAATTATTTCTAATTATTTGGAGCAGAAATATGATTTTTAAAATAAGAAATCTTTAATTTTAGTATTTTTGAATATTAAAGTTAAATGTTAGCTATTTATAAATAAATAGATTTAAAAATCTATTTTAAATGAAATAATTTTATAAAAATTATTTCTATACTTCAAACACTTTATTGTGTACATTCTAAATTCAAATTTTATTAAGAGACTTTTTATTTAATTATTTATTAAATTTCTCATAATTAATAGACAATTTGTTTATTAAACAAATAAACGTTATCCCCAAATTCGAAGCCCTAGAAATACATATATCCTAGAGTTATTTCCCTTACACATTATCAAATACTTTAGGTTGATCATTTGGGAGTAATCTCAATTCATATTTCGTTGTCCAAGTCCAATTTCAAGCTATTACGTGAACTGTGAGTATTTCCTATCCCTTTTTTTTTGCTTTTATTCATTTTTGGGGTGTTACATGTACACTTATGCAAATTACAAATACAAGTTCACATTTTTACAATACAATTCTAGTACTATGTGCATTTGCTTACAAACATGCTTTATGCTTAGACATTTCATGTAGAATACATTTGTACTTAGTGAAATCATTAACATTGTATAAGCCGACCTTAACATTGGATAGCGCTATTTGGATTGACAACCCGCCTAGGTTGATTCTCCCCCTTTTTCATCGGAGAATCCGTGGCCATTGTTAAGTTATTATCCACTTGTTGGATAAGTACACTACAGTTCATACAGTACATTATACAGTCACAGGGTTGATTTCGCTCATTTGTTTGATACATGGTTTACATATTTGCACTGTAGCTTGCACTTGAATTGTATATCTTTTAACCTACTATATATATATCAAAACTAGGAACGCTCACCAACATTTCATATGTTGACAAAATCTATTTGTACATGTTTCAGGTGCAGTTTGATCTAGTGCTTTAGCAAGGAACATTTAGTGCTTTATTTTAATTCAGTTATTTCAATATTTACATTTCATTTAGACAATGTAATTTCCATTTCCATGTAAGACAATTTTGGATTATTCAATAATATTTACATTTTAGTACCATGTGCTTTTGAACAATCGTCACTACGTGGCACCTCGATGATTCCGCCATCGGTTGGGGTGTTACACTTAACATGTTTCAGGTTATAGCTTGCTCAAAGATTAGAGTTAATGCTTGAAGATGCGTAGCTAGTATTTTTTTTTATCTTGATGTACAAATTTCTTAGAACAATTGTATGTAATTTATTTAAATCATACATTGAAACTTATTATTTACCATGAGCTACTGAACAATCATCAATATGTGACATCCCGATGTTTCCGCCATCGGTTGGGGTGTTACAGATTGGTATCAGAGCCATGGTTATAGGGAATTAGGTTATTAGAAAAATAATCTAGTCTATAACCATAGGATTATAACGAGTATTTGCTCCTTGTACTTGCTATTCTCTATCTCCCTCCTACTTCTTATCCCTACTTTCATCCCTACAAAGAAGATTGCTCTTCATCACTGGATCTACTCATTAGAATGATAGGACAAAATCCTCAGGTTTAACCTGAACCACCTTGAGATCTCGTCGAAGTTCTAGGTTTTAATAACGAACACGTGCAATCTGGAAGGGTGAACGCCTGTATTCTGAGTCTTCTGTCTAGGCTGGCATTGCGCATATATCCTAATCAGACGAGGGACCCGGATGCCTACCTGGGAATTCTTGGGATGAGTGTTCACTTATAGGCTAAAGCATGTCTTCACTATGTTATTAGAATCTAGAATCTTTGATAAGTCAACGTTTTCGTTTATTCGTTTTAATTAATGAATAAATGATTACATTCCTTATATTACCTCATTCATTTCATTGTGTCTCTTACAGATCATGCCTCCACGTCGCAGCACTCGCAATAACAATGGTGAGAACCAAGAGGAAAGTAGCAACAACCATAACCATAACCACGACACTAACCACAACAACAACAACAACAACAATGGTGTCGATGCCCAACTAGCCATGATCATCTCTCAACAAATGGCACAACAGATCGCGACTCTAGTTCCTAATTTACTGGCTCAAGTCATCCAGATGAACGGAAACGGCAATGGAAACCACAATGGAAACGGGAATGGTCTCCCAGCTTGCACTCTTAAGCACTTTAATACCTGTAATCCCCCTAAATTCAGTGGAAATGAAGGAGCTACGGGTCTTCTGCAATGGTTCGAGGGTATTGAGAATACCTTCATTAACAGTGAGTGTCCCGATAACTTAAAGGTCCGTTATGCCATGAGTGTTCTTCACAAACGAGCACTCACTTGGTGGAATGAGGAAAAGCGCACCCGCGGAGCTGAAGCTGCACTGGCCTTAACTTGGGATCAAGCTAAAGACATTATGAAGGCAGAGTTCTGCCCTCATAATGAAATCAAGAAGTTGGAAGATGAGTTTCATGATCTTGCCCAAGACAGTGGGGAAAACCTTATTTATTTAAATCATACATTGAAACTTATTATTTACCATGAGCTACTGAACAATCATCAATACGTGACATCCCGATGTTTCCGCCATCGGTTGGGGTGTTACAGCCACCTACACCTGTCAGTGGTTTACAACAACTGATTGAACACAAAGATCATCCATTGGAACAAATCATGGGTGATATTACATCAGGTGTTCTCACAAGAAACCAGCTTTCCAACTTTTGCTTCTTCTCAGCATTCATTTCTCAGTTGGAACCTAAGAAGTACCAAGAAGCCCTCAAAGACAACAATTGGGTGGAAGCTATGCAAGATGAGTTACTTCAATTCAAGAAGCAACAGGTTTGGGAAATCTATCCCTTACCACCAAACAAGCTACCAATTGGCACAAGATGGGTTTTCAGGAACAAACAAGATGAGGCTGGTATGATTATTAAGAACAAGGCAAGACTGGTGGTACAAGGTTACTCTCAAGAAGAGGGAATTGATTATGATGAAATCTTTGCTCCAGTTGCAAGACTTGAAGCCATCAGGTTATTTCTGGCCTATGTCATTTCCAAAGAGGAAGTGTATGTTTGTCAGCCACCTGGGTTTGAGGATCCTTCTCATCCTGAGTGGGTGTACAAGCTTGACAAAGCTCTTTATGGGCTAAAACAGGCTCCAAGAGCCTGGTATGAAACACTTTCCAACTTTTTGCTCAAAAATAACTTTACAAGAGGCTCCATTGATAAAAACTCTTTTCATTAAAAATGTTGGAAATCATATTTTACTTGTTCAAATTTATGTTGATGATATCATATTTGGTTCAACAAACACAAAATTGTGTGATGAATTTAAGAAACTCATGCAATCAAAATTTGAGATGAGTACAATGGGAGAACTGCAGTACTTTTTAGGACTGCATATTAAACAACAAACAAATGGAACTTTTATACATCAATCTAAATATGTTAAAGAATTATTGAACAAATTTTCTTTACAAGACTGTAAATCATGTTCCACTCCCATGACACCTACCACACAAGTTGAACCAGATGATCAAGGAAAACAGGTTGATCAAACCATGTATAGATGTATGATAGGTTCCCTTTTGTATCTAACAGCTTCTAGACCAGATATTATGTTTTCAACATGTGTCTGTGCTAGATATCAATCAGCTCCTAGGAAATCACACCTAATTGTAGTCAAAAGAATCTTCAGATATCTGAAAGGAACTCCTACACTTGGAATTTGGTATCCTGCTTCTAGCAATACCAAGTTATTAGCTTTTTCAGATAGTGACTATGCAGGGTGCAAAATGTCAAGAAAATCAACATCTGGTGGATGTCAATTCTTGGGAAACTGTCTAGTGTCCTGGCAATCAAAGAAGCAAACATCTGTTGCAACTTCAACTACTGAAGCTGAATACATTGCAGCTGCAAGTTGTACATCACAGATACAATGGCTCCAATATCAACTTCTTGATTATGGAATCAAAGAAACCAAGACACCATTGCTTGTAGACAGTAAATATGCCATTAGCATCATTCAAAATCCTGTTCAGTTCTCAAAGACTAAACATATTGAAATCAGGTATCATTTCATAAGGGATTGCTATGAAAAAGGCAAGATTGAAGTGAAGCATGTGACAACAGCTAATCAAATAGCTGACATATTCACTAAACCCCTTGACACATCAACATTTCAGAAGTTAGTATCCATGCTTGGGATCCTAAATTTGTAAGTGTTTCTTTTACTTTTCTGCACATATTTTATTTTTCACTTACATCTGTTTTTAGTCCAAAACTTCTGAAAAACAAAAAGAAAGAAACTACTGATGAACAAAACATCAGTATGGGAATATTTTCTGAAAAATGATTAACTTCTGATAAAATAATCTTTAGAAGTTATGAATAAAGTGTTTATAAACATTCTCATCAGTTGTTAACAAACTACTGAAGAGAAAATGGGAACTACTGATGATAGTTGTTCTTCATCAGCAGTTTTGTCATTAAGGGCAAATCAGACTTTTCCCACTTCAGAAGTTTGACCTAGGGTGGTTACAAACTTCTGATAAACACCTTTTCCCACACTTATCCTTTCAAAAAGCAAAATTCCCTCCTTCTCTCTCAAAACACTATCAAACCCTTAACCTGCAAACAAAAACACTGTTCGATCCACACACACACAAACCACATGGCTCTTATACTAAAACAGGGACACAATTAAAGAGGCTACTTTGAGAAACATGAAGCCTGGTCCCAATACGACGAAATCATTGATTTAGTCGTTAAATCCCAATACTTCACTACCCTCACCATTGATCCTCCAATCCACACTGAAACTCTGAATGAGTTCTGGGCGAACGCGGAGACGGTGACAGTGAATGATCAAGTGATCTCCCTCAATTCAACCATCCAAGGGAGAACAATGGCAATCACACCAGCGACTTTGGGGATTAGACTGGGTCTAGATGATGTGGATGCCCCAGATCAATTTCCAAACTCTGAAATTCATCTGACCATGACAGAGTGTGGTTACCAAGGTACTCTCTCACATGCTACTATTTTTAAGAAATTTTTTGAACCTAAGTACAAACTTTTGTTTCATTACATCATAATGTGTTTGAGTCCAAAAACTGGGTCTTATGATCAGATGCCCTCTACTTTTTAACCTATTTTTCATTCCATTGTGAATGAAACAAAATTCAGGGCATCAACACTTTTCTTTAATGAGTTGGTTTTGCATCACCTCAATTCTAAAAAGAAGTTTTTGTTGTATCCAAGGTTCATTATGCAATGCATAATAAAAGAACTTGGAGAAGAGGTGCTTGTGAGTAAAACAACTGTTTTAAACCCATTAACCTCACAAGCATACTCTAGGCACAATAAACTGGCTGCCTGGCCAGAAGATGACTAAGGGGAACAAACAACAATCCCCATGGAACCCTCATCTTCCAAACCCTCACCCAAAAAGGCCAAGAAACCGAAACAACAAAAACCAAAACCCACCAGCCTTAAAAGAAAGGCAGTTCAGGAGGTTGAGATGCCTGAACTTGCCAATGTGCAATTTGCACTTGATAAAGATGTGACTAAAACATCCTCTCAGTCTCATCCATCTCAAATCCCCACAAGAGCACCAATCACAATTCTCTTCAAAAGAAAGAAATTTAAGAAAACAATACCAATTGACTGTTCTTTTGAAACTGCTGAACCCTTACCCCAAACTGTTGAACCTTTACCACAAACTTCTGAACCTGAAACCATAGAAGTTGCCAAACTTCTCTCTGGGCTAAAAGAGACCATCCCATTAGAACATGTCAGTCCCCAACAACCACATCAAACAGGGGACATACCTTCAGAATTTGACATGAATGTGGATGTCCATAGCCCTAACCCAAGAGATGAGGATGAACCAGGGTTTCTAAGCCCAAACTTAGAGACCTTAGGTACATTTGAGGCTGCTACTACTCATTTACCACCCAGTGGTGGATCTGAGGACAGAAGTAACATTGCTAAGACCTCATTTGTGGCAACTACTGATGAAGGCTTAAGGCCTGAGGTAGGAAATCCTCTAAACCAAGAACAAGAGGTACATGAGACAACTGGGTTGGGCCCAGCTCATGATATAACAGATACTGTCCTCATTGAGGATGTAATCAGGGATTCAGATGATTCCATTGATTTGGATGATGATTCACACTCCACCAAACATGAATTGACGACTGCTAGTGAAGGTCCTGCACCTGATGTCTCTAAGCTCAAAGAGCTGGTCACACCAGATCAGGTTAAAGTCCACTTGATCCCTAATTCCCCTAAAGTGGCAACTTCTGTACAACATGAAGATCACCCGAATACACACCCCTCACTAAAAATGCCTACCCAATTCCCTGGGTCATCAAGCATAGATCTGAACCAACTATGCAACCCAGATGGTCTCCTATACCAGATGATGAACACCCTCATTGCCAATCACCTCAAATCTTTCACAACTGCTTTGGAGTTGTCAACCAAAACTCAATTTGAGGTGATTAACAAGAAACTTAGTGGGCTGTCCAACAAGATTGATAACAACTCAAGACAGCTTGCTAAACTCACTGGTAGAACTTCTCAACCTGGCAGGCTTCCAGATGTGGATGAAGCCAAAAAGGGGGAGAAGATTAAGGAACCTAAGGAGTCACTGGAAGCCAGGATAAAGGCAGGAGTGGCTCTACAACAACAACAACTGCTAGAAAAAGCCAAGAAACAACAAGAAGATCAACAAAGGCATGTTTCTAGAACTGAAGTTGAAGCTGAAACTTCCCAAGGCCATAATGAAGAAACTACTGAAGACTCTGAAAGTACTGAAGACAATCCTTCAGTAGTTGACACTTTTGTCAACACTTCAGCAGTTAACACTTCCAACATACAAACAACTGAAGAGCCTTCCAAACCAACTGAACAACAACAACCAACTCCTATTCCAAGGCCTACAACAACAACAACAACAATGACTGTGCTGAACCCTTATCCAATTTCAATGTCTAAAGAACTACTAGAGAAGAGTTTAATTGCAGCCCAAAGAAAGGCTAAGGAAGATGAGATCTGGAACAACTTGGAAGCAAGGGAAGACTTTAGCTTAAATGAAAAGCTTCAAGCTTATGAAGCAAAGTTGAATAGGCAAACTGAAACAGAAAGAATTGTTGAAGAAGACAAAAGACAACAACTGATGTCTTTCATAACAAAGAACAGCAAAACAAAAGCCTATTCACTCAAAGGGCTCTCAATGGATGAGCTAACCAGAAGCGCTCAACTTGTTGCTGACAAGAATGCGACAGAAAAGGATAGAAAAGCCAAGAGAGCAGAAATGATTGAAGAACTGGTAGCTAATGACTATGGTTCAAAAGCCTCAGTGTCAAAGTGGAGAGAAGACAAACTACTTGACACACACAAGAAATACAAGGCTGCAAATCCAGAGAAGTTCAAAACTTCTGAAGTATGAACTTCAGTAGTTAGAACTTCTGGTGTCAAACAAAGACCGGCTACCAAGAGAAAGCCAGAGGACAATACAAAGACTGATTTCAAGATGGTGTTGCTAGAAGGCAACACAGTTGTACAAGGAGACTTTGATATTGAAGAAAACCCTCTGATAACTCAATTTAGGGATCCTTCAACATTTGCTTACCAAATTCAGAAGACTATCACTGACAAACTGCACACAAAGGTAGTTACTGAACATCATTTACCTACTTTCAAATTACCTGATGTGATGCAAAAAGAAGACAGAAGTGAATCCCACGTGAGAGTCACAGAAATAGAAAACATCCAACACTCAGGAACATCCCAGGGATCCAGCATGGTTCCCTATACTTCAGATTTTGACAAATCTAAAGTGCTGATCATCAGATGGTCCTTTACTGATTCCAACTCAGTATTAGTGACAAGAAGAGATCTTACAAGCAAGGCCTACAAATCCATGAATGAACTGAAGAATCTATCAACTCAGGACTTGCTTACAATTCAACATTTGGAACCTCAAAAGGGATCTCTCACTGATGAACAGCTGAGTGTCTGAAGAATTCCATGTTCACGGAAATATGGAAGATAGTCAATGACAGAAGAAAACAACAAAAAGGAATTAGAAAAGGTTTTGGCTTTATCAATCCAGGGGGAGATTGTTAGGACAAAAAGGATTGAGGAAACCACTTTTGCAAACCTTAGTCTAATTCATTCTTCTGCAAATTATTCTAAGTATAGAACTACTGAAGAAAGAAGACTAAAGTACTGAAGAAGGATTCAACAAGTACTGAAGAAGAAAGATCAGAAGTTCTGAAGTCTAACCAGACAAGTTCACTGAAGAACTACTAAAGACAAACTACTCATCAGTAGTTTGTCATTCATCAGCACTTGTACCAGAATCATTTCACCGCCTTATGTTTCAGTAGTTTATTTGTTTATTATTACTTTATCTTTTTGTGCAAGTTCCAAGAATGCAACTTTTTGCAACTTGTTGCAGACTTGCTTTTTGGCAAGGTTCATGTATTTGTAAAGTCTATAAATAGATGGGTTCATCCCTTTGTTTTAGATATTGATTTGAATTAAAACTAAAATCCTTCAAAGCTTATTATTGTTATTTCCATTTCATTTACTGAGAATCTATTTGAGTATTTATTATCATTCATATTCAATACTTAGATTCTCATTAAACTTGTCTTTAGTTTTCAAACATCCACGGGGAGTAATAACTCATGTTGATAGTGTAACTTTAGTTACTTATTCTGCTGTGCAAATCTGATTGAACTTGCTAAACACATAAGTATTCACTAGCAAGCAAAACATCAAGAGCATTACTGATTCAACAGAGTCCTCGCTACTGTAACCATTAATTCAGGGAAATAAAACCGAAGGAATATTTGGATAGTACTATTGGTGCCTGACAAGGCCCACCCCTAATCGATAGCGTCGATTATGCATCGGCGTATGCCTGGGGTGCACGTATTCTGAACTAAGTTGTTATTTTCCGAGAAACAACTAGTGATCGCGGGGCATGATTATTAGTCTTGTTTTAGTTATGGGACTCAAGGGATTGCTCGTCATCGTAGTTTGTAGGAGCTAGCTACTCCTTACAAAGGCCACAAATTGTGCTGCGTCTGCACAGGGTGTAAACATGTTGTTATTACGAAACTAAAACCTGTGAACTCACCAATATTTTATATATTGACGTCTTTTTAAATATATCTTTCAGGTAACTAAGTGCTGAATAGATATGGGGCTAGTGCGGTGAAATTCAGGATGTCGGATACTTGTCGGGGTTTCACCTATTGTTACCATCGGGTTGGAACCTAAACGGAAAAACCCCATTTATGAATTTCTTGTTTGTTGTTTTGTGAAATATTGTGACAAGATACTTATTTTTGACATCTTAATAAAATGATCTTTTCTAATTAAATATACTTTGTGTTAATCTTTACTTTTTTACACTTTCGAGCGTTGCGCCACGTGTTTCCGCCATTGGCGTGGTGTGACAGAAGTGGTATCAGAGCCAAAGTTATAGCGAACTAGCATTTTTGAAAAAAAAAATTTAGACTATAACGGTTTCGGCTCGAAAACGAAGTTTTCAAAACTAAAACACAACAAAATATTTTTGGAAAAGAAAGAGGTTTGTACATGGAATGTACAAGGGGAAATTCCGACCGACTAGCCATGTGTGTCAATATATGAAGTATTAGAAAATATGGATAAGAATGTTTATGTTGCATAGGAATCCGATTTTCTAAGATTAGTTAATACATATACGTAGTACGGATATTTTGCCATAAAGGATGTCGTGTCACGCTTCACCTTAGTCCACACTCTTGCATCGATCACCGGTACCAGCAAGTGGGAAGGAGGATGTGGTCTACGATGAGCTCACTCGCTTACCTGTAGACGGGATGATCGGAAGGACTAATCTCTATCGTGCTAATGGATATCGCCGTGTTGTTTATGATTTGGAGGCAAAACTAGACCAAGTCTTTGTTGTATGAAATCTTTGTTTTTGGATCAGGAAGCTCGGAACTAGCGGGCAACAAGATTACCTGGCAACGTAAATTATCATTACGGGTGCACACGTAATAATAGTTTGGGGTGCACGGTAACCTTAGTGGGCGCTAGGTCCGGGGTTGGTGATCACTCTGTGTCTTGTTTGTTCTTGTTCTTTAGGTTCAGTCTTATCTTTTGGTTGGCCAACGGGTTAAAAGGGAGGTCTCGTCGATGTCCCTTGATTTCGGTCCTAGCTAACCTAAGGAGCTTTCTTTGACATTACCTTTAAGGTACAAACACGGAAGAGCTCAAACGTCTATTCATATGAGAAATCTGACGTAAACCCTCGCATCGAAAAGAGACGGGAGACGAAAACTTCCTTGTATAGGAGTTGAATGCCTCCGCCACAGAGTTCTTCCAAAGGAGTGGGCGTACGAGGATGCACTGCCTACCGAAGATATGAATGTCTGGTACGATGCGTGGAATGCTAAACTTGGAACCCAGTGAAGAATTAGGGTGTGTCCCTGTAAAACTAATGCGTTATGAGCATGGGACCCTGTGTGGATCAGATATGAGACTCGTGGCCCGTGTGCTGTTGTGGCGTCCTTGCAAATAAGTCATTCTCGATCTAACACATGCCCAAGTTGTCTTCCAGGGTCGAGTATTTTTCTTCTCCTATTGGAGGGCAGAATCGACCTTGTGGAGTTAAGAGGCTTGGTCATCTTTATCTAAAAGGCTCGATAGCCCTCGTCTGAATCAACAATGTTGGTTGTTCCTATATAGTTATGAACTGATTGCGAAATCAGACACCCGTATCGCACCTCTGCAAGTCATAGGGTTTTGCTAAATTTTTTATGATGTTAGAGATTTCAGCCACTGATCGCGATCAAGGCAGCGTTTGCCACTGTTATGATGACGGCATGTAGTGGAAAAGCAAGCCCCAGCCAGCGTTTGGCTATGGACTCACTTGGAAGTGCATACGAACAACCCATGGGAACCCACTGCACGATGTATTGAGTTTTCACGTCTGAATCAATACCCCTTGCAATAGCACTGGATCGTAGCCCAGAATATAATTCGGGGTAGATTTATCAGTGATGCTTATGTCATACTACCTTCTTGAGGTGTAAAAGTTATCGTAAGACTCCTCTATCTACCTCCTGTTTGTTTTTCAAGGATTATTGGTAGTCTCTTTTCACTCGGTGAACGCCCGAGTACGTTCGATGCGTGTGCAGCGTCTAAATCCGTCATAAACCCTAGGGAGTGGAACCACACTTCGGGAGCCGTAATCGTAAAGTGTGTGTTCCGTAATTGTCAAATGTCACAAGACGCCTTCTACTGACATTGAAATCCCCCTCGAAAATCAAATGACGGACTACTGGAAGTGGTCACGCTTATCTGGTAAATTAAACTTACCCATGGGACGACAATTCCATTTCTCTTGTTGCAATGTTGAACGTCCGTCACCCTCGTCATGACGACGAAACTGGTTATCTATTTGGAGTGACAATTGATGCGAAGTGTTTTCCATCAATCCCCATAGATATTGAGACAATGTGTCCCCTCGTCACGGTGGTTTATAGACTAAGGTTGCGAAATCCATTCGTTATGGACAATGTGACATGTCTAATCTCTTGTCGTATTTCGATACTCTCACTGCGTGGCCTATCAGGAAGAAAGTTCACTGGCCTCACTTAGGTAGCGGAGAGGCATTCCAATTGATTGCTATCGGTGCTAAGGCCAAAATAATATGAAAGAGGACTCTAATGAGAAGGATGACTCGGCTGGGTTTCCAGAGTCGGTATCGTTTTCATTTTATCGAGGTGTCTCGATAAATCGTGATCCTTCTACCTCTACTTGCTATTCTCGTGGTGACCACTATCTTTGATATTGTGATAGACGTTGGTTGCTTTCTAGGTCCTATAGATACTATTTACCACACATCTAATAACTACGACGAGTCTAAGGCTCCCGCCGAGCCTGTTGTTGCTCCTGTTATTGTTCTATGGCTCAATCGAATCCTGTTGATGCTGTTAAGTACGTAGCTCCTGCTGTATTTGTTGTGATTTTGTCCATGTGACTCTGGTCGAGCTTGATGATTTCGAGGCTCCTGCCGAGGTTACTATCGTTGACTTGGACGTCTCTATGACCGTTGCCAAGCTGCTATGACCATGTCTGTGTCTCTGTTAAATTCGTTGTTGTTAAATCCATTCTCTTTGAGGCTTCAATGAACTACTCGTTATCATTCCTTGGGTTCTTAGTAAGCCTAACATTGTCAATGGTTCTCAGGCCTTTGTTGAGACTGTCGATGTTGTTGTTGCTATCGTTTGAGTGACTCATACCAAGCCTACGATCGTTCTCTCTATGAACAATATTGGCCTGATAAGTCTTCTAGAATATGCGGAACCCATCGTTCCCATTTCTGTATGATTACGGATACCTTTGTTGACCTAATCGTTCCTATCATTGAGCCTATGGGGGATAGGTTTGAAGCCGAAGGTACGGATACGAATCCTACCCCACAAGTAAGCTGAGATGCACCGGGATGCGTGCTCACCATAACGGAGCTTTCTGTTGATGTGGACTGTGGATTTTCCACATTAAGCGTCATATTGTCGTGTGCATTCATGTTGTTGTGTACCTCTAGCGATTGTGCATTCTTGTAGTTGCACTGTTTGCAGAATGCATATCCCTGTGGTTGAGTTGAATTGTCGACGACGCATTCCTGTTGTCGTGCTGCTCCTGCTGTAGTGTAGCCTTACTGTCGTGTTTCTCTGTGTCATGCGGTTCCTGTTGCAGTGTTACCTGGCTGACATGCTTCTCTGTTGTCAAGTTGTTCCTGTTGCGGTGTTGCCTTGTCGTCATACTTTTCTGTCGTCGTGTTGTTCCTGTGAAGTGTTCCCTTGTTGATGTGTTTCGTGGATATGTTGCTGTCATGTCGTGTTATTTCTACAATCTTGTTGCTCCATGGATGTATTGTTGCAGCTGTTGGATTGCCTTGATGATGTGATGAATTGTCGTTTGCTTCACTCATGGTTTCCCTCGGGATGGAGACATCACCTCAACCCTCGTTGATGTCATTATTCTATTAATGTGATTGTTTGGTGTCGGCATTGGTTACGTGAGATTTTGGGTGTCTAACGGACTTCCTGGGAGTCATACTAAGACACTCCAGTCCTAGTGTTAGCACATGTATCTCCCAAAAGTTCGAATCTCGTGGTAGTTTGAGTAATTGACCGAATCATGTGTCGACCTATTTATATGCTCGCGCGTTTCGTAAGTATTAGCTCTTCTAAATCTAAAGCATCAGTGACGCCATGTCCAGCCTTAACTTTTTACGCGCATTTTGGTTGACTAATCACACTCGAATCATGTCGGAAAGAAAACCATGGTCCACACATGATGAGGCGAGGCTCGTCTTTGTGATAAGAGATTTCAAATACGTCTCGAACCTGAAGGTATCGAGTGATTGTGAGCGATATTATGACCCATACCTTTGGGGACTAGTAAGAGTTGCAAGACTCAACTCGTTATTGCTCATCTCAGTGGATTCATATGACGTCATACATGCCGACGTGTCATATTGATGATTATGGAAATACCATGGTGGACCCACCCATGGGCGTGCATTGGTGAAGCCCCTGGTACATGATTCAGAGGTTTTATGGAACCCTGAATCCAGAAGGGCGTGTAGCATTATTTACTCTATAAGGGTGCTACCCTATCGTTATGAGATGGTCGATCAGCTAAATCCTTCGATTAATGTTGTTTTTCCTCTGATGGTAGGTTTATCTTGCCTTGGTGTCGTTGAGCAGATTCTTGGGATAGTGGAACCATTTCGACCTTGGGCCGATACTAGTGATCCCAGTTATCCTTTAGTAGCATTGCTCACGCTAGAATAAAATCCCCTGTCTTTGACAGACACTGTTGGAGACACCATAGTTATGTGAGCTGCCAGGTCAGTGCGTTTAGTACCTGACAAATCAAGATGAGCTTGAAGGCTTACATATTGCACCCATATGTGTGACTATCCGAGTCGTTGAATGGGATGCCTAATGTGAAGGCTCAAGACTATTGCTTGTGGTGCGAACTCAGTCATTCGTTTGCTTGTTTTAAGTAACGACTTGGGCGCATGAAGCTGTCAAGCCAAACGTGGAATTTATGCCAAATGCAATCATCTATGACTCGATTTCACCTGTTACGCCGAAAGGTCCCAGAAAGACGGAACCTTTGACAAATGGAGAGTTCCAGTTTCAGGACTCCTTTCACTCAAATCTCTGCATAAGATCTGATAGTCAATTCGAGGGTGTGTGGCTTGTATTATTCAGAATTGACTTACTAGGTTGCTAATGACGATAGGACACCAGTGCCCGTAAGGCATATATGAAAGGACAAGTACTGGATAGCCTTGTTTTGGGACTTTTATGACCATTATGTGGTGCGGTAAGATCACATGTTTGACATTACCATGCCACCCAAGGTGTCCTGTGGTCGGGATGTGTCCCGTGGTCGGGATGTGACCCGAGTGATGAGTGATTGCTGTTTGGAAACCCTCTCATTCCTTACTCATCTATAGCTTCGAGATAAGGCATATGGATAGCTACCTATACTCTTGGAGAGTCGTGGCTAGACACTGGATTGCCGACATACATTATATCGGATTTGTAAAAGTCACTCTACCTCAAGTTCGACAAACGTTGTACATAAGCATGGGATATTCTATTTGCGATGAGTATGGCTCGTCATTCTCAGACAAATTGAATGTATTTGACGGAACTGTTCCGCGTTGACACGATTGATGTCCGTGGCACATCAAATTCGTGTGCTACATCACCAGAAATTTCCTATGTGATAGGAATTATCATCCCAGCGTTCGGGGTGTACTGCTCAAAGCCCTTTGGAGGGCATACGTGTACATCTCTAGTACGTCGAATGACTGACGGAGATAGATACATAATCTGGTTTGAGTTATTCGAGAGATGGCCAATAAATCTTGCAGAGTAGAGACTGCTTGGATGAAATGCGAACCTATTAAGAAGTCATACGGACAAGGTGTAGGCCTTAAGAACTTCGAACTAGTAATAGGTTTTCACTGAGAGGCATACTCCAAGAGGGTGTCGATAAGCATAGAAATTGTGGTAGGCCAAATTCTTGACACTCCAGTGGCACGGAGATATCGATCAAAATTGGTCTCGTGATGATTAAACTCAAACCATCGCAAGAACTTAGCGGGACTCTTGATGAATTTCGCAAGTCAAGGCCGAGGAAGTGTTGTCAATTCCTCGACCGACGGAAGTCCGGTTGACGTTAAGCTCTAGTATTTCGGGAAACCGATAGATGTGTCAGTTTGGGATGTCCAAGAGCTTAGTCGTAGCTGGAGCATGATATTGTGTTTGTTAGAGCGCTAAGCGTGAACCGGAGTTCACTTAGGAAAGAGGAGATCTCGTGAAGTACAAACATCCCACCATGTTCAAGGATACTATTGTAATGGATAACTTGAACTGAATTCCGGGACGAAATTCTCTTAACGGGGGGAGAATTTAACATCCGGCAAAAATCAATGTGTTTCTGTACGTAATTAGTATATGTAATTAACGGTTTAAGTGCATATTTAAATTAATTGGATTAATTTAGCCTTAGAGAATAGAAAATTCCCCATAAGATGCATAGGGATGCACATGTTTAATGTTGAAGCACGACGAAATTGCGTGCGAATAAACTTGTCCGGAACGGACGTTGGTGATTACCCGGTAAAAATTAAATAAATGAAAAGAATCCCGGACACCCAGGGTATAAAATAAAGGGTATTTTGATGAAATATAATGTGTTTTGGAACTCTAAAACCATAAGTGAAAACTTTACATACAAATCTCCTGGTAACGAATAAAGTGCGCGTATCGCACCCGATACGCGTATAACTTATAATTTCACCCAACAAGAGCCTAATTAACCAACCAACACTTAAACTAGGCTGTGTTTAAGGGTTATTAGAGGCTATTATAATGTCCGGATAGCGCTTAATTAAAATCCGATTAAAACCCAAACGAACCCGAAAACTACGCGATCAAACTAAGTATAAAATGGTAGATATTTTGGTGACATGAGGGCCCCACAAAATCCATAAAGGATCGGCTCATGCCCCAAATATTTCATCAAATCTTTAGTTTCTTATGAATCTATACAAAATATAATATGAATTATGGCATAAGGATTGTTATATCTTGTGTTGTACTAGATGAGATCCATATAAGATCTTCAAGTTTCATTATCATTCTTTCACCACAAAAATGTTCTTGCTTTCCTTTCTTTTGGCCGTGACTTTCCAAGCACCCACAAACATTCAATTTCCAAATTTAAACACTTAAATCATCTTAGTTTACCCCGAAATCCAACCCTTTTAAGTGTGTTGAAGAGCTTGGAGCTAAAACTAAGGAAGTACACACTAAAACCCCATTTCAAATCAAGTGTTTTTATCTTCCCTAGCCTTGTGCTAGTAGTAAGTCTCTTGATCTTGCTTTTGTTCTTGAAAGTTTATATTTTTTTATGTTTTTAAAGCAAGTTGTACATAGGGTTTGGAACATGGTTTTAAACAAAAGATATAATGGTTTTCTTTTAACAAAATGGATGTTCTAAAAAGAATACATGGGTCGTGGGTTTAGATGGTGATGATATATTATTTTTGTAAGTTATAAAATACACATACACATGTTTAAATGATGATCCAAGGCATTGTTTATAAATGTGAATCAAACACATATAAAAGTGGTTTTGATCTTCATAATATGATCATCTAAAACAAGAAATAGGTTTGATCTTGTTAGAAATTAACAATACAAAAGTTACATATTATAGGATATGGACATAAAATCATCAAGTTGGACAAAATGGACTTAATACACTAAGTACACCTATTAGTATCCTTAATGAGATGATTATAGACTATTAAAAGTTTTGGAACATAAAAATAAACTAACATGACAAAGTTGATCAAATAAAGTCCACTAGTTTAGTAGAAAATTGTTAATCTTGAAAGATTGAATAGAAAAATGTAACTTCTATAAGTTAAAGGACTATGTTAGTAACATTAAAAGTTGAGGGATTAAAAATTATATTTTTAGAAACTTGTATCTAAAAATATAACTATGAAAAGTTTAGTGTCAAAAGTGTAAAATGATAGCTTTCCAAGGTAGATTTGGTAAATACTAGCAAATATACATATGTATCTTGTATAAAAATGTATTTTTATAAAATGAAGCTTTATAAAAATATAGATTTTCTAACATGTGGAAATATATAAAAACAAAGGCTTTTATAAAAATGTTACACAAATTAAAACTTGGAAAAATTTATATAAAATGAACACTTTAATATAAATGGGAATATAAAAGTGTTGGAGCATTTTTATATATAAGTAACCAAGTCTTGGTAATAAAAATACATATGTGTTTATAAAACTTCCAAGTAATATATGTAGAAATTAAAAGGGGGGAATAAATTTCAACAATACATATATTGTGGAACTTGGGAAAAATTTACAATATAAGCTAAGTAATCGGATATGGACATGTTAACGAACTAAGACGTAAAAACGGATGAACGAGTAAATTATTATTACGTCTAATGAGAAGATGAGTATATATATATATTATCGAATCAACGAGATCCTAGTATATTTATTTAAATGGGAAAATAAATATACGGTAAAGTGAGTCGAGTCGAGTGAGGAAAATATCTTTTTCTTCTAATAAATGAGTAGCTAGGGGGACACTTGTCCCCATACTAGAGCTCCTACCTTACCAACTCTCTTGACCCTTCTTGTGCTACGGATTTATCCACAATAGAAAGGGGAAATCCCGTGTCCAAAACCCACGTTTACCTCATAAACGAAGTGGTTATGACATGAACTTATCGATCGGATTCACATTCCTAACCTTATACCATCCGAATCATCTATGATGATTTTGCGCTTGGTCTAACTTATTCTCATGACCATCCGGATTGCCTTAAAGGCGATTTGTGTTTTGGTTTGCCTAAAAGGCTTGCATGATTTTTTTTAAATATAATCTAAAACTCGAACCTAAGACTCTAATTCTTATTTCTAGTTAATCGGAGCTAAAGTTTAATCTTCCAAGACTTATCTTTGGAACTATATCAAGACGTACCCAAAGGTGAGTTCATACTTGTCCCCCTTTTATTCTTTATTCTTTGGGGCTCAACATGTATTACTATCAAAACTTAAACGATTTCATACTCTTAAAAACTATTATGCTCAATCTAAATGCTATTATGCTATGACATGCTAGAATTCAAAGTCTTACATACAAATATACGATTAGTTAACAACCCACCTTACATGTATAGCGCTATAGGTTGACACATCGCCCCCTTTATGGGTCATGATAAGAAGAAGTCTTTTGTGTTATCGAGTGTTGTTGCCGTTTGTATGGTTCTACGTGCATATGCCTATAACATGATGATTCGAGTAGACTTTTCTTATACTATGTACTTAGACTCAAAACTCGTATGCTCACCAATGCTTTATGTGTTGATGGATATTTTATACATGTTGCAGGAAATGTTTAATGCAGGATTTTCAAGAAAAACTACTTAAGATTGGACTAGAAACTCACGCTAGTTTAAGTTCTATGTTTTGATGTTGTATTTCTCTTTTTCATGAAAAAATTTGTATTCTGTATCTTTTAGACAATGATTATGCTATGAATGAAATTTTATCTTTAAATCATATCGTCACAATTAGTGTCATGAAGTCTTTGAACAATCTACCACAAGTCGCGCCTCGATGTATTCTGCCATCGGTTGGGGTGTGACAGATTGGTATCAGAGCCATGACTATAGGGAATTAGTAAAAATTGTCATGTTTGACCTAGACTATAGTTAAGAACCTTTTGACCATTCCTTTTATCATGCTTAATATACTTGTTCTCCCTATCTTGCTCCTACTTTATTCCTTTGGTCTCAAAAATTTACCTACATATTTGGTGGATTATTCTACACTCGAAGACGCTCGTATACCATAAACGAAAGGAAATCACCGAAATAGGCGTGAAACCCTCACTTTGGTGATAACTTTCAATCCGCGTAAATTCTCTGTGTTTTTGAAACTACACCAAGATAGGAGTGATATCCTCACCTTGGTGAAAATTTCACAATTCTCGTTCTAGTGGACACTTACCAATTGAAGGTTAGAAATAATTTTCTTACCACGTTGGACAAAGTGTACAAACCACACTCAAGAAACGACCTCGCTAAGATAGGAGTGAAATCCGTAACTTAGCGATTAGTTTCAATCCCTTATTTTTTTTCAATCTCGCCAAAGTCTTAAATTTACTAATGACAAGGAACATGTAGTAACTGGAAGGGTGAATACTGTTAACCGAAAGTTTCGGTGAGAGTATTTCCACCTATTAGGCCAAAGCATGTTTCCAAACTCAAAGGTAAATTCGAATCACTTTGGTTAGTCTTAGTTCCGTTCCGGAACACTCGAGTTGTTTTGTTTAAAACAAGCCTTTCTTTTTATGCCCATATTACTTTCAATGTTGTTTTCATGCTATGTTTTAACTATATATTCGATTTACTTGAAATTGCACCTTATCCTCTCGCACTAGATCTCAAGACTCGCGCTTCAAGCTAATCTTGCAATCTCCAAACAATAATAATATTCGCAAACCAACAAATATTCAAAACTCCTCTATGTTGTTTATGTGCACTTTACTTATATATATACGTTGCGTTATTTGAACAATGTGAAACTTGCATACTATACGTGTAACTTGAACTTACATACTAAGTCTATGAGAACAACTTGAGCTTATGTATTTTGCTTATCTAAATTTGCATCAATTTCACCAATCTAATCTTACCCACAAGCTTTTCATTGTTAACCAAAATTCTAGTAACTTATTTCCTAAATTCAAAAGTCACTTTGTTTAAAAACGCTTATACAAATATTCTTATGTATGATTCTCGTAGATGTCTTCCCGTCTCAACAGCATCAATCTTAACCAACTGGCGAGTCTTATTGCCCAAGAACTAGTCAAGATTCTCCCTAACCTAGTGACACCAACAAACCCAATTCCAAACCCCGATGATACCATTCAGAACAACATAAACCATGTAGATACTAAACCTTCTACCCATACCCTTACTAAACAAACGAAAAAGGATAACCGAAACGCAAAAAGCTCAAACGAAACTACACTTCGACAATTCCTAAGACTCCGAATCCTAACAAAAAGCAGTACCGTGGAACCTATCTGCTATGTAACAGTTGTAAATTCCACCATCTCACTCACTCACCATGCCGCATATGCGCCAACTGTGGTGCATATGGTCATTTAGCCAAAACATGTCGCCACACCACTAAACCACGACCCGAACAACCTACTAGTACTACCTCATTCACTAAAGCCAATGGATGGATATGCTCCGAGTGCAACAACCCAACCCATGAACCCAACCAATGCCCAAGACTTGCCATGGTGATCTACGATGCTGGAAGACCCACTCACCACACTAAAGAAGATTGAATTTTCTTTTCTTTTAAAAAAAATGAGAATTTCTTTATGTAAGGTTTTCAAGAAATTGTTCGGATGTGAAATTTTCTTTTATGAATTATGAAATACCATCGTTATCTTAGGTTACAATCATACTTTATCGGCAAAATTCAAACATCGCAAAACCTTTTTCTCGTCGCGTGCAATCTTTTTCAAAATTTTGAACAAAATTCTTCCTACTATTCCTAAGAGGATGCCTATTCTTCTATAAAATCCTCACTTTAAACCTTCAAACCACTAACAAATGTGTGTCAAGTCGGTATGACAAACGAGATTTTAAATGGTAAAAGTGTTTACAATAAAGTTTGCTTTTAGGACGCCCAATGTCGTCCATAACAAAAGAATTTTTTTTAGCAAACATGACTTGTGAGCAAAATACATGCTAAATCAGACAACCTACTTCTTTATAATCCCAACCCTTTTCTCTTGAAATGGTTTCACGAGTCAAAATATTCAACAACGCCAAACTAAAATTGTCAATAAACTATTTTCCTTGCTTAATAAAATGGATCTTTTTTTCATAAATCAAACGTCCATCTTCGGTAAGACTTTTACACTAAATTTTCCACACTTCAATTAAATCTGTTTTTCTTTAACATCCAACAGACTAAATTCTTCTACCATCAAACTTAACCCTTAGTCTTGAAAAGCTAAAATTGCTCGTGTACCTATAAAACTCAACAAACTTAAATTTTATGTTGCCCTCAGTCAAAACATTTTACGCGTAAACATTTTCATTAAGAATCTAACTGTCTACTCTTCTGTTAGATTTTATACATCTGAAAGTAACCACGTGTGCACGAGTCTACACCATTATGTCATGAAACCATGCATCCACGCCAAAAACACGTACGGTTAACAACATCAAAAACCTGCTTAATATCTTATACACATTATGTGTTTATTTTTCACGTTGCTTGCTATGTTTACAACATCAAAATTGTTTAATGTCTTAGTTTAATGTCGTTTCCTTTGTATAAATAATTTGCGTTGACCCACACATAACTAAGACAAATTATGTGGACCATACAACAATTGGACTAATTACGGGTGCACACGTAATTACAAAATTTGGGCGCATGGAAAACATAATGTGACACCCGGCAAACTCCGGTTAATAACTTTCGTTAAACTAGTAAGTCTACCTTAGCGAGTCATGCATATTACGTACTTAACTAGGTCAGTCAAGTCGTTACGATGATTCTGGGAATCATCGGGAGTCGGTCCATAACCATGTGTACAAGGATTGGTGATTCGTGGAATCGCCGGGTTTAACACACACACACAAGCCTCGAGTCCCGGGAATTGGTGAACGGATGTAAACGTGTTAGTTATCGTGCATTATGTGTTTGTAATCATTATGTGACTTGTCGGTATGTGAATACGTGTTTATATGTGTTAAAATAGTGTTTAATGCGCCAAAAACCCAACCTGGAACCCTACAGGCGATTAGGAACCAGGAAGGCTCCTAATCGCCACTTCTATAGGCGAATAGGGAAGCTTACTGGCGATTAGAGCTTCTAATCGCCAGTATATAGGCGATTAGAAGCTCTAATCGCCTGTACTGATCTCCTACTCGCCTGATCTGATATGCACGAGTCAAAACACCTATAAATACAACCCTTGACTCCCCAAACACCATTTGTGAAAGCCTAACTGATCCTAATCCTCCCTCACACCTTAAAACACCTCTAGAACTTGTTTTGCTTCAAAACTCACCATTTCCAAGCTTACACACCTTTCTTTGATAAAATCTAAGGTGTGTTATTCATCCCAAACCTTTGTAATGTTATTTTTTTGGTTCCCCAAAAGTCCAGACCTTGTTTTGCTAAGAATGTGTCTTTAAAAACCTTGGAAATGAGTTCTAAAACAAGTCTACACCATAATACTTGCTATATGTGAAGTATTGATGCATATGATGATTTTTGGTGATTATAACATGAATGTTTCCATGAATTTGATGTACTTCTGATGTGTAGGAGTTGTTAGGATGATTATCTATGAGTTTAAGCTATTATTATAGTGTTTTGATGAAAGTATGCATTTTGACCCATTTGGGTGATTCTTGAAGAATTAGGGTGTTATGATATGATTCATTGCTTGTTTATTGTTAGGAATCATGCTAGAATGATGTTATAACATAGGGATAGTGATTTGCAAGGTTGTAGGTTGCGTAATCTGATTATTGCCATTTAAGGAAAGATTTCATAGTTAATGAAACCTAGTACTTTGCCATTTTAGGAAATATTCACACCGAGGCCGTTAGAGCAGAGATAAATTGGGGGTTTTTGCTTGGAATGGGTTGGTTAATGGTTTAGGTTTGATATTGGGTGTTTTTACATGTTTCGGATCTAATTTAGAGGGTTTAACGCACGAAAACGCGCGACAACATTGCTAGGGGCGAATAGGACTCTAATCGCCTGATGTATCAGGCGATTACAGTCTAATCGCCTGATACATTAGGCGATTAGCCCCTACTCGCCAGTTGACCACCCCCTACTAGGAACATGATAGGAACCCCGGGATACACCCAATGACTTAGTAACACGTGTTCGGACTTGTTTATGCGTTAATTGAACATTATGCTAGACTAGGTGAACTCTTGCGCGTATTAAGTGTTTAATTGCATATGTTGCATGATGTCTTGTATTTGTCTAACACGTGGGATGTCGGGTCACCAATGGGATGTCGGGTCTTGTCTGGTACGGTTGGTTTAACAGTCAAAGGTGTTTTCAAACGTTTATGGTTATGGTCTGGACATTCGGGGACTAGTTAACCTACGGGTTATTAGTCTGGATACTTATGCACATCTTATGATAGGTCGCCGCTATTTGGGGCTATCATAGCATAATTACTTAACTGTTTTCAAGTAACGCAATCCAAGGTGAGTTCACGGCCCCACACTTTACTGGTTTTGTTTTCGGGGTGAGAAACATGCTTATACATTTTGATCACACATTTACATGTTATACATTATAAACACACGTTTTCATGTTATACTATGGCTCACACTTTATTACTATACGGTTCATCTAAGTCCCTTAGAAACCACTAATACGGGGATGTAGCGGGGAAATGTGGATAGCGCTATTGGGCCTGACAAACCCCACTCGACGGTTGGAGGCCAGGCGGGTGCATATTGTCTCAATCACACTAGGCTTACCGAAGATGAGGTAGTCTGTAAACAAGGGTATCACACAGTCAGCAATGGTTTCGCCCGTATGAGTAACACACTTGACGCCAAGCTAGCGTATGAACAAGCATAGTATGAACAGTAACAATAACAGTAACGATAACAGTTTTTAAAGGATTAACGAAACGCTTATTGAAAAAGAAAAACCTGTGAACTCACCAGCATTATATGTTGACATTTTTGGCATGTTTTCTCAGGTCGCTAAGGTAGCGGTTAATGGACTAGGCGCATGGAGTCTGGCACGGCGTCTAGAAGTCTTGTTGCATATTAAACAATGTTTTGTAAACTGTAATATGTCTTTTGGTTGTAAACAAGAAATGCTTCTGCTGCTTGTTTATGGCTCAAAGCATAATGTTTTTGGTTGTTGCATGGAATGTCTTACGTATTTTCTTACATTTAGTGGTCGTTTATTGTGACCGTTGACTTGGATCCTGGTGTGTCACGCGCCTCGCGGTAAAACCCCGCATGTGGAAATTCGAGGGTGTGACACATAACAAGTCCAAGTGTGTGTAACCTATCATGACTTGAATAACAACACTGATGAGGTATGATAACGGCATGGTGGATACGCCGCCGGTACATCCTATACATAAATGTCCTGTCATACTACCAAAAGTAGAGTTATTCGTGCCATGAGAAGTTTTGGGTGTCGAGTTAAAAAAAATTGACCAACACTTACGATACCATTTATGTTATAGTTTGCTAGTCTAAGTACGCTTACATTACTTATCTGTTATGCATATTATAACCTTGTTTTGAACCACACTCTCTGTCACACCACGCCAATGGTGGAAACACGTGGCGCAACGCTCGAAAGTATATCAAAGTCAAGATTAACACAAACTATATTTAATTAGAAAATAACTGCAAAATAACAATAAGATGATCCTCCTTCAGATAGGCAACTACAAACTTTTGCATTTGATTTGCATACTCATCCCATAGTGTAAGGTAAACGGACAAACCCCTGATAAGATTATAAGCTCAAAGTATATATACAAATATATTAGATAATTAATGAATAAGTACAATATTTGAAAACATATTCCTGGTTTTCAACTTCCATAGTCAATATCTTTTTCGGTTGAACAACTTTCACATCCTTGTCTTCGTTTTGAAAAAAAAAAATTATATGGCCAATAAGATCTACACATACATGATAAATATTATAATAATTGATATATAAATATTTAAAAGTTAATAATACTTGCGGATAAACAGGAGATGAGAATTACCTATTGTGATGTTGTCTGGTATTTGATTATCTATGATTGACTGAAAAGGAACAAAACAGAACCCATACATGGGACCTCCAAAATTTTCACATTTTGAAACACGCGTAATAGGGTTGAAGCAAATCTTGTTTGGGTTTTCAGAAAATTTATATTTGGATGGATTGTATCCAATACCAGGACTGGTAATGGTTAAACATGCATTTTATTCACAAAAAATTTCAAACCTAAAGAACCATCTTTTGAAAACATTGGATTGGATTTTATTACCCTGTAAAAGATATAAAAATGTTAACAATTTTGTATAAGCATTTAAATGTTTTAACATTATTAAAAAAATAAAAAAAAAATCAGATAAGTTATGTCTTACACGCTCATCAATTAGGATCATCTTGATCGAATAGTCTTCCTTAGGTGTCCTGCGATCTGGTTGTCGCCAAACTCTTATAACTCTAACTCGCAAAACCACGTTATCCCTCATCACATCCAGGTCGCTTAACATGGTGATTGCTTCTTGTTCTATTGATCTAAATTTTAAAAAACAATAAGAGTGTGTTAGTGTTAACACAATGTTAAAACAGTCTAAGAAAATAATAAAAAAGAATGAAGTGAAACTTACTTTGAGTTGCTGGATTGTGATTAGAGTAATAGTGTTGTGTGGAATGTTCACACAAGCATATATGGTATATATAGTACAAAATTTGAAAAAATAAATAAGGAAACGTTTTAAAGTGTTAGGCAAATTGGGTATGTAAAAAATTTTATTTAATGAGGCTAAATAAATTACTTTACATATCTAGAATTTAGAAGTGTGAATATATATACAGATTTGTTTTTTTTTTAAATGGGTTTCTATATATATAAAATATTATATGATAATTATTATATTAAAAAAGTTTATTTAAAAAAAATGGTAGAACCACATTAATTTTCATAATGTGGTTTGACTTGTAGGACCACATTAATTTTCATAAAAGACTTTATTTGACTTATAGGATAACATTAAATGTCAAAATACCATATTATCATAAACTAATCGTCAAAAGCCTATATTATAAGAAAATTAAGTAGTAAAAAATAGTTATTTTGAAAATAAGTAATGTGTTAACAATGAAGTGTTTTGAAACTATAATAAATACCAAATTGGAAAAATACCATATTATTCGAATAACAATTTGAATAAGCCAAATCCTACTTATGGTATGTTATAAATTAGGCAATGGCATTTAAAAAGCATTCATAACTTCCATATAATATATTATACGAAACTTAATTATTGGAATATCAAATTGATTGTAAATAAATGTTTAAAAAAGTCAACAACTGTTTTTTAGCTATGTTTTCAAACCCTAATTCAAAATTCAACTATAAAGAATTGGTTTCCAAATCCTACTTTTGGTATGTTATAAATTAGGCAATGGCATTTAAAAAGCAATCATAACTTACATATAATATAATATACGAAACTTAATTATTGGAATATCAAATTGATTGCAAATAAATCTTCAAAAAAAGTCAACAACTATTTTTTAGCTACGTTTTCAAACCCAAATAAAGACCAAATTGTACAAATAGCATATTATCTGAAGAATAAGTTCAATATGTCAAATCCTACTTTTGGTATGTTATAAATAATACAATGGTACTTAAAGATGAATCATAACTTCCATAATAATATACGAAACCTAATTATTCGAATATCAAATTGAGTGCAAATAACTTATTCAAAAAGTCAAGAGCTATTTTTGTCTACGTTTTACTGGAAAGTAATTATTCATTTGAATGAATTTTATTGGTTTTATTTGATAACCGTTATTCGTTTTATCTACTAATTAGACTTTCATAACCACATGTTTTTAATCATTTTTTTAATCATGAAAACTATAGTTTTGAATTAGTTTATTTACTTATATTTTGAAATACATTAAATGGGTCAACAGTGTGTTAGCAATGAATTATCTATACATCTAATAAACAAAACTGAATGTGTACACTTGTCCCTCCCACATTGAACCTTCAATTTTCTCTCCTATCATATTGTGCCATGTGTCACAACCTTAGAATTTATAAAGTTTTCTTTTTTTTTAAATAAAAAAACATTCAATTACTTTTGGTCAAAATCGTTTACTAATGTTATTAACTTTCCTAAAACCTTGCTCAATCATTAAACCACTATATTCTGACAATTATTAAGTTTCCTAATTTTTTTAAAATTCTTCCCTTATACTCTTCCTTTTCAAAAGCTTTTTTCTCTACATAATTTGGATGATTACATCTTCATTTTCAAAAGCTTTTCAAAAAATTCTTCTCCATGAATAATTTCGTCTTCAATGTTTATCACAATGATTTGATTACATCTTCCAGTCCATCGTTCTTATCCACAATCTCCTACAAAACCCCAATCAACAAATCCATGGAACTTCAATCTTAATGTCTACTATAATATATTAATCTTCCATCATCTCTGAATCTTTAATCTTCAAGGTGTAAACCGATAAATTGCTCCTTGATCCTGATACTATTGTTGGGTTGGTTAGAGAATAAGGTTAGTTTTTATACATTTGTTTGAGCAATTACGGATATTATCATTTATTATTATTGCTGGATGGTTAGTTGTTTTGTTTTGGATTTGAATCAGGATAAGGATACTTTCTTTGCTGATTATGTAGTTTCCCACATGAAACTTTCCGAGTTGGGGTAAATAGTCAACATTTTAGGTCTCCATTATTCATATATCTCCATTCTTCTGATAAATTTGTTTGGAACTATTGCAGATTTGCTGATGCTTAAAGTGTGTGATGGAGGGAGGGGCGACCTGTTTGGAAGTTTTATACCCATCAATAACATTATTAATATTATGAGGTATCCTCATCCTTCTATATTATCATCGTCTTTTGATTTTTAGTTTTGTGTGTATTTTAAATTGTATCATGTTCAACTAATATTGTTGTTTGACAAACCCAAGTGGTCAACTCAATAATCTGATGGATCTTATATAATGTACTAAAAGGGTTGTGGTGGAGTGCTTGGGTAAAACGTAAATTTTATAAAGTGGTAAAATATCCAATTCGACAAGTATGTTGGGTTTATTTGACGCATTACATGTGTATTTTTGTAAATCTATCTATCTATACATCTAATAAATCAAACTCAATTGCTACACATATCCATTCCATATTGCACCTCCAATTCTCTCTCCTTCCCATATGGTGACACATGGCAAAACAATAGAATTTTTAAAATTTTCTTATTTTTTAAAATCCAAAATTCTATTAAAACATAAATATGCTCAAAGTGTTTAATAACTTTGATTATTCTATTTTTAAAATTCAAAAAAGAGTCATTAATGTTTTTATAAAAAAATTTATTTTTTAAAAATCGAAAATCATTCATTAATGTTTCGGTCAAAGTGTTTAATAACTTTCCTAAATACTATAATCCAGATTTTTATTTTTTTTTAAATAAAAAACATTTAATGACTATTCTATTTTAATCAAAGACTTCTTTTATACGCTTCTCTTTCATTCTTCTGTATCTATATTCTTTCACATTCTCATTCACTGTCTCAAACAGTGATTCCACCACAACATAAACATCGCCACCAAACAACCTTTCATCTCTTGATTCAATTACGTGTAGGTTTTATGTTCTTATTGCTTTTTTTTATTTTTTGTTTTTAACCTCTGTGTATAGTTGTGATCCATTTTTGGTATGAATATATAGTATTGGTTTTCATGTTATATTCTTCATCAATTGCAGTTTCAACGATAAATTGAAGTTGATTACGTACAGCAGCATCTGGTGTCGACTTTCAGGTTATATTCTTCATCAGTTAGGATTTTTTTATTAGTTCATAAAATTGTTTTTTTTAGTGCAAATGAATTAGGTTTGGACTATCGGAAGAAAAATAAAGGTATTAGCCTAAATTCTTTGTCTTTTTTTAAGTTCGTTAAATTACATTATTATAAAGAATAGTATTAAAGTATATCTTTTAAAATTATAAAGTATATCTTTTAAAATTACTTTATTTTTAAACATTCAAAATCAAATATTAAAAAAGAATCGGTTTTTAAAATTAAAGACATTTAAACACAAAATAAATGCTTAATTCTTTGATTTGTCACATTACTATTTTAGCGTATAATTAGCATTTATCATGATTTACACAATATTTGAAACATCTAATTTAAGTAATTATGATTACCATTTGATTAATAACATTTAAACACTAAATTATTAATCATATATAAATATAAATACATTTATAAACAAAGTTAAATTTGGAATTTTTTCATCACAATTAATACGCCTATTTTCATTTGAATTACTTTATTTTCAAACATTCAAAATCAAAATTTAATAAAAATCCTATTTTTAAAATTAAAGACACTTAAACACAAAATAAATGCTTAATTCTTTAACTTGTCACATTACTAATTTTAGCGTATAATTAACATTTATGATGATTTACACAATATTGGAAACATATGATGTTAATAATTATGATTGCCATTTCATTAATAACCTTTAAACACAAAATTATTAATCATATATAAATACATTTATAAATTTATTTTTAAACATTCAAAATCAAAATTTAAAAAAAAATCGGTTTTTAAAATTAAAGACAATTAAACACAAAATAAATGCTTACTTCTTTGATTTGTCACATTACTATTTTTAGCGTATAATTAGCATTTATAATGATTTACACAATATTGGAAACATCTAATGTTAATAATTATGATTACCATTTCATTAATAACCTTTAAACACAAAATTATTAATCATATATAAATACATTTATAAATTTATTTTTAAACATTCAAAATCCAATTTAAAAAAACCGGTTTTTAAAATTAAAGACAATTAAACACAAAATACATGCTAAATTCTTTGATTTGTCACATTACTATTTTTAGCGTATAATTAACATTTATAATGATTTACACAATATTGGAAACATCTAATGTTAATAATTATGATTATAATTTCATTAATAACCTTTAAACACAAAATTATTAATCATAAATAAATATAAATATATTTATAAGCAAAGTTAAATTTGAATTTTTTTCATCACAATTAATTCGCCTATTTTCATTTGAATTACTTTATTTTCAAGCATTCAAAACAAAAATTTTTAAAAATCCAGTTTTAATTTAAAGACATTTAAACACAAAATAAATGCTTAATTTTTTTATTTGTCACATTACTATTTTAGCGAATTTGCATTTATCATGATTTACAAAATATTGGAAATATCTAATATTAATAATTATGATTACCATTTCATTAATACCCTTTAAGCACAAAATTATTAATCATATATAAATACATTTATAAACAAAGTTAAATTTGAATTTTTTTATCACAATTAATTCGCATATTTTCATTTGAATTATTTTATTTTCAAATACTCAAAATAAAAATTTAAAAACAAATCGGTTTTTAAAAATAAAGACACTTAAACACAAAATAAATGTTTAATTCTTTGATTTGTCACATTACTATTTTTAGCGTATAATTAGCATTGATTTACACAATATTGGAAACATCTAATATTAATAATTATGATTACCATTTCATTAATAACCTTTAAACACAAAAGTATTAATCATATATAAATACATTTATAAACAAAATTAAAATTGAAATTTTTTCCTCACAATTAATACGCCTGTTTTACCTTTTATATAATCAATTATGTATACTTATTTTCGGTAATAAAGTTTGTTTACCTATCCATGCTTTCATTTATTTTTTACACAACTTATTGTTACATCATCTCTGACTTAATTTCATTGGTTACTTTTAATTATTAAACACGGCTCCCATAATTTATAAGGCCTTAAAAGTCAAACGAGACTGTTTTCATTTTAACTTCTCATTTTTTAAAAAAAAAAAAATTCAGCTATTATTTTTTAAAATTTGTGCATTTGATCAAGATGAATGATTTAAACTTTTTTCAGTTGACTCGCTTGATTATACATTCATGTAATGGCAATGTAACTTGGAATACACATAACTAGGGTAAATTCAATAAGTTCTAATTACACTTTGCTAAGTTGTTTATATATATACTACTAGAGCTCTATATAGTCTTATGTGTTAATTTTTTTTTTTTTTTTTTTTTTTTTGGGTTTTGTTTTCATAACCATCAATGTGAGAAGGAGTAGTAAAGAGAAGTAAGAATTAGATTGAGCAAATGCACTTTGTTTGACCAAATGGTTGAAGAAACCAAATGGTAAGTTGTCTATTATTGCATTGTTTATCATTGTTACATAATGTAGTCAAAGTAAGCATTGTCTCAGACTATTATGAAATTACATTATTTTATCTATTAAGATATTTTATTTCAATTTTTTGAGTTGACTATTATTTTGTTTCCTCTTTTTTTTAATTATAAATGGCAGATCATAAAATATAAAGAGTGCTATAAGCAATGTGGTGCATAGGTGGTCATGCCATAAATACACTACAAATATACAAGTACAATGTTATGTTAAATATGTTGTTGCTTTATTCATTTTTATACATTAGTAGCCATGTATACACTACAAATATCATGGACGCATCGGGTCTAATATGGTAATCATACATTTTCAAGCATATTGTACTCCCTTCAAACATACATTAAAGAATTTTCCTTTTATTTTGTTTGCTTGGTAGTTAGAACTTTTTTTTTTTGTTTCAAATTAGCCTCATATGATTCATGTTCCTGTTCTTTCTACAGTGCTTGGCTATGTGAGTCTACGAGTTTTTTTGTTATATTTTTAAGTCTTACACACGGGGCATTAGCGGTGTCATGTTTACTATGTATATGTTCGCATAAACGTTGTTAAGCTGTTTCTATACTTTATATTATTTTTTGGTTAGTAGGTTGTATGCATTAGAGGTACACTTTGTAAAAGTTTTGCCCTATTATTCCGCTTAGCACTAAAGGTGGGTGTACCTCTTATGTTGTTGAGAAACATAGATCAACAAAATGGCTTGTGCAACGACACGAGATTAAGAATTGCAGAGCGTATTATTGAATCCGAAATCATATAAGGTGGAAACATTGGTACCAAAACTCTTATTCCTAGAATAAATACGATACCATCTGATAACAAGATTCCAGTGAAGTTCCAAAGGCGTCAATTCCCAATATCCGTATGTTTCGTAATGACCATCAGTAAAAGCCAAGGACAGTCTGTATCGAAGGTTGGATTGTATTTAAGAGACCCCGTATTATCACATGGCCAACTTTATATCGCATTGTCAAGAGTTAAAAGCAGGGCATGGGTGAAATTACTTATACTAGATAGTTATGGGAATGTCAAAACTAAAACAAAAAAAATGTGGTGTATAAGGAAATATTTAGTGATATTTGAATAAAATTTGTATTCGTTGGTTTTAAATTTTAATAAAATATTTCTACTGTATTTTTCTTATACGTTATACTACTCCAAATAATTGTACGTTGGTGAACCGCGTGTCCACGCGGGCAAATATCTAGTACACAAATAAAAAATAACACGATAATCCTAAAATGCCGCATTATTCAAAACTGATAATAAGCTGACCATAATTAAGTTTCTACAGATAGATTGTCAAATACATTTAATTGCAAATAAAAAGCCGAAAAAGTCAAATCCTATATTTGGTATGTTATAAATTAGGCAATTGTAATTAAAAATTAATAATCACTTGCCTATCTTATTAGAAACTTAATTATTCATATACAATTGATTTCAAATAACTAAAATGCAGGCTGACAAAATGCAGTCCTTTAAAAAACTGTCAAATGCCAATTCGATGTGTTAAAAAGGGTCATAATATGTATAAAATTATGCATGTATAAAAAGTGTCATTCACTGTGTTAACAATGCATGCTGAACTAAAATGCAGGATGCAAAAAACCGTCAAAGGGTTGAAAAACGCAGGCTACAAAAAAATTGTTTATTAATATGACACACTTTTAAACTGTTTGACCTTATATTAACGACCCTGTTGTCACTATATTCTTGTATAGACTTACTTACAATAACACTACAAAAAAAAAATCATATTTAGCCAGCAAAACTATTCAGAATAAACTTTTGACTTTACAAACTAGTGCAAAATACATTCAAAAAACATCCAATAAATAATATGGTATTAAAACTTTATTTCCAATAAAACTTGAAAGTTACGTGCTATAAGTCTTGAAAAAACAAAGGAAATTCAAAATATTATAAATGCATAGGACGGTTCAATAACAAATAAAACACTCTAGTTTATTACCTCTGGTTTTGGGACCTTATGAACTAAAAGCTTACGCTGATTTGCATACCAGTTGAAGACACAACCATCGCCTATTGAAACATCCTCGGCTTGAATTAAGTAACGCCATCCATCAACAATAAACCTTGTTAACCAAATCATAGAATAATATTAATTTCCATCTGAATGGGTAGAATATGAAATAATAAAATGAACATAAAAATAATTTTTTTAATAAGATATAACATTACCGGGTAGAAGTACCATCGAAAGTCATAAGGACAGGCCTTGTCCAAGCAAATCCATCGACAAATTTAATTGTAACATTTAATGTTTCACTTAACCCAACAATGTGAGCAACTTCATTTGGTATTATCTACAAGTAAACATAGAAGAAGTTAAAATTGTAGAAAAATATATTTGATATTGAATAGAAAAAACAAAGTGTACCAATTGATCAGTGACGGTTGATGTAAAGGTAGGAAAATATGATTCATTGTTCACTGTCAAATTATCCGCAGCAGGTATGTTTTGTGAAGAGAAGATCTCGTCAGTAAGTAATTTGTGTAAAACCATTTGACGTCCAGTCTTGCTAAACGTGATAATATTGAAACGTGTAATATCATTAATCTCAAAACAAATAAAATCGCCAATTTCAAGACGAAGATCTTCAAGAAATTTCGCCCAGCCAACAGTAAAACAGTACTTGGTACTAATTTTTTTGAGGGACACATCCCATTGATGGATATTAGACACAAATAGCTTAACAGGATAAGATGGTAGACCTTCGGCATAATGCCTTTCGGCAAATGACATTGGTAACACCTGAAAAATAGTTAAATTACTGTTAGCTTAAATTAATTTCATTTTTTTAAAACATTAAGATTGTAAATGGAATAGTTTAGAAGATAATAAAAAATAACACATACCAGAGGACCAGCTATTTCATGATCAATCATCTTGCAGAATGAGTTTGATAATTGTTTCGACGGACAATGATTGTAGTATTTTATCATAAATGTAGAATGACCTATATAATCGAAAATAACAAAGAATATGCCGAAGCATAAATCACGTGCAACGCGAGACCATCCATTAGTTAAACAGAATAAATCATCCACTACTTTGACACGAACGGACCAAACATACTTCATCAGTCCTAATGATAACAGTTGTGTTATATAGGTTGTTTGCCCAAAAGAAGTTGTTTATAGATGTCACACCCTCAAATTCCACATGCGGGGTTTTACCGGGAGGCGTGTGACACACCAGGGTTCCAGTCAACGATCACAATAAACAAACAACAAACATGCATACATATATATTTTAAAAACCAAAACATCATGCTTTGAGCCGTAAACCAGCAGCGGAAGCATTTCTTGTTTACAACCAAAAGGCATATTATAGTTTACAAAACATTGTTTAATATGCATCAAAATTCTAGACGCTGTGCAAGACTCCGTGCGCCTAGTCCATTAACTGCTACCTTAGTGACCTAAGAAAACATGCCAAAAATGTCAACATATAATGCTGGTGAGTTCACAGGTTTTCTTTTACAAAAGAGTTTTTATAAGTTTGAAAAGATCATTCCCGTTACTACTAGGTTATAAGAACGTTAGCTAGACATTAAGTGTTTTTACTACTACGGTTGGGAACCCATTACTAAACATGTACCAATGTTGAATCCAGCCCAGATTGACTGGGTTACCGATGCCTCGATAACCCGAGAGTTAGAGACAATATGCACCCGCCCGGCATCCCCGCCGTCGGATGGGGTTTGTGAGGCCCAATAGATCTATCCACATTTCCCTCGTTGTGCATCCCCATACATTCATGGTTTCCCTCTGGGACTTTCCGTAAAAGCCGCATAGTAACATGAAGTAACAATAGTATTGTTAGGATCTGAGTTTGTTTGTTTTGATTGTTTAACTAAGTAATGACAATAATGGAAAGAAAGTAGAATGAAGTGCAGCGGAATAATAAACTGTAAATCAAAACAAGAGAGTAAATGTTTTTCGATCGAATGCTTTCATTAATATATCAAAGATTACAATCGTACAAATTACTCCCCCTCAGCCTGATCACACAGTTGTTTGTCAGAGAGAATGTTTTGTGTGTGATGCGATAGAACAGTACATGCACTGTTCTATTTATAGACTGACTCAAACCACTGATGACCTAGGCTGACGTCACCTAAGACAGTGACCTCTAACAGAATAACAAACTTAAACATCTGCTATACAAACTACTGTTACATTGAAAGCACTGATAGTAAACAGCTGTTAAAGATAAACTCTGACGATCTTGTATCCACTGCTGAAGCCTAAGTGCTGTTGCTTCCAGCAGTGCTTTGGTCTTCAGTACTTGTATCTGCTGTTATTCTTCTTCAGACCTTTGGTCAGCAGTTGTTCTTCATCAGTTGTTTCCTTAGCAGTTCTTTGTATCAGCAGTTGTTGAGCAGTTGTTTGGATAGAACAGTAGTTAGGGTCAGCAGTCTTTTGGGAGAAGTAAGTTGTAAAGACTGTTTATTCAAGGATCAAATAGATAACATATTTTGGCTTTCCAATCATCTGTTCTTCTCCAGGTCAGCAGACCCAACAAGTATAACATGACCTTTAATAAGTAAGCAAGTAGCATGTTTCTCCCCCGAAAGCAAAACGGTAAAAGTGGGGCTGTGACACTCACCTTAGATTGCGTTACTTGAAAACAGTTAAATAAGTATGCTATGATAGCCCCAAATAGCGGAGACCTATCATAAGATGTGTATAAGTATCCGGACTAATAACCCGTAGGTTAACTAGTCTCCGAATGTCTAGACCATAACCATAAACGTTTGAAAACACCTTTGACTGTTAAACCGACCGTACCAGACAAGACCCGACATCCCACGTGTTAGCCAAATACAAGACATCATGCAACATATGCAATTAAACACTTAATACGCGTAAGAGTTCACCTAGTCTACCATAACGCTCAATTAACGCATAAACAAGTCCGGACACGTGTTACTAAGTCATTGGACGTATCCCGGGGTTCCTATCATATTCCTAGGTGTCAAATCATTCTAGTGTGATTCCTAGCAACAAACAAGCATTGAATCATATCATAACATCCTAATTCTTCAAGAAACATCCAAATGGGCCAAAATGCATACTTTCATCAAAACACTATAACAATAGCTCAAATCCTTAGATAATCATCCTAATAACTCCTACACATCAGAAGTACATCAATTTCATGGAAACATTCATGTTATAACCACCAAAAATCATCATATGCATAAATACTTCACATATAGCAAGTATTATGGTGTAGACTTGTTTTAGAACTCATTTCAAAGGTTTTTAAAGACACATACTTAACAAAACAAGGTCTGGACTTTTGAAGAACCAAAACAATAACATTACAGAGGTTTGGGATGAAGAACACACCTTGGATTTTATCAAAGAAAGGTGTGTTGGCTTGGAAATGGTGAGTTTTGAAGCAAAACGAGTTCCAGAAGTGTTTTGAGGTGTGTGGGAGGCTTAGGATCTGTTAGGGTTGCACTAAGGGTGTTTGGGGAGTCAAGGGTTGTATTTATAGGTGTTTTGACTCGTGCACAACAGGTCAGGCGAGTAGGAGAGCAAATTAGGCGATTAGGAAGCCTAATCGCCTATATACTGGCGATTAGGGACTCCAATCACCCCATCTCTTCTCCAATCGCCTATAATACTGGCGATTAGGCAACCCACTGGTGCTTAATCGCCTATAACATACCAGGTTGGGTTTTTGGCGCGTTAAACACTATTTTAACATATATAAACACGTATTCACATACCGATAAGTCATATAATGATTACAAACATATAATGCACGATAACTAACACGTTTACATCCGTTCACCAATTCCCGGGACTCGAGACTTGTGTGTGTGTGTTAAACCCGGTGATCCCACGAATCACCAATCCTTGTACACGTGGTTATGGACAGACCCCCGATGATCCCGCGGATCATTGTAACGACTCCCGATGATTCCCTAGAATCATCGTAACGACTCAATTGACCCAGTTAAGTACGTAATATGCATGACTCGCTAAGGTAGACTTACTAGTTTAGTCAATGTTACTAACCTGAGTTTGTCGGGTGTCACATCATCCCCCTGTTGAAAGAATTTTCGTCCCGAAAATTGGCCAAGGCCAAAAAGGAAGAGACGAAAGAGAATAAAATTTTCCGGTTGCCACATCATCCTCCTATTGAAGGGAATCTCGACCCGAGATTCATTCAGCTTCAGCAGAGACATGTCTTGATTCGAATGCGCGCTTAGGAAATAAATGAGGATACTTAGCTTTCATCTGATCCTCCCGTTCCCACGTGAACTCCGGTCCACGATTTGAGTTCCAACGAACTTTAAGAATGCGGATTTTACTCCGGCGAAGGCTACGGATCTTATAATCGAGAATCTCAACCGGTTCTTCCACAATACGCAGACAATCATCCACCTTGATCTCTTCGAGAGGAACAACCAAAGATTCATCCGCCAGACACTTCTTGAGGTTAGAGACATGGAAGACATTATGAACATTACTGAGTTTAGCTGGCAGATCAAGCCTGTATGCTACCGGTCCAATCTGTTCCAGAATTGCAAACGGTCCCACATACAGAGGATTCAATTTGCCACGCTTCCCAAAACGTATAACGCCCTTCCACGGAGATACTTTCAATAAAACCCTGTCGCCAACCTCAAACTCTAAGGGCTTGCGACGACGATCGGCATAGCTCTTTTGACGATCCCGAGCTACTGCCATGTGGTTACGAATTTGTACGATCTTCTCGGAAGTCTCGTACACAAGTTCCGGGCCGGTGAGTTGCCTCTCACCCACCTCAGCCCAACAAAGAGGAGACCGGCATTTCCGCCCGTAAAGAGCCTCGAACGGAGCTGCCTTGATACTAGAATGGTAGCTATTATTGTAGGAGAATTCCACCAGTGGTAGGTGACTCTCCCACCCTTTGCCAAAATCGATCACAAATGCACGAAGCATGTCTTCTAATGTTTGAATCGTCCGCTCACTTTGACCGTCAGTCTGCGGATGATAGGCTGTGCTCATATCTAACTAAGTACCCATAGCCTTATGCAAGGATTTCCAGAAGTTAGAGGCAAACCGAGGATCACGATCGGAAATAATAGAAACAGGCACCCTGTGCCAAGAAACCACTTCCTTAAGATACAAACGAGCCAAACACTCAAGGCCATCAGTTTCCTTGATAGCGAGGAAGTGCGCAGACTTTGTCAACCTATCGACGATCACCCAGATCATGACACAACCACTGGGCGACCTCGGGAGTTTGGTCACAAAGTCCATTGTAATCCGCTCCCACTTCCACTCGGGAATTTCATGCTGTTGCAGAAAGCCAGACGGCTTTTGATATTCAACCTTGACCTTGGCACAGGTCAAGCACTTGCTTACATATGAAGCTACATCCGCCTTCATATTCGGCCACCAATAGAGTATCTTTAAGTCCTGATACATCTTATCGGAGCCAGGGTGAATAGAGTACCGGGACTTGTGAGCTTCATCAAGAACGAGCTCCCGCAAGCCCCCGAATAAAGGGACCCAAACACGTTCAGCCAAATAACGTAGGCCATCAGACCTAAGTTCAAGGTGACTATCGGCACCATGCATGGTTTCAGCTTTAAGGTTTTCCTCCTTCAAAGCTTCTTGCTGCGCCGAACGGATTTGGTCAGGTAAACCAGAATGGATAGTGAGCTGGAGAGCTTGAACACGACGAGGCTTAGCGGATTCCTTCCTGCTCAAGGCGTCCGCGATAACATTCGCCTTGCCAGGATGGTATTTTATAGCACACTCGTAATCATTAAGAAGCTCGAACCAGCGACGCTGTCGTATGTTCAACACCTTCTGATCAAAGATATGCTGGAGGCTCTTGTGATCGGTATAAATGGTGCACTTGGTACCGTACAAGTAATGCCTCCAGATCTTCAAAGCAAAGACCACTGCACCCAATTCTAGATCATGGGTGGGGTAGTTTTCTCATGAACCTTAAGCTGACGAAAAGCATAAGCAATGACCTTCTCGCGCTGCATTAGCACACAACCGAGACCCCGGATAGAAGCGTCACAATAAACCACAAAATCGTCTGTGCCTTCAGGAAAGGACAGGATAGGAGCAGAATAGAGTTTGGCCTTTAGCATCTGAAAGGCTGACTCTTGCGAATCACCCCAGTCGAACTTCTTGTCCTTCTGGGTAAGCGAGGTGAGGGGTTGAGCGATCTTTGAAAATCCCTCGATGAAACGACGATAATAACCTGCAAGACCCAGAAATTGCCGCACCTCAGATGGCGTCTTCGGTGCTTCCCAGTCTTTGATGGCTTCTATCTTAGCTGGATCAACATGAATTCCTTTTTCATTAACCACATGACCAAGGAATTGGACTTCACGCAACCAGAAGCTACACTTAGAGAACTTGGCATACAACTGTTCCCGCCTCAAGAGTTCCAAGACAAGACGCAAGTGTTCCCGATGGTCCACTTCGTTCTTGGAATAGACTAGAATATCATCAATGAATACAATCACGAATTTATCAAGATAGGGCTTACAAACACGGTTCATCAAATCCATGAATATGGCGGGCGCATTGGTGAGACCAAAAGGCATGACCAATAATTCAAAATGGCCATAACGAGTTCGAAAAGCGGTCTTCGGAATATCGGCTTCCTGGACTCTCAACTGATGGTACCCCGATCTAAAGTCAATCTTCGAATAGAAGCGTGAACCCTGAAGTTGATCAAATAAATCATCGATGCGAGGAAGAGGATAACGATTCTTGATGGTAACCTTGTTCAATTCACGGTAGTCGATACACATACGTAAGCTTCCGTCTTTCTTCTTGACAAAAAGAATAGGGGCTCCCCACGGGGATGAACTAGGTCGGATGAAACCCTTCACCAACAGCTCCTGCAACTGGTTAGACAACTCCTGCATCTCGGGAGGTGCAAGACGATACGGGGCTCGAGCAATAGGGGCTGCACCTGGAGTAAGTTCGATACCGAATTCAACTTGACGATAAGGCGGAAGGCCAGGTAGATCTTCAAGAAATACGTCAGGAAAATCGCAAACGACAGGAATATCTTCAATCTTCCTCTCTTCCTCTGATGAAACCGAAACAAGACCCAGAATGGCAGAATACCCCTTTCGAAGATACTTATAGGCTTTCATACACGAAATGATACTCAAAGGGACACCGCTTTTCTCACCATGCACCAACAGAATTTCTCCATCGGGGAGAGGAAGTCGAATGACTTTATCGAAACAAACGATCTCAGCATGATACAAAGATAACCAATCCATACCCACAACAACATCAAAGAAGCAGAATTAAAACCTATCTGTTTTTTAACGAAATTGTTCATAGAAAATTTGAAAATACAAAATCAATTAAAAAGAAAAATTAATACAGGAAATAAACACGATTCACGATATCAAAAAACCAACAAATAAAAGAGATTCAAACAAAAAAAACAAAAACAAATTACTATTACTCAAAAGATTATCGAAACCTTACCTTTCCCAATTAGGTTTTTGAATGTCTTTATGTATAGGAGAATTAGATGTTTGGAATGTCTAAAATAAAGATGGATCTGAAAAAAAAAGTGTGATTATTATCAAAACATCAAAAAATCGTAAGAACAATATTGGAAGTCAATAGGATCGAGTACCTTATAATGACCTTGGAAGAGAAAGGATCTGAAATACTTATGAAGCTTGGTGTGGATACAACTGATGAATGGGAAATGATTCTTCTAAAAATTGTTCGATTGAAAGTAAGGGTTTCATATGAGTGAAGTTAGGGTTAGGAGCGGCTGATTAGTTTTTGGAGGAGCAGGAACACTTTGCAATGGTATATACCCGGGTCAAACAAATAACCGGGTTAGAAAATGGGTTTGGATAGTAGAATGGTTTGTTGACACGTGGACTTGCAAAGGGTGGAGCTCTAGTATGGGGATAAGTGTCCCCCTAGCTACTCATTTATTAGAAGAAAAAGATGGGAAAATAAGTATACGTTAAAGTGAGTCGAGTCGAGTGTTAAAAATATTATATCGAACGACAAGATCTTAGTATAATTATTTAATGGGAAATAATTATACGTCAAGTGAGTTGAGTCGAGGATAATATTATACAAATTAAGTAATATTCATGAAAATATAAGTGTAACTTGTAAAAAGGGTAATCCATCACCAGCGGACCTAGGATACACGTTTAATTAAACGGGGAATTGGATTAAATCGTGGTTTGGGAGTTGGACGCACAACTTGCCGAAACACACGCACTATAGGCTTAGTGACTTATACGTCTAGGACGTTTGTAAGTGTTGACCTCGGACGAACTATTCTCTATTCAGGCTTGTGCACTTGTTGAGGTGAGTTTCACGGCCCCATTTTACTGTTTTAATTGGGGGAAAGAGATGTTTGTCAAATGTTGTCACATGTTGAAATGTTGTCACATGTTGAAATGTTTTCAAAGGTTAAAATGTGATAAGTGGCATGATGAGTACTTGAGTTTTGTTATGTGTTCGCCACTCGGGGTTGAGTCCTCGCTACTGTAACTATTAATTCAGGGAAATGAAACCGAAGGAATATTTGGATAGTACTATTGGTGCCTGACAAGGCCCACCCCCAATCGACAGCGTCGATTATGCATCGGCATATGCCTGGGGTGCACGCATTCTGAACTAAGTTGTTATTTGCCGAGAAACAACTGGTGATCGCGGGGCATGATTATTAGTCTTGGTTTGGTTATGGGACTCAAGGGATTGCTCGTCATCGTAGTTTGTAGGAGCTAGCTACTCCTTACAAAGGCCACAAATTGTGCTGGATCTGCACAGGGTGTAAACATGTTGTTATTACGAAACTAAAACCTGTGAACTCACCAATATTTTATATATTGACGTCTTTTTAAACATATCTTTCAGGTAACTAAGTGCTGAATAGATATGGGGCTAGTGCGGTGGAATTCAGGATGTCGGATACTTGTCGTGGTTTCACCTATTGTTACCATCGGGTTGGAACCTAAACAGAAAAACCCATTTATGAACTTCTTGTTTGTTGTTTTGTGAAATATTGTGACAAGATACTTATTTTCGACATCTTAATAAAATGATCTTTTCTAATTAAATATAGTTTGTGTTAATCTTGACTTTGATATACTTTCGAGCGTTGCGCCACGTGTTTCCGCCATTGGCGTGGTGTGACAGAGAGTGTGGTTCAAAACAAGGTTATAATATGCATAACAGATAAGTAATGTAAGCGTACTTAGACTAGCAAACTATAACATAAACGGTATCGTAAGTGTTGGTCAAAATTTTTTAACTCGACACCCAAAACTTCTCGTGGCACGAATAACTCTACTTTTGGTAGTATGACAGAACATTTATGTATAGGATGTACTGGCGGCGTATCCACCATGCTGTTATCATACCTCATCCGTGTTGTTATTCAAGTCATGATATGTTACACACACTTGGACTTGTTATGTTTTCCATGCGCCCAATTTTTGTAATTACGTGTGCACCCGTAATTAGTCCAATTGTCGTATGGTCCACATAATTTTTCTTAGTTATGTGTGGGTCGACGCAAATTATTTATACAAAGGAAACGACATTAAACTAAGACATTAAACAATTTTGATGTTGTAAACATAGCAAGCAACATGAAAAATAAACACATAATAAATAAGAAATTAAGCAGGTTTTTGATGTTGTTAACCGTACGTGTTTTTGGCGTGGATGCATGGTTTCATGACATAATGGTGTAGACTCGTGCACATGTAGTTACGTTCAGATGTATAAAATCTAACAGAAGAGTAGACAGTTAGATTCTTAATGAAAATGTTTACGCGTAAAATGTTTTGACTGAGGGCAACATAAAATTTAAGTTTGTTGAGTTTTATAGGTACACGAGCAATTTTAGCTTTTCAAGACTAAGGGTTAAGTTTGATGGTAGAAGAATTTAGTCCGCTGGATGTTAAAGAAAAACAGATTTAATTGAAGTGTGGAAAATTTAGTGTAAAAGTCTTACCGAAGATGGACGTTTGATTTATGAAAAAAAGATCCATTTTATTAAGCAAGGAAAATAGTTTATTGACAATTTTAGTTTGGCGTTGATGAATATTTTGACTCGTGAAACCATTTGAAGAGAGAAGGGTTTGGGATTATAAAGAAGTAGGTTGTCTGATTTAGCGTGTATTTAGCTCACAAGTCATGCTTGCTAAAAAAATTTCTTTTGTTATGGACGACATTGGGCGTCCTAAAATCAAAATTTATTGTAAACACTTTTACCATTTAAAATCTCGTTTGTCATACCGACTTGACACACATTTGTTAGTGGTTTGAAGGTTTAAAGTGAGCATTTTATAGAAGAATAGGCATCCTCTTAGGAATAGTAGGAAAAATTTTGTTCAAAATTTTGAAAAAGATTGCACGCGACGAGAAAAAGGTTTTGCGATGTTTGAATTTTGCCGATAAAGTATGATTGTAACCTAAGATAACGATGGTATTTCATAATTCATAAAAGAAAATTTCACATCCGAACAATTTCTTGAAAACCTTACATAAAGAAATTCTCAATTTTTTTAAAAGAAAAGAAAATTCAATCTTCTTTAGTGTGGTGAGTGGGTCTTCCAGCATCGTAGATCACCATGGCAAGTCTTGGGCATTGGTTGGGTTCATGGGTTGGGTTGTTGCACTTGGAGCATATCCATCCATTGGCTTTAGTGAATGAGGTAGTACTAGTAGGTTGTTCGGGTCGTGGTTTAGTGGTGTGGCGACATGTTTTGGCTAAATGACCATATGCACCACAGTTGGCGCATATGCGGCATGGTGAGTGAGTGAGATGGTGGAATTTACAACTGTTACATAGCAGATAGGTTCCACGGTACTGCTTTTTGTTGGGATTCGGAGTCTTAGGAATTGTCGAAGTGTGGTTTCGTTTGAGCTTTTTGCGTTTCGGTTATCCTTTTTCGTTTATTTAATAAGGGTATGGGTAGAAGGTTTAGTATCTACATGGTTTATGTTGTTCTGGATGGTATCATCGGGGTTTGGAATTGGGTTTGTTGGAGTCACTAGGTTAGGGAGAATCTTGACTAGTTCTTGGGCAATAAGACTCGCCAGTTGGTTAAGATTGATGCTGTTGAGACGGGAAGACATCTACGAGAATCATACATAAGAATATTTGTATAAGCGTTTTTAAACAAAGTGACTTTTGAATTTAGGAAATAAGTTACTAGAATTTTGGTTAACAATGAAAAGCTTGTGGGTAAGATTAGATTGGTGAAATTGATGCAAATTTAGATAAGCAAAATACATAAGCTCAAGTTGTTCTCATAGACTTAGTATGTAAGTTCAAGTTACACGTATAGTATGCAAGTTTCACATTGTTCAAATAACGCAACGTATATATATAAGTAAAGTGCACATAAACAACATAGAGGAGTTTTGAATATTTGTTGGTTTGCGAATATTATTATTGTTTGGAGATTGCAAGAGTAGCTTGAAGCGCGAGTCTTGAGATCCAGTGCGAGAGGATAAGGTGCAATTTCAAGTAAATCGAATATATAGTTAAAACATAGCATGAAAACAACATTGAAAGTAATATGGGCATAAAAAGAAAGGCTTGTTTTAAACAAAACAATTGGAGTGTTCCGGAACGGAACTAAGACTAACCAAAGTGATTCGAATTTACCTTTGAGTTTGGAAACATGCTTTGGCCTAATAGGTGGAAATACTCTCACCGAAACTTTCGGTTAACGGTATTCACCCTTCCAGTTACTACATGTTCCTTGTCATTAGTAAATTTAAGACTTTGGCGAGATTGAAAAAAAATAAGGGATTGAAACTAATCGCTAAGTTACGGATTTCACTCCTATCTTAGCGAGGTCGTTTCTTGAGTGTGGTTTGTACACTTTGTCCAACGTGGTAAGAAAATTATTTCTAACCTTCAATTGGTAAGTGTCCACTAGAACGAGAATTGTGAAATTTCCACCAAGGTGAGGATATCACTCCTATCTTGGTGTAGTTTCAAAAACACAGAGAATTTACACGGATTGAAAGTTATCACCAAAGTGAGGGTTTCACGCCTATTTCGGTGATTTCCTTTCGTTTATGGTATACGAGCGTCTTCGAGTGTAGAATAATCCACCAAATAGATAGGTAAATTTTTGAGACCAAAGGAATAAAGTAGGAGCAAGATAGGGAGAACAAATATATTAAGCATGATAAAAGGAATGGTCAAAAGGTTCTTAACTATAGTCTAGGTCAAACATGGCAATTTTTCCTAATTCCCTATAGTCATGGCTCTGATACCAATCTGTCACACCGAAACCGATGGCGGAATACATCGAGGCGCGACTTGTGGTAGATTATTCAAAGACTTCATGACACTAATTGTGACAATATGATTTAAAGATAAAATTTCATTCATAGCATAATCATTGTCTAGAAGATACGGAATACAAATTGTTTCATGAAAAAGAGAAATACAACATCAAAACATAGAACTTAAACTAGCATGAGTTTCTAGTCCAATCTTAAGTAGTTTTTCTTGAAAATTCTGCATTTAACATTTCCTACAACATGTATAAAATATCCACCAACACATAAAGCATTGGTGAGCATACGAGTTTTGAGTCTAAGTACATAGTATAAGAAAAGTCTACTCGAATCATCATGTTATAGGCATATGCACGTAGAACCATACAAACGGCAACAACACTCGATAACACAAAAGACTTCTTCTTATAATGGCCCATAAAGGGGGCGACGTGTCAACCTATAGCGCTATACATGTAAGGTGGGTTGTTAACTAATCGTACATTTGTATGTAAGACTTTGAATTCTAGAATGGCATAGCATAATAGCATTTAGATTGAGCATAATAGTTTTTAAGAGTATGAAATCGTTTAAGTTTTGATAGTGATACATGTTGAGCCCCAAAGAATAAAGAATAAAAAGGGGGACAAGTATGAACTCACCTTTGGGTGCGTCTTGATATAGTTCCAAAGATAAGTCTTGGAAGATTAAACTTTAGCTCCGATTAAATAGAATTAAGAATTAGAGTCTTAGGTTCGAGTTTTAGATTATAGTTTCAAGAGATTCATGCAAGCCTTTTAGGCAAACCAAAACACAAATCGCCTTTAAGGCAATCCGGATGGTCATGAGAATAAGTTAGACCAAGCGCAAAATCATCATAGATGATTCGGATGGTATAAGGTTAGGAATGTGAATCCCATCGATAAGTTCATGTCATAACCACTTCGTTTATGAGGTAAACGTGGGTTTTGGACACGGGATTTCCTCTTTCTAGTGTGGATAAATCCGTAGCACAGGAAGGGTCAAGAGAGTTGGTAAGGTAGGGTGTAACCACAAACCTTCCAAAGATTAATAATAAGATAGTAAGATAGAAGCTTGAAAGTATAAGTTTATATTATTACTTAGTATAGCTAAGATGTTTAAGTAAAGTTTGGGGACTGATTTGGATGAGTCTTGGCTCTCCTTTGTCACCCAATACCATAACACAAATCTTCCTAGCATTAGATTGTTAGTAGACTTGGTTGGTTTCTTCACAACAAACTTTTCTTATGACATAAAAACAATTCAGAAAACAAACCCATTTGGGACCTCTTTTAGGTGCTCTACCCTTATCACACTTCTGTGGATAAACATGGGGAAGATCCTAGAGGGTTCTCCAAGGAGTTTTGGATAGAAAAGAGAAGGAAAACCAAAAAAGAATTGAAGGTTTGAGCCTAGAAACTTACTGATGTGTTTTCAGGAAGTTTACTCAAAAACCTTGAAGATTAGAGAGAGTTTTAGGGAGAAATGAGATGAACAAGAGGTTAAGGAGTGGGGAGAGGTTGTACTTATAGGTGGGTTAAGGTGGTAGGGTATTAAATCGAGTAAATGGGGTGGTTAGGAAGAGATTAATGGGGACATAACAATATAGTTATTAAAGGGATGGTCATACTTTTGATGCATGTTGTTCGTTGATTTTCAAAAGAAAGAAAAAAGAAACGAACATATTGATGTTGTTGTTTTTGACATAATTGTCAACTAAAAATATTAGGTGGTCACGTAATGCTTTTCTCTTTTTTTTTTAACTAAAGTATTATTATTAATATATATATATATATATATATGTTTTATTAAAAAGGTAAATATATATTAAGATCTTAACTAAATGAGTTTCTTGTTATAACGCCTAAATTGAATAGGATAAATTATAATGACGACTCGTCATGAGTTGGTAGGAGTAACATAAAAAAAAAGTGAATAAAGGCGAACTTGGAATTTGTTAAATATAGAATTTAAAATACATGTAAAGGTTGAGATTGTTTACTTCTTTTATCCCTTTTTATTAAGTAATATTAGATTTTTCAACCCCGGGACAATTCTGGGGTAATCAGCTAGTATATATATATATATATATATATATATATATTTTGCAAATGGATTAATCCTACATGTCATACTCTTATGCAATCTCTCCTTTAAGAGATGCCACATAGGATGTGATGTGGCAACTCTAAACCAATTACAAAAAAAAAAAAAATATGATTTAACCTAATCTATTATAATCTTTAACTTAATCTAGTAAATACCTAATCTACTAAATCTAAATATTAAACCTTTATTATTTTATCTCTCGTGTTTCCTCCCATAACTTTTAAACGTTAATATCTTTTATATACGAGATTTTTTTAAAAAAAAATTACACCAAATTAACGAGCTTTTTATTATCTTTCCAACGAGTACCATAGTGTTATATAAAAATCGGAGAAAAAATGACTATTTTTTGTAACCCGACAGGTATTGTGTCGGGTTTGGGATTAGTTTAAAAAAATTGTGGGTTTGGGTCGGGTCTGGGATTAGGTGATACCTGAAACAACATACCGAACTACATACCCGATCATATACCGATGAATTTTTTAACGCATCACATAACCCTTAGACTAATGCGTTCGATATTTCAATAATTAACTTTTTTTTTCTTATTTCATGTTAGTTTTTTTTTTTTTTTAGAATGATCGATTACAAACTTTCGAATTCATTTGTAACGGCACTAGATTTATACCCCGGCGCAGAGATTCGTTTTTTTTTAATATTTAAATATGATAACTTATGACAGAGATTTGTTTAAAATAATAATAATATATTTTATTATGTTATATTAGATATTTCAACTCAGTACGCTCTCGGGTTAAAACTAGTTAATTTATCTTTTACTATCCATGAAATTCTAAAAACCGGAATGAAATGCAAATAACCTTAAAAAAAGATGATGACGCAACATATCAACATTTTGAAGGACCTAAACTGTAAATTACATTTTCTTTTTGTCGCCCTATCGTATACACCTCCGCCGCAGACACACATAAACCTACAACAAACCAAACCCTAAAACCCAATTCCAACTATAAATACACACATCACCATTCTACTCTAATCAATCACAGACCACATTACAGGTATCCTCTATTAATATTATTTTCAATCCTTTATAAATTATAATATGAAGAGTTGCAATGATGTTGAAAACTACCTATTTTATGATGGAAAACTAGTTTTCCTTCATGATTAGAAACAACCAATGGATCCTTCTGAGCACTCTTCTTTTCTTTTATTTTTGTTTTATGTTTGTGTTGATTAAATGATGTTTTGTATCGATTGAGGTGATGAGAAAGTTGTCGGAATATATTATGTCGATTGAAAAATACTTCCAGACTACAATTATCTGATCAATGGATTATCTTTTTTTTTTTTTTAATTTGTTTTTGTTTTATGATTTTGTTTAAATATTTGTTAGAGATGGAAGTGATGATTATTTCCCCAGATGATCGAAGCTGATTATACTGTGCGCTAATATTATATTCTCCTTTTAGAGAATCCAAGCCAGAAATCTGATCCGTATTTTTTTGCTTACAAAATTTTATATAGCTTTTAATCTATAGTTTTATTTAATGATTTTTTCCCTGATTTCTTTTAACAAGTAGGGGTGCAAACCAAATGAGCCGGGCTCTTGGAGCTTTGTTTTCAAGGTTTGAGGCTTGTTACGAATTTCTTAGACGTGGCTCGTTTAATATCTATTAGTTAATATTTTAAATAAAATTAATAAACTTAATTAAGTGGTAAATATTATTAGAAATTAATATAACTAATAGTATAATAAGGCTTGTGCTTGGGTTTGATTAATAAATGAGCTTTGTTTTAAGCTTAAGCTTGGCTCAGGCTCAATAAGGCTCAGCTCGGTTTGAGTTTTTTTACCGAGTCAAGCTCGAATAGACTGTGAGTTGTTGGTTTTTTTGCACACCTATACAAATCTCTTTACTGTACAGATGTGGTTCATTAATACTATTCTATGATTATTTTCTATTTATTAATGCTGAACGCAATGTAGTAAAATTATTATTTTGGGGAATGTTTGTGGAATTCAGGCTATCGAATGATACCCTTGCATATTTCTTGTTGGGTGTTTTTGCTGTTGTTGGGACAATGACGACCATTGCGTAGCTTCTAGCTTTTGGTTTTGTTTTTCTTGCTCACAAGGGTTGAGACTTGTCCCCCATAACTGGCTCTGGTGTAGCCTTGTCAACAAATTTTTTGCACATTTGCGGAATCATTCTTCACATGATTGTCGGGTGGCTGCAAGATGTTTATATGGGTAAAGGGTGATCTTGTTGAGTAGCAACAGACTAAGTTTAAGGAAATGGGTATTGTAAGCAAGATTTTCTTGCTTATCCTAAACAAATATGGAATTCATCATTTTCCACCTTATTGAGTGGACAAAACACTGTTTTCATTATATTATTGGCTTCATCCTAAGGTAAAGTTAGTGCCATTGATACTCTACGACTATGTTTCTCCTCGTTCCACCGTGTAAGTGTCCATTTTTTAAAGACACTCGTAATGTTATGTACCTTAATTATCAGGACATTCACTATTGATGAAAGTGTTTTTCATGCTCTCAAACCATTGTAAGAGACCAGGGCCTCCTTCATCGCCACCGGTCTTCTACATTGATTTGACGGTATGGAAAACATTTTTATCAACATTGAATGTCCTGATAATCTTAAGGTATGGTACGCTATGAGTGTTTTTAAAAACCGGCACTTACGTGGTGGAATGAGGAGGAACATACTTGTGGAGAATAAGTGGCACTAGCTTTACCATTAGATCAAGTAAAAGATATAATGTAGGCAAAATTTTATCCACGCAATGAGAGAGAAATTAATTCTAAACTCTTGTTCAGATAGTTGGGAAAATTTTGCTTACAATACCTACTTGCTTTTATGAACTCAGTCTGTAGCAACCTATAAGCTTGAAGAAGATAAATGTCTAGAGCCACTCTGACTAACAAATGTGAAGACTACAACACTAAAGCCACCCTGAACAAGAAACGCAAGATCGGAAGCTATGTAAAGGTTGCCACAGCTCCACCAACAGCACAAGCACCCAACAATTATCTGATCAATGGATTAATTTTAATTTGTTTTTGTTTTATGATTATTTTAAATCTTTATTAGAGATGGAAGTGATGATTATTTCCCCAGATGATCGAAGCTGATTATACTATGCACTATTTTTATTCTCTTTTTAGAGAATCCAAGCCAGAAATCTGATCCATCTTTTTTTGCTTACAAAATTTTATTTAGCCTTTATTCTATAGTTTTATTAATTGGTTTTTCACCTTGATTTCTTTTTCAAATTTTGATTCTGAGTCTTTTTACAACCCGAATTTTGTTTGTGACGCATTTTAGTGTATACTTTGATTAACTTTATTGTTGTTTAGACCATTTTTATTGATTTATTCATGGTTTGGTTGTGTCTTGGTTTTTGTGGATTGTATTCTTTAGCTGAAAGCAAGTTCCAAATTGTTGCTTTATTGTTTGATTGCTCAGTTTGCTTCTAGGGCCATACTTGGTTTAAAATGCCAATAACAAGGGTGCAAACGAAACGAGCCTTACCCTTGAGTTCGACCTGTTCTGAATTTCTTAGGCTTTTGTTTGGTTTGTTTGCCATCTATTTTTTGATATTAAAATTAAGACTAAAATTAATGTTCGACCTGTTCTGAATTTCTTAGGCTTTTGTTTGGTTCGTTTGCCATCTATTTTTTGATATTAAAATTAAGACTAAAATTAATATAAATAAACGAGCTTTGTTTTTAGCTCAAGCTCGGCTTGGACTTGATAAGGAGCTCTAGATCATTAATGTTATTATATAATAATGACAATTCTATTTATTACTGCTGAATGTAAAATATTAGAAAAGTATACGATACAAAGATTATTAATGGAAGTGTAAGGAGCAACCAAATCATGCCAATTGTCAACTATGGTTAAGCTTAATTAATCTAATCCTGGTTGATTAAAAGGGTAAATTAGTCCATCTACGTTCATTTGATCTCGTTCTAATCAACGTTTCAAATAGTAGGACCGAATTATTATTATTCATCTTCATCATTAAAATCTGAAATGATGAAAAGGATGCAAGAGCAAATTGCCAAAGATTATGCTCTTGAGGGTCGTCTGGTGGATAACCTAAGCAGGATAAATGATGGAATGAATAAGAGAGATGAGATTTCCAAACTTCTCATTCGTATGCCTGACTCGAGTCTTCATGATTTGGCGGTTATGTTCATATGATTGATGCAAAGAAAGGCGATGTTAATCTTGTTGAACAACTTACAAAATGCATCTTTTGAGGTGTTCTATTGAATTTAAAATTCAGTTCCTAAAGTCGATGTAATCTCAAGATCATGAGGAACTGATTATGTAATGTGTTTTGTAGTTGTTATTATCAGTTTATGATGTGTGTTTGTAGTTTAAAGTGGGTTTGAATTAATAAAAACAGTTCAACAAGTGTGTTTAATTAAGATCACTGAGGAATTGATTATGTAATGTGTTTTGTAGTTGTTATTATCAGTTTATGATGTGTGTTTGTAGTTTAAAGTGCGTTTGAATTAATAAAAATAGTTCAACAAGTGTGTTTAATTAAGATCACCATAATATATTCTTTTTTATAAAGTGCGTCCAAAATGTAAACTCATTTGCATTGAATGTGTCCAAAGTAAAAGTTTTTAATCCAGTCTAAACTATAAGTGCGTCCCAAGCGCAAACTCATTTACAGATGAGTGCGTCCAAACTAACATATTAGAAACTAAAAACATTCAGTAAGCTGTTTAAAAGCATTAAGACAAAAATAAAAACAAATCCATGATAATGTTTATAATCCATCCGCCCTCTTCTCTAATTTTGCAAAGGCATTCTCTAACATCTTTGTTCTTTGTTTGGCTGGCCTTTTTGTAAACTTGTGAGCCTCTTCAAATATTTGATCTCTTAGTATGTTGTGAGGTGAGAGTATATAATCTTTGCCACGTACTTGAACCGCAATGCATCCAATTGTTTTTGTTGAAATTCCGATTCACCGTGAAATCCACAGTTCCACATTTCATGCCCCCTGAAGGTTTCGAGGTGTCTCATAGCGAATATGCCATAGTCTACATGGTTTTTTGTAGTCCTCCATGGCATTTCTCTTCTTAGAATTGGACCCGTTAGAAGTTTCTCAATCGCCGGGGTTGCAGGACATGTTTTTGTTCCACAACCAGTACAATGTGTGTCTCTACAAACATTTTTTTTACAAAACCATTAGGTTATTTGTACAATTTTTTTGCAGCAATATAATTTTTTCTTGTTTTATGTGTTAAATAAGTACATACCAATATTTCGGGAACGCCTTTATATCTTTTTGCTTGGGTATCTCCCTCTTTAGAGTTGTCAATCAACTCTGGTATCCCATTCTTCACATCATAAGATAACACATAGAAATGTTTGTCCATCCACACTAGCTGAAGAATCATGTCGAACTCATATAAAGGTTTTGTTTCGATCTTTCTGAAGATATCCTCAAGATTACTAAGGAAAACTTTTTCTCTTGCTGTCCAAGTAACATCTTTTTCATATAAGTTTGGAGTTTGAAAAAAAATAAAAACATCAGTTAAACATGATGAGTGCGTCTGAATTATTTTTGCATTTTTCAAATTGAGTGCGTCTGAATGTTAATTAGGGTGCGTCTATTTTCAAATCTTTTCATACCATCATGTTGGAACAAAGAAACAGCCTTCGTAAAGACTCTTCTTTCTTTTTCTCCTTTTCTTCATAGTTTAGAATGTCGGTCCATACATGTATTGCATTTGTACACAGCCATATCCCAGGATGGAAACTTTCAAAAATCACTTTCATGATTTCATTTCCACCTAGATCCCAGTAACAGATTTTCTGAAATTTCAATATGTTAAAAACAATCAGTAAACAGTTAATAATATTTAATAACAAAAAGAAAAAAAAGACACTTACATTTTTCTCTCTAATTGGTGCAAACATGTATTCTGTTATCCTCACTTCATCTTCTGTTAACTTTTCAACTGTACACACTTGCTTCCCGGTGTAAGGTGATCTTAACGCCCATGAAGGGTTTTTGTCCTTAACTGGCTTTTCATAAACAACCACTGCTTTCCCTTTGTCTTCCCTTTTTGCTTCTTCTGCTTCCCTCTCTGGTGTTATGTCCTTTTCAGAATGTTTCTCTTTTGGTGTTGTTTGTTCATCCTGAGGTGCATACACACCTGGTTCTATTGTTTGCAGCTGAATGAATGTTGCGTCTGATATTTCTTGTGATTCTAAAGACACATCAACATCATGCAATTTTTCTGTCATGTCTTTCTCCACTTCTATCTCAGGTTCTTCGTTTGCTGTTTCATTCCCATCTCTTACCCCATATACCCCTGGTTCAACTGTTTCCAACATATTAATTGCTGTGTCAGTTATGTCATCTACTTCATTTACATTTTCCAGGTTTGAATCAACATCCCGATCATCCATTACCAACTCGTTCCCATCCTGATTCATTTTTGAAGTCTCGGACACTTCAACATTTTGGTTTTCAGGTTCAACATTGTCTTTGACACATTCATATTCCTTGTCTAACTCAGCTTCAAGCCCCACTATATTTTCTGTCTCAAGATTTTCAACATCAATATCTGTACCATTTTGTTCAATTCGTCCCACTTGTCGCACAACTTCATCAACTCTGGTACCCACAAGTATTTGGTTCGTGCCGCTATAACCATTTCCCCCATCTCTTTTTGTATTGCTTCATATTTTTTTATGTTTCTCTCCATGGTTTTTATCCAAACATGTTGATTACATTAGTGCGTCCAAAGTTTTTAATACAGATGGTTACAAATATACAGATCAAAAAATATATAAGTGCGTCCAAATTAAAATATAAGTGCGCCTGAATCATAATTTGAAGTATTTTACCTTTTTGGCTTTCATTACTAATTCATATTCTTCTCTTCTAACGCCCTGATTATAACTCAGATCTGGTTGAGTGTTGCAATATTCAAACATTTGTTGAGTTTGTGTACTCATTTCATAATCTCTCCAATCTACATTCTCATATTCTTCATTGTCATCAGCATCACCAACTTGGATCCGTCTTGGTGGACTCGGTCCCATATTCAGACTGTAATCATCACCATCCAAAGCTGTTCTATCACCACCTTTTTCACCTTGCATTCCAATCAAGGCATCCACAAGATCATTTACCAAATTTTCAGTTTCTTCACCACCCGTATCATCTTCATCATCCTCTTCTTCATCATCAGCTTCACTGTCTTCTTCATCAACCTTAATAGCATCGCCCTGATCATGTCCATCATCTTCTTCAATGTCACTCAATGCCCCGTTGTTATAAAGATGATTTTCCATCTCTGCAAGTGAACTAATAGTTATGTAAGTAACTGTTCATATGTTGATTCGTATTTCAGATGGATGTCTCTTATTGTATTCATGTGTGTAGATAACCTGCTTGTTTCAAAACAGTTCATATGTGTAAGAAAACATAAATGCGTCTAAATTAACAGTAGGTGTGTCCAAAATAATTAATCAAAAAAAGACAATTGCGTTTAAAAACCATTATAAGTGCGTTTGAAGTCTTACACTCAGCATTACAATTGGACCATTATACTGGTCTTCTTTCCATCATGCCTTTGTTCTTCTCAGACATTCTATCAGGTAAGAGCAACAATCCATATTTGGAATTTCTGCCTCATCATCCACCCCATGCAAAAAGCTTTGATTGATTGTGATTGATTTTGTGATCTCCCCGAAAACTCTGTTCCATAACACAAGAAAATTCAATTTAAACAGCCTTCCACCCTTTGGTTGTCCCCTAACAACCGTTGTTACCATCTTAACACTGACTTTTTTTTTTCTTTCTCAAGTTGATTCTTGAACTCATCTATTGTAGAGTCAGAACCTTTTCTTACCCTACTTTTTTCGAGAACCGGTTTCTTTCCCATTGGTATTCCTAAAGCTTCATGTACCAATGAGGTGTGATCTTGATTTTCCAATTTCCTGCATTTAGTTCGTTACTCCCCTCGTCATAATTGACTAACAACCAGTAACCCAAGCATGTTGATATATGTTCAATCTTAATGTCCAATACAGATCCAAACCCCATCTTTCTAACTTCTTCCTTTTGTTCATCAGTGTAGTTTTGTATGCTTTCAATAAATTTAGCAGGAGAGCATCTTATTTTTAGCTTCTTATCTATGTATTGCACAAACTCCCTTTCCTTTATTTTCTTCACCTTCTTCTTAGGTTCATCTATTTTTACCTTTTTCTTTGGCCTCTGGAAATCTTCATCTGATGATTCTGAAATTTCAACTGTTTGTTTTTTTGTCTTTGGTTTAACAGTTTGTTTCTGTTTCTTCAACTGTTGTCTCATCTTTTCAATATCAACTTCCAAATTCTTAGCAGCTTCTTTGTTTACCTTTTCAGCCCTTTTTTTTAATTTTAATTAAATTTTTTAATGGTTGATATTCGTAATCATCATCATCTGATGTTACAATTGGTTCTGCATAAACAAGGAAAATATCATTTATTTAAACGCACTTATAAAATAATACAGACGCACCCTTTATTTTACCAGACAAAAAAAATAATAAAACATTTGCAGACACACCTATTAAACCTTTACTAAACATATAGACGCTCTCATCAAACGTAAATAAAACTAAACATACAGACGAACTCATATTAAACATACAGACGCATTCATATCCTAATTGAGACGCACTCATGTTTTTAATAACCTAACTAAAACTAAACATACAGACGCACTCATATGTTTTAATTACAGTCATCTAAAAACTGACTGTAATTAAGCAATGACTATCTACATGCAAATAACCTAAGTGCGTCACATCAAAAATAAAGTGCTTCTTGTTTGTTGAATCAACTATTATTTTGATTTGGATGACTATAATTAAAACATACCTTGACTATGTTTTGAAGCTGGTTTGTCATGTTTAGCTTTTCTTCTTCTTTCCGCTTCTTTATCTGATTTCATTTCATAAAAAAATCATGAGAATCAGACGAGATGAAATTTCAAAAATGTAATCATAAACGCACCTGATTGTCGTTTTGAAGACATGATGCTCTGTTTTTTTTTTGTTCTTCTTTCTGGGTTTTGAATCGTGGTTGTGCGCGTGTTGTTTGATTTGTGGTGTAATAAACCCTAATTGAATGATGGATTGATGATTTTGTTTCTCAATTTTAGTAATAACCGTCACTGGGTTTGACTTGGCGGTTCGAATTCGTAATTTTTTAAACGTGTTTAAATTTTTCTTGACTAATTTACCCCTGGGTTTGATTTAAACGCGTATAGTTAGATGATCTGATCAGTTTATAATCTAATGGTCCAGATTGCTTCCTACGCTTCTTATGTTAAGAGACTTTGTACAATATCTCTTCCCTTAAAATTTATATATTATTTTGTGGGATTTTTCTGTGCAATGTTTGTGGAGTTCAATGTATCGTTATATATAATGTGATTTGAGATATAGCAACGACAATCGTATAAATCGCCACAATGATTCTGATTCGTGTTTTTATTTGAAGTTAAATTGTATTTAAATATCACTTACAAGTTCTATAAAAATTTTCGTAACTTCATAAACCCGCAAATTTTATATTTTTACTTTTAATTTCAGAAAGTATACATAAATAATATAGGATTAATTACATATATCCCCCCCCCCATTTTCAACTATAATTAGATATATTACCCAACCCAAAATTTAAATTACATATATCCCCCTACAAAACTTCATAAATTACATGCATACCCATTCTATTAAAAATACATTGGAAAATAACTATTTTACCCTAATTCTTTTACTAAACTATATTCACAAGTCATACAACACATTCCATGCATTCTATAACTTATATCCCATACGATTTTTCCAACTTAGTAAGTTATGAACACTAAGAACATGTAACATGCAAAATGTTTTCATGCATCCTATAACTTGATTTCACCGAAATTAGTGTTCTAACACTCTTACATAATCATTACTATGCCCTCATATCATTACATTCATCATAACATGTAATGATATGAGCTGCTTAATAATAGAATGGGTATATTTGATATTTTTAGTGTTTAGGAAGGGGAAATATGTAAATACAATTTTGACTTGGGTATACATGTAATTTATAAAGTTTGAAGGGGGTATATGTAATTGCTCCAATAATATATATTGATTATTATGTCTGAATATAAATATATCTATGTTTTGAATCTAATTAAAATACCTAAATAATTTTATAAATTTTGGAAAATTTATTTTAAGTTTAAAGCGCATAAACTTTATAAAACCGAATTTTGTTTCCATAAACTATGTACTTAATTATTTGTAAGTAATTAAACTCATTTTAATCATAATTTCTATAAACATAATTTTTTTAATTATTTTATATCAAAATTTAACAAAAATTATTTTTGAAATTGTTTAAAATATTTTGAAATGATTGGGGCCACATTCAAAACATTGACCCTTAGTTGGTTTACCGGGCTAAGCATTAGAAGCTAGAGCATTCAGAGCAGAAGGGAATCGACAAACATTTGCGAGGTGTCCATAACTCTTGACAGTTTGTGCAAAGACGACAAGACATGTGAGCTGGGTGATGGTACTTGCAAGTATTGCACTCCAGATGATTCCACTCATTGTTTCTTGTTGGGTGTTTGTGCTGTTGGTGGGGTAGTGACAACCAATGTGTAGCTTGGTCTTGCGTTTCTTGTTCACAGGGGGTTCAGACTTGACCTCCTCAATTGGCTCTGGTGTAGCCTTATCAACAGTTTTCTTTGCACCTTTGTTGGACATAGTACCTTTCTTTAAATGATTATCAGTCACGGTGGCTGCTAGACGTTTAACTTCTTCAAGGGTAGTAGGGCTCCTTTCCCACACAGTGTATTGGATTTGCATAGGTAAACCACCGATATGCTTTTCGATGGCTATGGGTAAAGTGGTGACCTTGTGGGGGTAGCAACAGACTGAGTTCATGGAAGTGGGTATTGTAAGCAAGATTTTCTCCACTATCCTGAAAGTATGGAGATCATCTTCTAATTTCTTTCTCATAGTGTAGCGTACCTTAAGATTATCAGGACATTCACTATTGATGAAAGTGTTTTCCATACCCTCAAACCACTGTAGTAGACCAATGGCTTCTTCATTGCCACTGAATTTGGGAGGGTTACCTGTGTTAAAATGATTGAGAGTTCAGATAGGGTGACCATTTCCATTGCCACTCTCGTTGCCATTACCTTGGCATTCCCATTTGCTACCTTAGCAATTTGGGCAACCAACTTGGGGAGTACTGTCGCAATCATCACTCAACAAATGGTGATAGTACTCACCAACTTGGTTGTCTAAATTTCTCAGATAGCAAATAGAAATCTCAACGGTAATGGCAACAACGAAAATGACAATGGAAATGGTCACCTATCTGCACTCTCAAGCATTTTAACACATGTAACCTTCCCAATTTCAGTGGCGATGAAGTCGCCACTGGTCTCATACAGTGGTTTGAGTGCAGGAAAATTCTTTCATCAATAGTGAATGTCCTGATAATCTTAAGGTGTGCTATGCTATAAGTGTCCTTAAAAAATGGGCACTTACGTGGTGGAATGAGGAGAAGCATACCCGTGGAGCAGAGATAACACTAGTTTTACCTTGGGATCAAGCCAAGGATATAACGAAGGCTAAGTTTTATCCACGCAATGAGATAAAGAAATTAGAAGATAAATTCCATACTTTTGTTTAGGATAGAAGGGAAAATCTTGCTTACAATACCCGCTTCCATGAACTCAATCTGTTGCTACCCCACAAGGTCACCCATTTACCCATAGCCATCGAAAAGTGCATTGATGGTTTACCTATGCAAATCCAGGACACTGTGTAGGGAAGGAACCATACTAGCTTCGAAGTAGCTAAATGTCTGGCAGCCACCCTGGCTGATAATCATGTGAAGACTGAGCCCTAGTATTGTTGATAATTGGTATTCCCTAATTTGTTTAGGTTGGAAGGTGATTTTAGATGATAATAAGATCATTGATAGTTATAACAGAAGCTCTCAAAGTTTTGTGAGATGTTAGCAATGGGTGCGGAATACGAAAATAGAGGAGTGGATCCAATGTGTCTTTCTCGGCTTGCTCTGTTAATGCGATTTTGGATTAAAAAAAAGACTATAGTCACTATTTTGTTATGAAGTGGAGTAAATGAGTTCCTAAGAAATGCAACATCTTTGCTTGGAGGGCTGAGTTAGACTGTATCCCAATTCTCATGGATCTTAACAGGAGAAATGTTCAGGTTGGTGGTTTGGTGTTATGTGCGATTCTGAGAATGAATCTGCGAAACATCTTTTTTCTTTGTGTATTTTTGCCTTGGTACTTTGGAATTTCATTAGTTCTTGGTGTCATGCTGCTCCTATATATCCGATGAAGATTGAGGTGATAATATATTGAATCTCTTTGGTTATTCTCTGGTTTAGTCATAGATCCAAGAACATGCTCATTAGTTGGGCTAATTGGGGAAATATGATCTCATGTAATTGTTTCGTGAAAATAACGTTAAAAGCGGCGACAATTAATCATGCATGGTGGTGTTGATAGCCGAAAGAAAGGGGTACATGCACTAATCGCCCTTTGTCCTAAGCGCTGAGTGTTATGTGCCTTATGTTGAGGGTCTCACGGAAGCAACCTATCTATTCCTACGGGGTAGAGGTAAAGTTTGCTACATCTTACTCTCCTTAGATCTTACCTTACTTTCGTTATTTATAGAGAGAATCGCATGGTTGGTCACTGTGCTTTCCAGATATTGTATTCTTGGTCCTAGTGATTCACTAATTACACATTGGTCCCGAGGGTTGTAAACTTATTACTAACATGATCCTAATGTATTAATTTCGTTACTCTATTGGTCCTTGTCCCTAACGGTGGTTAAAATTCTCTGTTAAATAGATACGAAATGTCTAGTATGCCCTTATAAAAAAACAAACAAACATTATAAATAAATAACTTACACCACCACACACCCCATCGTTCTTCATCTTCCCCTTTCTTTCTAGTTTTTCCAGACAACAAGAACCACTACCACCATCTGACCAGACAACACCACCACCACCTGACCAAACCAACACCACCACCGGACTATATCATCATAACTACCACCACCCCCGCCAAATCCATACACAACCACCGTTAGATTAAACCACTAAACCATCAGACTAGACCACAACCACCGCTGGATCAAACCACCAACTACCAGACCAAACCTCCATCACTTAGCCTTAGACCACTGTCATCGCCGTTACTACTAGGGCTTCGAACAGGGATACCGATGATGGAGCACTAGGACCAAGAACACAAAATTCAATTTAGGGTTTTGATTGAGGTGGAGCAGCGTGGTGGGTGGCTTTATCCCCAAAAACACAAAGTTCACTAATTGGGATTTCTTGTTGGTGGTGACGATGGAGGTTGTGGTCAGGTGTCGTTATGGTCGTCTGGTGAAGAGAGGTTGTAGGTGTAATGGTAGCAGAGGTGGTTGTGGTTGTGGTAATGGTGGTGGAGGTGGAAAGAGGTGTACGATGGTGGTTGTATACGGTGGACGGTGGTTGCAAATGTGGTGGAGAGTATAGAGAGAGAATGATGAATGGCTATGGTGGTGGTGATAAGTTTGGCAGAAGTGGGGTGGATATTATAATTTGTATAATTGAAGACAAAAAGACTATATTACCCACACGTGGAAAGCATGCGTGGACTTAACCAGAAAAGATAACAGTCGTTAGTCACGGGGATCACACGAGTGCACTTTTGTTAAACCTAGATACCAATCTTGTAATTAGTGAACCACTAGGATCAAGAATGCAATATCAGAAAAGCACAGGGACCAACCATGCGATCCTCTCTTATTTATAAGATTTACTGAGTATTAAGATGATGATTTTGTTTTTTGAATGCCCTTGTTTTTTTTCTGCGTTGTGAATGAAATATGCCTTTAAAATAACTAAATAAAATAAATTGAATTTGAGTTAAAACATGTTTTAGAAAATTAATGGTTCTAGCAAAATGAGTTATCCCCAAAATGGTGCTAGGTTTAACTTAGTCGTTTTAGAATGTAGCAACATTGATGGCTCATGAATATTGTTTTGCCGTTGGATAAGTGTTCCCTAAAGTGGTGGAGATTGGCATTAGTAATGAATGATATGAGAGTTTGACTAAGTGTTAGGTATCAAATAGTATAATGTTAGGTATTAAAGAGTATAGGGATTAGATTGTAATTGTCTAAAAGTTAGGTAGTTGATAATATATGGATTGCGTATAAATACATGTAATGAGGATGAATAATGTAGCTATTGATTTAGATTAATCCTCTCATCTCTTGTGTTCTTCTCTAACTCTTTAGCTCTTCCTTTGATCACCATTTGTATCGTAACAATTGGTATCAGAGCAGTCGAACCTTTCGACCTCCGACCACGATCTATCTGCCAACCACTACCGTAACAACCACCACCAACCGTCCTATAAACCACCAGTAACCACCACCATAAACCACCGTTAACAACCATTAAATCACCATTTTTCTTCGTTTCTTGATAATAATAATTGTACTCTGTTCCATTTCTTTCTTAAAACCTTCAATTCGTCTCAATAACATCACAATTCCACCACGGTAAACACTACCGCATCTAATTCTCTGCTCTACTCTTTCATTAGCGCATCTCTTGATAATTAGGGCATCTCTTTGTCTCTTTGATATTAGCGCATCTATTCCATAATTCTCTTTGATAACTAGCGCATCTTTTCTTCTTTCTATTCTGATTCATTTCTTTTGTTCTCCTATTCAATTCTTTTGATTCTTAGCAAGAGTTAATCAATTGTTTGATTAATTCATCCGGTGGATTAATTCATTTTGTGATTCGAATTCAATTGTTTCAAGAAACCATGCCAACTCGAGTTCGATCAGAAACAGAAAACGAAAATGTAATCAAGAAAACCCTTGATGAACGTTTATTAACCTTTACAAAAATTGATGCACGATTACAGAAGAACGACGACCATATTCAGAAGATGAATCAAGAACTCAGCAATATTGAGTCAACATTGATCAACTTACTAAATACAGTAAAGAAGATGAACGGGAGGGATCGGGTTCTGATTCAATTAAACCAGGAAGTCACAATCAGCCAAACGGATCAATTGAACCAAGAGTTTGAGACCAAATTCATACGTTTCTTGAAGGAGGATTTTCCATTTTTCTTTGAAGGAGATTTGGAAGAATGGATGCGACAATGTGATCGGCAGTTCTTGCTTGAAGAAGCCCCAGAAAACATCAAACGAAGATGGGTAATGCTTTAAAATGGCATAACAATTTCTTGAGAAATAATGATGACATAATAGATGAGTTGCATTGGATGGATTATTTTGAAAGTTATTTGGGTTGTAATCTGAATGAATTTTATTGATAAAACAATACGCCTATTTATAGGGAGAGATACAACCAAGGGATAAGGAAAGGATATACACAATTTAAATACAATAATTATCTCTAATAACAAACATGATCTATCCCTAATATATTCAAACTGTTCGGCTGCTAAGACACCCCCTCAGTTTGAGCGGGCGGAGGACAAACGCTCAAGCTGGACCGCAATGACTGGAATAGCTCACGAGATAATCCTTTTGTGAAAATATCCGCATACTGCATCGAGGACGGGACATGAAGAACCTTGATGTGGCCAAGACGAACCTTTTCGCGAACAAAATGTATATCAATCTCAATGTGTTTCGTTCGTTGGTGCTGAACCGGATTGTTGGACAAATAAACCGCTGAAATATTGTCACAAAACACAACGGAGGCACGAGTCACTGGTATGAGAAGTTCGAACAGCAGATTGCGAATCCAGGACAACTCGGCCACAGCATTGGCAACTCCCTTGTATTCGGCTTCGGCACTAGAACGGGACACAGTAGGTTGTCTTTTTGCAGACCATGAAATTAGGTTGTCCCCGAGGAAGACACAATACCCCGATGTAGACCGTCTAGAATCCGGGCATCCACCCCAATCAGCGTCAGAATAGGCAACCAAGTCAGAAGAAGCCGACCGCGAGATGCGAATACCGTAATCAACGGTTCCTTGTAGGTAGCGTATGATCCGTTTCATGAAAGCAAAGTGAGGATCTCGCGGTTCATGCATAAAAAGGCATACCTGCTGGACAGCATACGACAAGTCGGGTCGCGTGAAAGTTAAATATTGTAAGGCACCCGCCAAACTCCGATATAGCGTAGGATCCGAAAATAGCGCCCCATCCGTGGCACTTAACTTGGAGGACAGATCAACCGGTGTAGAGCAAGGCTTGCAAGCGGTCATAGAGGCGCGGGCAATAATATCCTTAGCATATTGAGCTTGGGACAAAAAAATGCCATTTTTCTGTTTGGTCACGGTAATCCCCAAAAAATGGTGTAGCGAGCCCAAGTCGGTCATAGCAAACTCGGTGGAGAGAGTACTGATGATAGTGGTTAAGAGACGATCATTAGAAGCGGTTAGAACGATATCATCAACATATAAAAGTAGGTATGCAATATTCGCCGGGTCCTTGTGATACACGAATAAGGACTGATCACTGGTGGTACTACGAAACCCCTTAGAGGTGATGAAAGTAGCAAAGCGAGTGTACCACGCCCTTGGTGCCTGTTTAAGCCCGTAGAGAGATTTCTTCAATCGACAAACATGATTAGGATACCTTTTATCATAAAACCCCAGTGGCTGATGCATAAATACTGTCTCATTGAGTTCCCCGTGTAAAAACGCATTCTTGACGTCAAGTTGGTGAATCGGCCAAGCCCGTGAAACTGCAACTGACAACACGGTGCGAATGGTAGCCGGTTTAACAACCGGACTGAAAGTCTCGTCACAATCAACACCAACCGTTTGTGAATTTCCATTAACCACTAATCGAGCCTTATAACGAGCCAATGATCCATCCGATTTAAACTTATGCCGGAATAACCACATGCAACGGATGACAGGTCTGTCGTGAGGACGGGGAACAAGCTCCCATGTTTCATTGTCCTGTAATGCCGAGTACTCGGTTTGCATAGCATGTAACCAATTAGGATCAGTCAGGGCTTTGGCATACGAGGTAGGGACCGGTGAGATTGTAGGGGTGTGATGGATGGCCGAGGCATTGGATCGGGTTTTGGACCGAGTGGTCATCGGGTGATGGTTAAGAGGCTGGGTGGGCTGCTGGGCAGGCTATGGGGCGGGCTGATTTGAGGATGGGCCGGAGTGGTGGGTTGGGCCGGGTTGCTGGGTGGTGGCTGTTGGGCCGGGTTTGGGCCGGCGTGTGTAAGTGAATTGGAATGGTGCTGTGACAGGATTGGGAATGGATGGGACCGCGGGCTGCTGGGTCACAGGTTGGGCCACGGGTTGGCTAAGGGGCCGATGAAAGGTAAAACCCGGGGGAGGATAGTCATCTAGGAAGCTATATGAGACGGGACGTTGTGAAAGTGTGTAAGGGAACACATGTTCATCAAAGGTCACATGACGAGATATGTGAACCTTGCCCGTGGTAGGGTCCAGGCAAAGATAGCCACGAAAGTCGGGAGGATACCCGAGAAAAATGCATCGCATGGACCGATGGTGAAGTTTATGGGGCTGTGTGGCGGAGGTATTAGGGTAGCAAGCACACCCGAACACTCGTAAGTGTTCGTAATCTGGGTGGCGAAGATAAAGGACAAAGGTAGGTGTGTAAAAGTTTAGGCGTTTGGTGGGTAAAATATTATGTAAGTATGTGGCAGTGTGTAGGGCTTCAACCCAAAAGGAAGGAGGAAGATTCGCATGAATTAGGAGAGCCCGAATGATGTCATTCAAGCGGCAAATCATACGCTCGGCCCTTCCATTTTGAGAAGAGGTTTGTGGGCATGCAAAAAGGAAAAGTAAACCGTTATGTTGAGCAAAGGTTTTAAATGCTAAGTTGTCAAATTCACCCCCTAAGTCGCATTGGAAGGTTTTTATTTTGCGGTTAAATTGAGTGAGGATTAATTGATGAAATTTAGCAAAAGTGGGGAAGGTTTCAGATTTATATTTTAGGGGGTAAACCCACACGAAGTGTGAGAAATTGTCAATTAGCACCATGTAATACTTATATCCTGTTTTACTCGTGATAGGCGAAGTCCATAAATCGCAATGAATAATATCAAAAGGAGCAAAAGTATATGTATTAGACGAATAAAAAGGTAAACGTTTATTATTCGAAAGTTGACAAGAATTGCAAAGATTATGACTTTTGTCCTTATTACATTGAAAATTAAAATTGCGATTTAAAATATCTAAAACTTGCGCCCCGGGATGTCCTAGACGATCATGCCAAGGGAGATGATGTGAAGCAATAAAGGTGGCTTGAGGTGGCAGTTGTGGCGGCGTGAACGTGTAGAGAGGCCCGGGACTGTCATGCCGAGATAGGTGCTTCCTAGTTTTGAGGTCCTTCAAAGAAAAACCAAACGGGTCAAATTCGACAGACACTAAATTATCACGAGTAAATCGTCTTACGGAAATAAGATTTTTAATAATTTGTGGGCTATAAAGGATGTGGGGAAGTATATAGGTTCGGTTTGGTAAATGGTGAAAGCCGATGCCTGACTGATTAATCGGTAAAAACATACCATTACCTACCAAAATATTACGACACACAGGAGTAGAATCAGGGATAATAATTTTACCTGGGTCCTTGGCGACGTGGGACTCAGCGCCGGTATCCATAACGTCAGATTGCCAACCTGTATTTGAGTTATGTACTTGCATATTGGACATGGCAGCACTCAAATCAGTTGGGCAGAGAGGATTATACTGCGGCATAACGAACCCTGGTGGGGTAAATTGGGCCGGCGAATAACCGGCATTGGCAGAGGGATACCCGGCAAATTGAACCTGCGGTGAAGATGTCTGATCTGACTGTTTTTGGCTGCTGGACCATTGTTGCTGTGTGGGATAAGGACATGGTGGAGGAGTCCACCATGCCCACGCTGGAAAGGAGTTCAATTGCTGCTGTCCGTGATAACCTGTCCAAGGGAACTGCTGCTGACGACCTCGACCCCTGCCCCTGCGATTTGAAACTGAGCCACGACCTCTGTTGCCACGGCGGTTCTGCTGATCAGAGGGTGGTTGGGCGCTGCTGTGGGAAGAAGAACCGGCCGAAGCCGGGGCTGCAGTAGCAGCAAGTACCGTATCCTGGGAGCCTTTCTGGGCTTCGATTCGTATGACCTCGTCGTTCAACATGGTGATAGCTTTGTCCTAATCAACACCCTGCTGATTGATAAGCGAGGCAGTGGTGTTAAATTCGGCCGGAAGCCCTCGCACAAGCTGAAGAACAAGGCGTGAATCAGATACGGGCTGATCAACATCCGCTAACTGATTCGCCAGATCAGAAAGTTGTTGACAATAATCTTCAACAGAGGCGCAGGAGGTGAGAGTAAGATTGCAGAATTTCGTCTCAAGCGCCGCAGCGCGAGCCTTTTTGTTACTCAAGTATTTCTTCTCGAGTTTTACCCAAGACGATCGAGCATCAGTGGTATCCATGAGGCGTTTCAGATTGTCATCCGAAACGGTGTTGTAAATCCATTGCAAGGCCAACGCATCTAATTCTTTCCACTGTTCGTACTCGGGTGATGTAGCGGCTGGAGGAGCTGAACCGTCGATGTGATTAATAACCTTGTATGCGATAGCATGAAGGTTAAATAGCTTAACCCATGCCGAATAGGTAACCTTAGATCCGTCCAACGTCTGGATTTTAGATTGGATATTCGACACGGAGTAGGCTGGGTGTAAAGGGAGCGGTTTGGTGGACGATTCAGCTGCTGTGTCGTCTTTTGTCATGGCGACAAGGACCGAACGAATCCGGTAATAATCTGACAGAAAAAAAGGAAAACGGAAGTGAAACAAAGGTAATCAGGAGCCGATCAGCTCTGATACCATGAAAGTTATTTGGGTTGTAATCTGAATGAATTTTATTGATAAAACAATACCCCTATTTATAGGGAGAGATACAACCAAGGGATAAGGAAAGGATATACACAATTTAAATACAATAATTATCTCTAATAACAAACATGATCTATCCCTAATATATTCAAACTATTCGGCTGCTAAGATATTTGAGAATGGTATTCAAAGGTTTTGAGTCTGCACCTAAGGTATTTGTTGAAATGTCGGGAAAAAGTTCTGAATATAATGAATTGGATATTCAACCCATTGATGAATTTGAAAATGGGGTTCAAATTCAAGATACCATTAATGAAGATTCATGTTTTAGTAGAAATTCAAAAGGAAATAAACATGAAGAGGGTTCTTTAAGTCAAGATCTGAGTAATGTTTTGGAAGAAAGAAATGAAAATGATAATAAAAGAGATCTGGTTCATACTGATTTTTGTAATGATGCATATGAAAAAAGTTACTTTGACTCAAGATATAAGGGTTGAAGTTGAAATTGGTCATTATGAGAAAATGAAGGTCGAATATGTTCTAGTGTTGCTGGAAACATCAAACAAGAATAAAGGGGAATCAGAAATGAAAGTAATAAAAGAGTCATTTCATAGTGGAGAAATAAAGTTGGGTAATATGGAGATAAAAGAAATTTCGAAGAATGCAGCCGGATTGATTTCGAAGGTTGCGGTTGCTGCACAGTTTGGTTTAAAGGCTGCAAATTGGTTGAATACAACCATGGCTACTCAATTTGAGTCGGCACTTACCGATATTGTGAATCAAAGGTTAATGGGTCAAGTTGGGTTTGTTCAGATCTTTGATACCTGCGATTAGTTGACTTTTGAGGACAAAAGTCTTTTAAGGGATGAGTAATGTTAGGTATCAAATAGTATAATGTTAGGTATTAAAGAGTATAGGGACTAGATTGTATTTGTCTAAAAGCTAGGTAGTTGATAATATGTGGATTGTGTATAAATACATGTAATGGGGATGAATAATGTAGCTATTGATTTGGATTAATCCTCTCCTCTCTTGTATTCTTCTCTAACTCTTTAGCTCTTCCTTTGGTCACCATTTGTATCGTAACACTAAGGGTGAGGGAGGTGATCACCATATGGTACTCAATCAAGCCACTAATGAGGAGGCGACACCTCATATTAACCCAACTCAACTCAATTTGAGTGGGGGTGGTTACACCTTTGAACTCACACTAATTTTATTTTAGCGGGTGTTACTTTTTTTTTGAAAGGTGATTTTCTATGTTGTGGCAGAGTTCATCACAACCCTTCAGAAGGGGATCCCCTAGCCACTCTACAATGGTCAGACTATGTTGTCTTAACCGGGTTCACGCTGACGCGAGAGTGACCGACCCACAAGCGAGTCGAGGCTGCGCATAAGGGGCACTAAGGTGCTGTTTGTTTTTTCTGCAGGAAAAGGTCTATAGTCTGCGGACCACATCTGCAGACATCTGCAGGAGAAGAGGTGGACCAAAGGTCTGCAGTCTGCAAGAAGAAGACTGTTTGTTTGTTAACGTCTGCAGGCTGCTGAAATAAACTTAAATTTAAATAAACTGAGTTTTTACAGCAGTCTGGTGGTAGACGGTGGTGGTGGTGGTGGTGGGTGGACCGTGGTGGTGGTGGTGGACCGTGATGGTGGTGGTGGTGGTGGGTGGTGGTGGACGGTGGTGGGTGGGTGGTGGTAGTTGTGGTGGACCGTGGTGGGAGGTGGTGGTGGGTGGGTGGGTGGTGGTGGTGGACCGTGGTGGTGGGTGATGGTGGTGGTGGGTGGTGGTAGTGGTGGTGGACGGTGGTGGGTGGTGGTGGTGGACCGTGGTGGTGATGGACGGTGGTGGTGGACGATGCTAGGTGGTGGGTGGGTGACGGTGGTGGTGGTGGTGGTAGTGGGTGGTGGTGGATGGTGGTGGGTGGTGGTAGTGGTGGTGGGTGGACGGTAGACATGGACAAACCGGTTTTTTTTTAAAAACCGGTCCGGTTTGTAAACCGGTTCGGGTTTTAGAGGGTTAAAAAAATCGGTTTTTTTTTAAAACCGGTTTGAAAACCGGTCCGGTTTTCAGACCCAAGGAGGACCAATAATCCAAACCGGTTGGAACCGGGTTGGAAATCGGTTTCTGGAAAAAACCGGTAAAAAACCCGGTAAAAACGGGAAAAAAACCGGTTTTTGGCTGCTGTTTGCTGCTGTTTTGCAGCTGCTGTGCAGCAAAATTTTTTTTTTTTTTTTTTTTGAACTATTTAAACACTACAAATTTTTATAAACACATTGTAACTTAAAAATACGATTTCATTAACTTAAAAACACGATAAAAAACATCAAAACATAAACGAATCCGAAGATAAAAAACATCAAAAGATCAAAACATCAAGGAATCCGAAAACATAATCTTAAAAAACATAGTCTTAATAGGAAATAAGTCTTCAAACATAGTCTACTCTTCACCCGAACCGGAGTTGCTTCTTATCCATTCATCCATTTCGGCTTCATATTCCGACATTGGTTCGGTTAAGTCCGCGTTCACCTCGTCCTCGTACACTTCGCCTTCATATTCAAGTTCTCCCTCAAGTGAGCGTATGTTTTGCACCCTCTCCGCCGCATCCAAATAATCCTTCAAGCAAATCGCCATCTCTACCGAAGGTGGAGTTAGTCGCGTCCTACGTATCGAAATGACCCTGCCACTAATAGAGAAAGCGGATTCCGAAGCTACCGTGGAAGCTTGGACGGTTAGTAAATCTCGGGCCATGGCGGCTAAGACCGGAAATTGATTTTCCTTACTTTTCCACCAAGCCAACACATCAAAATTTTTAAATTCATCGGGAGTCAAACCTTGTAAATAGTTTTCGACACCATACCTCCCAAGTTCGCTACTAGGAGTGTTACCTCTTGCACGTTTATTAGATGTGTCCAACAAAGAATTGTATAAATACATGTCCGAATCGTTTACATTTTGAGAAGCTTGTCTCAATTGCGTTTGAATGGACGACATTTGACCATAACGTTCAAAATAAACATCATACATATCCGTAAGATGTTTGTTAAATCTTGCTACCATACCTTGCGAAAAAAGTGGTTCTTTTGCCGTGTTCAACCCCAACTCGGCACAAATATTTTCAATTATATTTTCTACCCCCCCTATATTGTAACATGGGTTTAAAGCGGATGCACAAGTAAAAACCGGCGGTAATTCCGAAAAATATTTTCTAAATTTTTCCTTCATAGTTGCCGCCATTTCTTTGTATGGACTACCTCTACATTCCATTTCCCCTAATTTTCTAGTCATGTTATATAACTTGTGAAGTGTTATACAACTTGTGGGATAATAAACTCCCGACAAAGCGGTGGTTGAAGCTTTAAAAACTTGTAGCATTTCCGAAACCGCTTCAATAACATTCCAATTCAATGGGTGGTATGGTGCCGCTTTTCCCCGACTAACCAAAATTTCATGAAATGCATTTAAACTACCTTTTTGCAAAACGTGTTTTTCGAACATGTTACAAGTGGAACTCCATCTTGTTGGACAATCCCAATTCGGACCCAAACAAATGCAATTCACACTTTTACAAAATTTTATATAGTTAGCATGCCTTGTGTTGTTGCTATAAATATCGCGTAACATTTTTCGAAAACCTTCTCTTTGTGTTTCAATAATTTTTAGACCATCTTGAACGGCCAAATTGATTATGTGTGCGACACAACGACTATGAAAAAATACCCCTTCACAAATAGGTTGGTATTTTAATTTTAATTGTGTGATTGCCGCGGTATTATTCGACGCGTTATCAAAAGATATTGATAAAATCTTGTTTTCTAACTTAAACGTTTGAATAACTTTGTCAATCATATTTGTCACACCACGACAACGGCGGAAACACGTGGCGCGACGGTTCAAAAGCATAAAGTCAAGGTTATTGCTAAACAATAGTAATTTAAGAAAAGTGGGTCATTTATTAAGGCGTCATTACTTGTTCCAAACATTACACAAAAGTAAATTGTTTTTAAAGTAACATCGAGATTTCTCAAATATATCCCAAGCTTTGGGAAATAAAGGTGAAACCCCGCAAAATATACAACGCCGCATTGGGAGATTCTCCGACCCAGCTCGCCTGATCCTTCATCATCTAGTTACCTGAAAGATATGTTTAAAAGTTTCGTCAATATAAATATATTGGTGAGTTCACAGGTTTTCAGTTTCTAAAACTTGATTACTTGGGAATACCATGTTATGACAATATATAGGAGTTGCAAATTCCTATAAATCTACTTGAGACTATAATCAAACCAAGACGTATATAAATAAAATGCCCCGCTCCAAGTCGTTACTCGGTTTCCCACGACTTAAGTTCAGAATATTTGCACCCCAGGCATAACCTAATGCACAATCGACGCTATCGATTAGGGGTGGGCCTTGTCAGGCACCAATAGTACTATCCGAATATTCCTCCGGTTTCAATCTCCGAATAAATGATTATAGAGGCGAGGACTCAACCCCGAGTGGCGGTCACACCTCAAGTAATAAACCCGTCAAACATTTCCCTAACATATCTTTCCCCCGAAAACGTAAAAATAGTTTAAAATGGGGCCGTGAAACTCACCTGAAACTGCGTCTGGCTCAAAAGGTAGATAGCAAGTGGGTGGTCTCGCACCTACAAACGTCCTAGACGTATAAGTCACTATTCCTATAGTGCATGTGCCTTGGCAAGTTGTACACCCAACTCCCGACCACAAGTTGTTCCAAATCCCGTTTAATTAAGCGCGTATCCTAGGTTTTGTTGGCGTTACATTACCCTTTGTGTTACAAGTTATATATTACTCTTGTTAATATTTCCATAACTTGTATCTTATTATCACCGACTCGACTTCACTTAACATATAATTATTTTCCCATTTAAATAATTATACTTAAGATCGCATCGCTCGATATAATATATATTTCAATGCTCGACCCGACTCACTTTGCCACACATTTGTTTTCCCATTTAAACAAATATGCTAAGATCTTGTCGTTCGATTGTATATTCTTAACACCCGATTCAACTCGCCATACCGTATATTTATTTTCTCATTCAAATAAATATACTAGGATCTCGTTGATACGGCATACACATATATATATCTTTGTCTTCTCGTCGCGGCTTTCCTTCCCACATATCTACTTTCCCATTAAGTAGATATACTAGAATTTTGCCGAGACGAGCGTACATATATATAAATGTGTAATTTTTCTTGTTAAGTATATACGTTTGTTTAACGTCTTATTTGTTTATGTCATGTGTTTCTCCCACGAATAATTCTCTTAACACTTAGGAAAGTGTTTATTAGTTTTCACCCAATGTATATATATATTTTACTTCTTAAAATATATATTTTTCTTATCTTGCCGCAATGGCATTTTTCTCATGATTTGTCCGGGTACGGTTCGTTAACGCGTCTTAGTTCGATATCTTAACTCGATTAGTTAATTTTTCCAAGTTTTTCCCAACATGTATTTTATAGAAATATTATCCATATTTCTTCCTATTTTCACATGTTACTTGGATGGTTTAAAATACTTATGTATTTTTAACCCAACTTGTTAACTTAACTACAAAAATGTTCCCAACACTTTTATATTCCCATTTATATAAAAGTATTCATTTTTGTATAAGTTTCCCAAGTTTGTTTAATATTTTTATAAAATCTCTATTTTATAAAAATCCTTATGTTAAAACCCTTTATATTTTTATAACTTTCAAAAATACACTTTTATACAAAATACCCAAGTATTTCTACTAGTATTTACAAAAATCATCCTTAGACTTTATTACTTACATTTTTGACACCAAACTTTCCATACTTGTATTTTTGGACTAATAGTTTCTAAAATGTCCATTTTAGTCCCTTAACTTTCAAAGTTACAATATTAGTCCCTTAACTTCCAAAAGTTGCATTTTTCCATTCTAACTTCCAAAGTTAACATTTTTCACTCAAAATAGTAAACTTTGAAGATTCAACTTTTTATTGGTAAGTTATTTTTGTATCAAAACACTTATGTTAGTCTTGTATTTCATATGGAAGACTAATTATATGTGTGTTTTATGTATTTGTCCATTTTATCAAATTATCATTCATCTAAGTAAGCTAACTTAGATTTTCCATCTTCTTCATTTATGAACTTCTAATATGTTTTACCACATATTATAACTTAGATGATCATAATAAGATGATTTAATGTTACTTTTAACATATTCAAGTTCATTCCATATTCTTAACCAAAACATCATCCTACTTAGCTTTAAATGTAAATTTTATATATTTTCAAGATTATATCTCCATCATCATCAAACCCATGATTTATTTTCATGTCTCTAATCATCCATCTTACATATGTAAAACCTATTAAAGATTATGTTCAAACCTCTTTTTAAACCCTTCATGTACAACTTGCTACTAAGAACACATACATGAATAATAATAATCAAAAACAAGATTGAGAATGCTTACTACTAGCACAAGGCTAGGGAAGACAAAAACCTTGGATTTGAGAGGGGTTTAGTGTGTTCTTCCAAGTGGTTTAGCTCCAAGCTCTTGAAACACACAATGGGGGTTTGGATGATGGATTGTTTTAAGTGTTTTGGAGATGTAAAAACTTGAAAGGATGATGTGTGTGTGTGTGTGAATACCCACGGCCCAAAGAAGGAAGAAGAAGAAGAGTTTTTGCTTTGTTATTCAATCTCCTAACACATGTTATTTATACCCTTATCACATGTAATCTTCCATGGATCTTGTGATTATTACTAAAGATATGAGAGATTTATGAAGTACAAAAATTGATCTTGGATGGGTGTGGGAAGGTGATGATGGCCGTAGGTTTTTAGAAAGGGGAAGAAGGTTGCTTGTAAATCTTTGGTAAATCCTTATGATCACACATGATCTTTATACAAGACTTAACCATGCATGTGCATACACTTAGGGTATGATTACTAGTTTTTGTCTTGGATTTTAGTGGCCTATGGCCGAAATTATCCAAGGGGGGACAAGGTTAGAGTGCTTTTTGTACTAATGTTTACTTATACACTTTTCCTTACACCTTTGTCTTATGCAAGCATGCTTTACCTAAGCTTTTAGATTATAATTATCAACACAAGATATGGATATATTAAGGCCCCTAGGCCGGCCCTTGGATGGGTTTGGTGGGGTCCACAACTTCAAATATTTACCCATTGTTTGTTATGTTTAATCCCCCGTCGTCCGGGTGTCGTTCGGGTATTTTTCGGGTTTTAATCACGCGTTATCCGGACATTAAATATACCTTTAATAACCCTTAAATATAGTCTAATTTAAGCGTTGATTGGTTATTTAGACCTTTGCCGGGTGAAATTATGAGTTATACGCGTATCGGGTGCGGTACGCGCATTTTATTCGTTACCGGGAGATTTGTACAAGACGTTTTCATTTATGGTTTTGGAGTTCCAAAACTCATTATATCTTATGAAAATACCCTTTATTTTATATCCTGGGTGTCCGGGATCCGTTTCGTTTATTTAATTATTACCGGGTAATTGCCAACGTCCGTACCGGATAGCTTATTTACACATGATCCAATCATGCTTTACCATTAAACGTATGCATTCCTATGCACTATTTGGAAATTGCTATCTCCTAAGGCCTTGATAATTAAATCACACATAATTGCATTTAATTACGTTAATCATATATTAATTAATTTGTACGGAATTACCTTATTTTTGCCGGTTGTTACAATATTAAAAATATTTGTACCGGTGTGAGGGTAATCAAACAATCGAAACGCAATAGTTCGTTTCATCATTTGCCAAGAAGACGGTTCAATCCAATGGGCCGTTACACAAATATAAGAGTCGGGTGAACCGTGTGGTGCGGACCAAACATCACTTGTTAAGTTAACACCGGTTTCTAAATTTTCAAAATAGTTAATTAAATCATTTTTTGCTTGTTTCCATCTTTTTAAACAATCACGTCTAAGAGTAGCACGACTTACATGTGTGTATCTTGGTTGAAGCGTTCGTTGAATAAGCCTCGTCAAACGTGGGTTGTCAAAATGATTGAAAGGCAACGTTTCTTGTATGACAAAATTCCCCATTTCTTCGCGAACCGCTTCCAAGTTGTACACAAACAAGTCGCCTTCTTGTGTGATCGAGGCTCCACCTTGAGAATTTTTTTGTTCTTTCAAAATTTTACAATATGGTTTTTCCACGTGGTCTCTCAAGGTCGAGTTAGCATCATGTTTAAGCATAGCCGAACAATATTTGCATCTCGCCTTGTTTGGACCAAAAGTCATAACACACAAATCAAAGTGTTTCCAAACAAGTGGGTTTCTTTTCGTGGGAACCACCTTAACAACCGTGGGTTGGGATGAAGAAGCACCAACTTCGTGCGAACCGGTTTGGCTTTTAAGAGTTGGTGGTTGTGAAGATGCCATTTTTCTTAGAAAGTAGAGATTAATTTGTGAGAAAGTAGATGAAGAATGCAAGATTAGAGAGTGTTTTTGATGGTGTGATTGATCCTAAACATTAAGGGGTATTTATAGTATGATTGTGGGTCAAAAATCCCCCAAAAAAACCAAAAAAACGGCTATTTTTTGGCTCCAAACGGCTATATAGCCGTTATGTAACGGTCAATAACCGGTTTTTAAACCGGTTTTTTTTCGGGTTTTACAAAAACCGGTTTTCAAACCGGGTTACACTTCAAACCGGTTTTCAAACCGGGTTTCAAACCGTTTTTTCTACAGAACCGGTTTTCAACCCAGTCTAGGATCCAGAAACCAAAACCTATCCAAAACCGGGCTGTGGGGTCGGGTTGGGACCGGTTTTTGTGAAACCGGTTTACCGGTTTTTTTTTCGGGCCGGGTTGAAAAACCGGTTTTTTTGTCCATGTCTAGTGGACGGTGGTGGTGATGGACGGTGGTGGTGAACGGTGGTGGGTGGTGGTGGTGGACGGTAGTGGGTGGTGGTGGTGGACCGTGGTGGTGATGGACGGTGGTGGTGGTGGTGAACGGTGGTGGTGGACGATGCTAGGTGGTGGTGGTGGGTGGGTGACGGTGGTGGACGGTGGTGGTAGTGGGTGGTGGGTGGTGGTGGATGGTGGTGGGTGGTGGTAGTGGTGGTGGGTGGACGGTGGTGGTGATGGACGGTGGTGGTGGTGAACGGTGGTGGGTGGTGGTGGTGGACGGTGGTGCGTGGTGGTGGTGGACCGTGGTGGTGATGGACGGTGGTGGTGGTGAACGGTTGTGGTGGACGATGCTAGGTGGTGGTGGTGGGTGGGTGACGGTGGTGGACGGTGGTGGTAGTGGGTGGTGGGTGGTGGTGGATGGTGGTGGGTGGTCGTAGTGGTGGTGGGTGGACGGTGGTGGTGATGGACGGTGGTGGTGGTGAACGGTGGTGGGTGGTGGTGGTGGACGGTGGTGGGTGGTGGTGGTGGACCGTGGTGGTGATGGACGGTGGTGGTGGTGAACGGTGGTGGTGGACGATGCTAGGTGGTGGTGGTGGTGATGGACGGTGGTGGTGGTGGTGGGTGGTGGTGGTGGACCGTGGTGGTGATGGACGGTGGTGGTGGTGAACGGTGGTGGTGGACGATGCTAGGTGGTGGTGGTGGGTGGGTGACGGTGGTGGTGGTGGTGGTAGTGGGTGGTGGTGGATGGTGGTGGGTGGTGGTAGTGGTGGTAGGTGGACGGTGGTGGTGATGGACGGTGGTGGTGAACGGTGGTGGGTGGTGGTGGTGGACGGTGGTGGGTGGTGGTGGTGGACCGTGGTGGTGATGGACGGTGGTGGTGGTGGTGAACGGTGGTGGTGGACGATGCTAGGTGGTGGTGGTGGGTGGGTGGTGGTGGTGGGTGGGTGACGGTGGTGGACGGTGGTGGTAGTGGGTGGTGGTGGATGGTGGTGGGTGGGGGTAGTGGTGGTGGGTGGACGGTGGTGGTGATGGACGGTGGTGGTGAACGGTGGTGGGTGGTGGTGGTGGACCGTGGTGGTGATGGACGGTAGTGGTGGTGAACGGTTTTGGTGGACGATGCTAGGTGGTGGTGGGTGGGTGGGTGACGGTGGTGGACGGTGGTGGTAGTGGGTGGTGGGTGGTGGTGGATGGTGGTGGGTGGTGGTAGTGGTGGTGGGTGGACGGTGGTGGTGATGGACGGTGGTGGTGGTGAACGGTGGTGGGTGGTGGTGGTGGTGGACGGTGGTGGGTGGTGGTGGTGGACCGTGGTGGTGATGGACGGTGGTGGTGGTGAACGGTGGTGGTGGACGATGCTAGGTGGTGGTGGTGGGTGGGTGACGGTGGTGGACGGTGGTGGTAGTGGGTGGTGGGTGGTGGTAGTGGTGGTGGGTGGACGGTGGTGGTGATGGACGGTGGTGGTGGTGAACGGTGGTGGGTGGTGGTGGTGGTGGACGGTGGTGGGTGGTGGTGGTGGACCGTGGTGGTGATGGACGGTGGTGGTGGTGAACGGTGGTGGTGGACGATGCTAGGTGGTGGTGGTGGGTGGGTGACGGTGGTGGACGGTGGTGGTAGTGGGTGGTGGGTGGTGGTAGTGGTGGTGGGTGGACGGTGGTGGTGATGGACGGTGGTGGTGGTGAACGGTGGTGGGTGGTGGTGGTGGTGGACGGTGGTGGGTGGTGGTGGTGGACCGTGGTGGTGATGGACGGTGGTGGTGGTGAACGGTGGTGGTGGACGATGCTAGGTGGTGGTGGTGGGTGGGTGACGGTGGTGGTAGTGGGTGGTGGTGGTGGGTGGTGGTAGTGGTGGTGGGTGGACGGTGGTGGTGATGGACGGTGGTGGTGTTGAACGGTGGTGGGTGGTGGTGGACGGTGGTGGGTGGTGGTGTACCGCGGTGGTGATGGACGGTGGTGGTGGTGAACGGTGGTGGTGGACGATGCTAGGTGGTGGTGGTGGGTTGGTGACGGTGGTGGTAGTGGGTAGTGGTGGTGGTGGTGGGTGAGGAGAAGAGAAGAGGAGAAGACTTTGGTCCAAGTCTGCACCAAGAAGAGGTCAGGAAGAGCTTTTGGAGTGAAATGTCTTCCGAAAAACAAACAGTCTGTCCGCCCCAAACGTCTGCCCGCGTCTGCGCGGCGCAGACAAAAGAGGTCAGAAGTGCTTCTGGGAGAAAAACAAACACCACCTAAGGCTTCCACCGGAAAATTTCCCGTCATCTGCCATCAAAACCGGGGGGCCATCAAAATCAAACCTGACCCCTCCAAAGAGAGTAGCCTCTCCACCACTCCATGGAAGGATTTTAGTGGGTGTTACTTGATCCCACTTAGTAAACGACCCGGGTGCACTAAGGTAGTGAAAATAAACTACTATAGGTGGTGCTAACCATTTTTAGTGATTTTTAAGTTAACAAGTTTGTAGTGGTGGTTTGTTATTAAGTAAACAAGTTTTATAAATGATAATTTGAGTATTGGCCTGTATTTTTAAAGTGAAGAACATGAACTCACATATTTGAAGAAAGTGTTGGTAAAAATTATACAATATATTCTCTCACAACAATAACAAATCTTGATGATAAATTATTTCCGATCTTCCATCATGAAATTGGAAGTGCATCTCATAAAACAACCTGTCAGCAACTTGGTATCCATCTCTCTAATCCCATCATGTTCTAATGGGATATATGAAAAATTATTCATTTTTCGAAAACCATCCGGTTTCGAGTGCAATTTACAAATCAAAAGATTTCCTAAATTCTAAAGGACTGATCTTGCCTCATTCCTTATGTTGCCAATCTTTGAGACTATTTGAAATGTTTATTTGCAGGTCAAGGCTCTTGTATTCCTCTGTAACTTTCATTTCATCACTAACAAAACCAACCACAAACTCATCACTAATAAGCATTTATAAAACGAATAATATAACATGGTTCGTTTACCTCCTAATCAAGGCATCTACAGGCATGGAGACTTCAACTTCAAGCAAAGACTTGTCTTGCAGTTTGCGCTTTCTTACACCCTTAACAATCGTTTTCTGCGAGCATATCATTTTTGTAAGGGGCAATTTCATATATACCTCTAAAAACTTGTAGATTTACTATGACCAATTGACCATTATATCCTTCGTTTCCTTATTAACCGCAAAGACTATCCTAAAGCAAGTTTTATAAGAAGGGATACTATGATAATTTGTAATATCAAGAAAGTGTAGGTGCACCTCGGAAAACATTTTAGGTAGCAAGGTCACCATTTCTTCAATCTGATCATCTTCCAACGCTGAACTGCTAGAATCAAAAGTTACGTCTGCAGCTTTTTGCTTAGTGGCAGGCTCTGCAACGTGAGAGGGAGAAAAAGAAGAATTATCAGGGACCTTTTTATCAACGAAGCCCGTTTAACTTGTTAAACCTATGAACAAGTTGCATACCTAACTGTATGAAGACTTCAGAAACTTCCGGATGGGAATTCTGAACGTGGTATCGAACACTTTCACCAATTTGATGTGCTATGCTTATACTACAAAAGGGATCAACCTGCAAAAAAATAAATAAAAAAATTTTAAAAATTTAAAAATTGTCATCCTGTATGCAAAATGGATTTTATATTTTTTTAAAGGTAAGTCACCTCAATCTTTACATCAAGATATAGAGATGAACCAGCTCTCCGTCCCCTAAGGTGGCGGCAACCCTGTAACATTTAAAGACATACAGCCTTTTAATCGTATTTGATACAAAAAAGTTTGAGTTTTAGAAACTAATGGATAAACTTGCCTCCACTCCTTTAACTTGTAATACTGTCTTTCTGATTGGGTCCAAATGTTGTGATGGTATTGCAGCGTCCACCAGTTCCAATACACTTTCAATTTTAAGAAGCGAAAGAACAGACGTATATCCTTTCAGTACGTTTTTACATCAAGATCATAAAGAAAGCAACCGAGGGAAAATAGTAATTACCTCTGGTACCCTGTTTGAAGTCCAGCCTTCAGGATCATGCCTGAGACAACAAGTCCAGCAAGGGGATCCAGAAACCTTACACCAAGAATAGATCCGCCTGTATTTCAACACGGAAATTTACTATATATTTTTCCAAGTAAAATTGGTATTTATTACATATACAAGTGTCGGTCAATGATACTTACCGACCCGATAAGAGCAACAAGTGATGAAACAGCATCGGCACGATGATGCCATGCATTTGCTTTCATCAATCCACTACCAGTCCTTTCTCCTGCCCTCTTTGTCATCCAATACAATCTAAAATATCGATCGTAACGTAACCACAATTATGTATATGAATTGGGATTACAAAAACATAACGAAAGAAAAAGAGCAAGCTTTGACTTATAAGGTACCCTTCTTTGACGGAAATCGCAACAATAGTCATATTCAAAGCTAGGATAGGATGATCCATGTCAATTCCATGATTATGGCTGTGATTGTGAGCCTGCTGATTAGCTACTTCAGAAGCCGTTGACAGTACCCCCTGCAGGAATGAAATGTGATGAATCACTTCTTTTTGCCCATGAAATAAGCAAGTGTATTATTGATACATGCTCTCATATAAAAGAACGAAAACAGCTAATACGGTTATACCATTAAAACATCCAAAGCATGCCATGCAATCCCTCCAGCCGTTAACAAAAGCACACCGGAAATACCAAGTGCACCCAGAGTCTCGAACTTGCCATGCCCTGTAGTTAGTTTGAAATTTAACGCATCAATCTCACCATCCAAGGCATTTGAGATATGTTAAACAGGTGTTTAAGTTTAATCAAATCCCATAACTAGCATGGTAAATGGTAATCATGGCATTAATGGATATAAAGTACTAGCAAATTCAAAGCTGATATTACGAATGGCTGTATTCTAATTTCCAGTTGGCATAGAGAGAATTCAGTTTAATCCCTAAAAGAATTTGAACCGAACATGCTAATGAAATTTGGCTGATCTAAAAACTTTAGTTTATAAAAGAAAATTATATTAAAAACCAATCCTACAGAACCTAATCAACGATCAACCTATAACTACAAGAATAAGAAGTATCATTGTGCAATTATACAACACAGTTTTTAGCAGTTCTTCTTAACACTACAATCAGGCAATCACAGCTCAGCAAACAAATGACCAAATCAAAGGAGAAGAGAGTCGGTACAAATCAAAAGTGACCATATGGGTGTTCTTTGTCCTTGGGAACCCTTGAAGCTTTATATGACAGCAAAGCAACACTGCTTAGGACCTGTATGAAATGTATATCCTCATAAGCTCATTTGTTCATCCAACACTATACAAAACTTCATCTGTGACAGTTTCAATACAGGCATTAAAGAAGGAAAATTCATACATAAAGGTTGATTAATATTCATGTTTGTATAAATTCATACCTTGGTTTTAAAAAGCGAGAACCACACAAAAGCAACAAGGTTTCTATCATCATTTACACAATATTTAGAGAACAATCAAGCTTTATATATGTTTTATATGGAAACTACATACATGTACAACATGAAAAGTATGTTGTACAACAACTTACAACACAAAAATATGGGAAATACATGAAGCGTGCACCAAAGCGTCAATTTTTTAAAAAAGCGCCCTTATGCTACCCAAAGCACAGGGGCTTGAGCCTAGTCGCGCCTTGCGAGTTGCGCCTAAGCATGCTTTTTTAAACCAGGACATTTACAACTCCAATAGTCCACCAAAACCACCACTACTTCATGTAAATAAACCATACAGTTTAAAATATATACCTAATAGATAACTACCGGTTGCGCCATGCGTCTAGCCTCTCACTTGTCTTATTCACCCCTAATACTATTTCTTATACTTAATTTCAATCGCCAATGATCTATAGATCAAGTGATGGAAACACTTGGGTTCTACCTACGAGAATCAAGTTCAATCCCCACCTGCATCAAATAGTGAGGCATTTAGTGCGCAATGATGGTGACAAACCCACCGAGGGGGTTCGATCCTGAGCGTCACCCCGGTTTTAATCCGGCTGTTACTTCAGCGAGGCAACTCGTGTGAAGGCAGTACGGTTTCCAAGGGGGAAGCCACCAAGGCCGATGATCCTGCATGGGCCCGATAGAGCATCGTCAGGCCAGCCTTGGCGGGCTGTCGATTCAAAACGTACTGGCAGAGTGACAATGGGTCACTCATAACGAAAGTAACCTTCCAAAAAAAACTTAATTTCAATCATATCATATCTTATCTCAAAATACCTCTTTATAATTCCTAAATCTTCATAATAACTAATAACAAATAACTATGAATTAGAATTATAAAAACATTTCATCATATATTCAAACTTAACCAACAACAACAACAACAACAACAACAATAATAATAATAATAATAATAATAATAATAATAATAATAATAATAATAATAATAATAATAATAATAAAATCAAACAATACCACATCAGAAAGAGAATGAGCAGCATCAGCAATAATAGCAGTGCTACCAGACAAATAACCAGTCAACGCTTTTCCAACGGTTAGCCCAACATCAGCAGCCAAACCCAGCCTAAAAATCCTCTCTCCTTCTTCACCGGTTTGATCATGGGGGTGGTGAGAGTGACCCACATGCCATCGTTTTGAGATCTGTAAACATGGGTTCTTTTCAGAGTGGCCAAAAGATGATGATCGATCGGGTAATTGAGGGATCAAAGGACGAAACAGTGTGTTGTGAGTGAATGATGATGATGGAATAGATCTTGTTGTTGTTGTTGTTGTTGATGATTTGTGAAATTGTTTTAGGAGAATTGGATTTATGTACCTGAATTTCATCTTGTTTGTTTGAGCAGGATTTGTTTTTAGATCATTTTGTGAGAAATGTTTTATAAAAGTTTATGTTTGTGATTCGTTTGAGAATAAACAGTTGGTTTGGTTCTTGCCTTTTTGCAATATTTAAAAAAAAAAACTATTTCTTAATTGTATTGGTTTGGGTAGGGCTGTAAGCGAATCAAACGAACACGAACAAGGCTTTGTTCGTGTTTGTTTGTTAAGGTTTCTTAGACAAACGAATAGTTCACGAACACACTAACGAACATAATTCTATGTTTGTGTTTGTTAAGAAGTTCACTTGTTTGCGAACTGTTCGTGAACACGGGTTTGAACACAAACAAACATTTAATATGCAACTAACTAAAAAAAACATTGTTAATATTAACCATTAGACAATGTACATCTACTAAACGATAAGTCAAATTGTACTAACTTAGACATAATTATCTAAAATTACTTAAGCATGAATACATGATATTCCTAATTCAAAAGTTCATAATTATCCTAGGTTTTAACTAGTGATTGAACATAAACAAACATACACGAACAGATATAAACAAACGAATGTAAACAAACACATTGCCAAACGTTCATGAACGCAATCGAACGAACGAGACATTTGTTTGTGTTTGTTTGTTTAGTTAATTGAACGGAATTTTTTGTTCGTGTTCGTTCATTTATTAAACAAATGGACACAAACTGTAACATCGCAAAATTTTCCCCAAATTCTAATACATATATTATATTTTTTTTATCATTCATAATATGCGTAAGTTTTATTTTTCTACCACCCAACTTATATAGATATATAATGGTATATAATAATAATAATAATAATAATAATAATAATAATAATAATAATAATAACAACAACAATAATGTAGAAACAATAAAACTAATTAGTTAATTTAATCATTGTTAATCCAACCCAACAGCAGGCCCACCCAGACCCAAAGAATCCACCGGCCCACTAGTCCTCCGGCCCACTTGTCCTCTCCCCTCCCCTTTTCTGCGTTTTTAAAAAAAGAGGTGCTCCAGCCGGGTATCGAACCCGAGCAGCGAGCCGGCCAAGCCACACACACACGCCTACACCAGCTAAGCCACAACTCATTATTGTTCAAATCCCAGCCTAATTTATATTTAACATCTCCTAAAAACAACCCAGATCCATCCCTTCTTCTTCCTGGAATCGCTGCACGTTTACAACCAATTTGGGTTGACTTTTTCTTAAACATGGAAACAAATGAACAGCTTTGACTCGTGATTTCTTCATCATTATTGAACGGCTAATTTAACGCATCATTACTACACCCATAATCATTCAAAATCATACCAAAAACCACCCTTCACACATAATTATAATCATGACGGTCAAACCTTCCAATTCAACGAACCAGACCCCATCCCTATAAATTGAACATCATAATCCCTTCACAACTCGCCGATTTACAAACCCTCACAACCAAATCATTCCAAAACTCTTTCAAAATCCACGAATTTTGCCTCAGTTGACTTTTTCGTTGACCCGTTCATTCGCACCTCTAAACACATTGTGAGTACCGATTTTTTTATGGGTTTTGTTATTCATGTTCAATCGACCAATAGCCCTAACATTTCTGTGGCTATTGATCATTAATTGATTCGATTAAGAAATCTAGGGCTTGTTCTTATTAAATTGGGGAAGAACACGATTTTTAATACGATATATAAATTAAACGAACTGAAACTAAACACAACCACTGGTCTGGACCAAGTGGTTGTGTCTGGTGCCATTAAAACAGTCCACACGGGTTCGACCCCTGGCATCACCAAGTTTTCTTTTCTTTTTTTTTTTGAAACATTCAAGCTTTATATATATATATATATATATATATATATATATATATATAATTACTAGTATTTTAAAATTAGTTTTAAAATACTAAAACCACTTTATAAATTCTACAAAAAAATATTTTATGTTATTCTAGTAGTAGAGTTTAACATACAATTTTTAGTTTTCCAAAAATTTATTTATTTAATATATATAATAAATAATTCAAGTTTATTCAATTTTATTTATAAAATTCTATAAAAATATCAAAACGATTATGTAAATTTCCACAAAAATTATTCTGAGTTTTTATAACATTAAGCTTTTCTGAAATAATTTTTATTTCTGAAAAATCATTTATTTAATATTTTTAATCAATTTTTGTTAGTTTTAATCATAAATAAATCATAATAAATTCGTTTTTCAATATTTTTGCACCAAAATTTTATATAAATTATTTCTATTTATTTAGATCAGAAATACAATTTTTAAATTAATAATTCTGTAATTTTAATATTTTTAAATATTAAAGTTATATTTTGACAATTTGTAATAAATAGATTTAATATTCTATTTTTAAGAAAATAATTTTATAAAAAATATTTTCTTACTTAAAACTTTATTTTGTGACCATCTTTAATTTGAAATTTACAAAAAGACTTTTGTTTATTTATTTAACAAATTTCTCTTATTTATTTAAACATATTATTTATTAATCTAACGAGCATTTATCCCCAAATCGAAGCCCTAGAATATATACATTTGTAGACTAGATAAACTTGGACATATTTATTACCTTATTATAGGGTGATACTTGACACATTTGGGCAACACCACTATTCAATTTTTCAACAGAAATAACATTTTGCTAATGTGAGTTTACATAGCCCCTTTCTCTATTTTCACTATTTTTGGGGTGAAACATGTTTAAACATTTTATACTATCATTTACTCAAATTTACTTGTGATTCAATTACATCATCATTCTATCATTTGACTGTAACAAAAAGACACAGTACAATCATTAACAATGATCAAGTCGCCTGTTTAGATTATAGCGCTATAGGTCTGACAAACCCATCCCCCCGCATAAATTCAGGGATGATCGATAACAGTATCAACATTTAACTAACTTGCGAGTTAGTCATCAGTCGACACAAGGTTTGGTTGTACAAAGACGCATTGTTACATGTCGGTCACATACTCTATCATCATACAACTGTGATTGTTGTACAAACTATTGTTATCAATTATATTCAAAAACCTATGTATTCTCACCAACTTTTGTTGACCCAAAATATTTTCAAACTTAACATGTTTCAGGTTCTACTTGCTTGAAGATTTGAGTTAATGCTTGAAGATGTGTACTTAGTATTATTCACTTTGATGTACGAATTCTTGTAGAACAATTGTATGTAATTTATTTAAATCATATATTGAAACTTATTATTCACCATGAGCTACTGAACAATCATCAATACGTGACATCCCGATGTTTCCGCCATCGGTTGGGGTGTTACACAAACGAACTTCCCGCCGAACGGTTTACAAACTGTTCACCGAACGTTTGGTTTGTTTACAGCCCTAGGTTTGGGTTTGGGATTAGAAACGGTTTAACCGGTTGTTACGGGTTGTATCCGGTGATTCAATCGAGTTGGCTAGCTAACTGATAATTTCATAAAAATACAACTTCAACTTGTAAATATTTCAAAACTACGTGATTACGTAAAATAAAAAATCAAAGTTTTTTAAAGAAAATTCTATATTAGGTTTATGGCATCGGAGTGTTGAATTTATTAACTTCATGGTCGCTTAAATTAGGGGTGAGCAATGGTCCAAACCCGACCCAACCAAACCCGACCTGACCCGAGACCCGACCCTTACATAAAATAAGAACCGAATCAAACCCTAACATTAGATTCGGTCTTCGGTCCCTTCACACCGGTTCCATCGGTCCAGGATTCAAAACCCGAACCCGATCTGCAACATCGTATCCAACATAAAAAAACCTTTGATTTGTTACAATCAACATCAAAAAATCAACATCAAAAAATATATGTTTGCAAGACAAACTCAAACCTTTTAACCAATACTGATCATTCACCTTGTAGTTGAGAAAGACGAAATGTGCATAACAGCGGGGATGAAGGAAGATATTCATGTGTAGACAGTTTTTACAGCTGGGTGGAAGAAATTGAAGGCATGTTGAAGAAGGTACATACAGTAGAGATAAAGAGGAGCTTTTAACACATTTCAATAAAAAGTTAAAAGAGCTTTTAACAGGAAGATGTAAGATAGGAAACATGAGTAAAATAATTAGTTGGGCTGGGTTTTCATGATAGGGTAAATTTTATAATATTATATTTTCTACCAAACATTGAGTTGATAATACTTATCTTTATATGTTCTCAATGCATTTTAATTTATTTTATAAAAGTTAAGACACTACGTGAAATTTATGTTATTTTATAACAATAAAAATATAGCAAATAAATCAAATAAACATTTAACCTGATTTATGATTAAATTATAATAATAACAAACATGTATGATTGTAATAATAATAGCAAACATGTATGATTATAAATTTATAATAGCACCTAATTTTACAAAGTGTATAAATTCCTATTTATGAAAGTGTATCTCTATCTATCACTTATATTAAAAGAATTGAACTTTGATGATGTGACATTCAATGGAGGCCTCAACCCCTCCTTGAATGTACCACGTGGTATCATGTGGGATTTTTTAATTTTTTAGTTTTTTAATAAATCTATATATATTATAATTATTTTAGAAAAAGATAAGAATTTAAAAACAAAATTATTTTTTCTCTCTAATGTTTCCTCCCATAACTTTTAAACGTTAATATCTTTTATATACGAGATTTTTTAAAGAAAAAAATTACACCAAATTAACGAGCGTTTTATTATATTTCCAACAAGTACCATAGTGCTATATAAAAAACGGACAAAAAAAACGACAATTTTTGTGGGGTTTTGACATCATGTAAATCTCTCTTTTAAATTATTATTTTTTTTAAATAAAATCTATATCTATATTATTTTAAATTTTAAATATGTTAATTAATATTTTTTCCTTATTTTCCCCTCACATTATTAAATATTAGAGAACTATTAATTATTTTTTTTTAAATTACAAATATGTTAATTAATATTTTTATCTTTATTTTTTCTTATTTTGCCCTCACAATTTTTAAACGTTAGTAACTTTCATATATGACAATTTTAGAAAAAAAACAATTTACACCAAATTAACGAGCGCTTTATTATCTTTCCAACGAGCACCATAATGCTATACAAAAAACGAAAAAAAAAGTTTTTTATAGTGAGTTTTACGTTTGGTATGTTTTCTTCTTTTATAATTTTTTTATTAAGTCATATTAGATTTTTCAACCCCAGGACCTTCCCGGGGTAATCAGCTAGTAAATTATAAATTCATTATCCTATGTTTATATGTATGTATTTAAAATAATATTTTATATTAATACGTAAAAATAATTTATAAAGTTTTAACTATTAACTTTTTTAACTATCATAATTTTCAAATAGTACTAGATGAGTTTTGTCAGATTTTAAAATAACAAATGCTTTGAAACTATAAAAAGTGGCTTTAGTGAGCTGTGAGTTTAAAGTGGGGTAGAAAATCAAGAAATATCGCCTCCCTCTCAGAAGAAATTCACTTTCATTTTAATTTATATTTCTTTTCTCTTTTTCGCTAGCTTCCTCGTCTTCTTTGACAAGAACTACACCATGATATTCAGTTGTTCTCAAGTTTTCTGTTCCTTTTCTGAAATTGTGCCTTTTTGGTACAAGTTTATGATATTATTCTTCATCTCAGGATCATCGCATATTGCTTGGGTTACAGAGTTCGGTTCGGTCTTCACTAAGTCGGTTATCCTCGGTCTAGACCCGAGAACCGACCCGAACCCGAATTTGAAAGAATATAAGAACCGAAAACCAACATGTTTAAATCATTTCGGGTCGGTTTTGGGTAATTTTAGGTCCGGGTATCGGGTATTTTCGGGTTGACCCGATTTTTGCTCACCCCTAGCTTAAATGGTGAAATTTACTATCATCGCCATCCTTATCAATAAGAATCGGTAATTTAAAACTCGAAATTAACTTCTTGATCCTTCTCACACTTCTCACGAAATATGGCTTTTATACCCGAATCTTTACACACACATACACATACAACATGTGTGTGTATCGACATTTTCATTAGGAGATGAAAACACACACACACATACCTCTAAACATCATCTTCGCGAATTGAAGATCAAATTCGAATGTGATATACGTTAATTTACACATATAAAAGTCCCCGTTTAACTCCCATTTTCAGACGTTTTTGACCTTATACACAGGAATTGGTGCTTATTTTGGTATCTTTGCAGTTTCAGGTCTTAAACGATGTCCCGGAAGCAGAACTGAAGGAAAAACGCAGTTTTCGGCGCGCAAACAGGACCCCAGGTCCTGTAAGCGGCCGCTCGGAGGCTCCGAGCGGCCGCTCGCTCCCCCAGATATTTCCAGAAACGTTCTAGAAGGCCTACGGCAGCAAACGAACAACTGGGCCACTTGTCTGAAAAGTGAGCGGCCGCTCACAGGCTTCGAGCGGCCGCTCACAGGCTCTGTTCCTCTATAAATGTACCATTCAGCCCACTTATCATGCATTGGGTTTTGGGGAGGCGATTTTAGGCGATTTCTGGACCAAAGGAGCTGCTGGAAGGCCGTTTAACAAGCTCGGGAATCCATCCGATCCATCCTTCATCATCCAATCCATCTCTTTAGCAATATTATGGTTTGATCCTTTGAGCTTTCTTAGATCCAAATCTGATTTTGTTTGCTACATTGATGTTATTTTAGTTAATCGTACGCCTACGGGCAAGAACATTAGTATTAGTTAGTGGTTAAAACAATCGTTTGCGTGAAATCAAGTTTTGTATAAATTTGGCGTTTTTCATGTTTGAATCTTGATGATCGTAATGCAACCTTGTTTCATTGTTGATAGATTTGTAGTTGTGTTCGGATGTCTTTGATGATTATCGAATGTGTTAGGCGGATTACTTGTTGAGAAAACCGTCCGTTTAATCGTCCGGTAGTAAACTAGTTAACTTGTTAATAAAGTTTACACCATGAAACTGTAACCGGGTATTGGTTTGGTTAAAGTCACTCCGATAATGATTATAGATGTTTACCGGCACGTAAAAGAGTTTAAAAAGCTTAATGGTGTTGTTACTAATCTTTGACACGGTTAATGATCTTTGTTAGTTATTTTGGTGAAAATGGCGATCTTAGTAGATTTGTGTTCAAAGTTAGTAAAATGGAATAGGTTGTGAAATGCTCTACTTTATGCTAGTTTCGGTGGTCGTATTGTGTATTCGATATTGCTTTCCTTGATTAGTGCGGTTGAGGACTCCCGAAAGGTGATACTAACCTATCTTTAAAGATTCTCATGAGATCATATCAGCTGCGCGCTAATAAACGACTTGAGGTGGTTAACGTGTGTATTCGTGTTAGCTTTCCATATAGTTGTCATGTTAGGATGCCCGAAAGGGACACTAACTGTCGGAAAATGGGAATGTTGATCACGCCTTTATTTCTTATATAGATGACATGCTAGGATTGGCGTATTATAGCTTATATAGTTATATTTTCTATTTGGAGTCGTAGTTAAGTTATTTACATGTTTTAGAATTAATTTAGTCTTAAAACAAAACTCAAACTTATCTTTTACTTACTGGTGAATCGGGGATAGAGTTTTAGTACCATTTCTCCGCGCGCGTTCATGGATTGATACTTGGTTCTTATCTGTACTTACTACATATATGACAGGGTACACTTGCCCTAGTGTGTGTGTTTTAATATGAAGGTCGAAACCATTTTTATAAATATTAAAGCAAAAACGTGTGTTAAAATCCATTGTAAAATATGTATAGTTACGCACACGTCAAGTTTTTGGCGCCGTTGCCGGGGACGCGACGAGCATTAGGAACGAACCGAGTCAACTTTTTACTAGTGTACATGCTTGTGAATACTTGTTTATACTTCGTTAATTCTTTATTTCATTCATTTATTTGCATATATGATTATTTGATTATTTATTAGATTTATCTGTCTGTAGATAATTTGGATTAATTTTAGATTGGTTTATAGGTTGCATATAGATTCGTTCATTTATCTGCTTATAGGATTATTTGATTTGATATTTCGTTCATTAGGATGTTGATAGATTTAATTTATTGAATATTGGATTAATTGGTTTGTCTATGAATTTGATTTGTTCGTTATTTGATTAATTAGATTTATTTGTTCGTATTTGGACTAATTATTAATTTCATTCTTTGTATAGTTTTAGGCTTAGTCTGCTTATTTCTGTTCATTTTATTGATTCTATTTGTTTTTATTTGATTTTCTTGAATATATTTGCCTTCCGTTATTTTCGCATGAATTCATTGATTCTTTATTTCATTTATTTATTTTTCTGTCTTTTATCGCCTTTTTGGGTTTGTCATATATTCGCCTGTTGCAACTGTATCATTCTTACATGCAGGTTGATGTCCACAAACCCTGGGTCTTCTGGTGATCTTTATGACGAGGAGCGAAGGCGCCTGAGGAGAAGCGAGCGGATTAGACTTCATAAATTGCGTCTTGTTTCTGATATTCTTATTGTTGCTCCTATTGTTGAGGTCCCAATTGAGGAGGCGAGGCACGATCTGGCCGACGACAACGGGTCGGACGCCCACAGTGACATTATCATGGCGAATGACGACATTCCGCTGAATGATAGTGGTCGTCCAGGAGGAGATGGACTCGCGCCGAGTATTGTCCGTCCTGCTATTTTGGCGGACCATTTCGAGATCAAATCTAGTATCGTGAATATGATACAAAACTCGGTGCAATTCGGTGGACTGGAGCACTGATCGCGTGTCGAAGTGCTAATCAAAAACTAAATAAAAACTACTCCTTAGCTACAACTGACTGCAATATAGGAAGTAGGGTTGTCGAACCTCAGGGAGTTTGTGGAAAGTGCTAATTTACTAATTACTAATTAACTTAAGATTAACTAAACTAATTTTTATGAAGTTGAAAGTAAAAATGCTGCAGTGCTGCAAACGAAGTGATAATAGAAGTTTATAAAAAACAATAATGTGGAAAAACGGTCACTCCGGGTTTCTGATTCGGTAATTATCAACTGAATTATGTTAATACCCTATCTAGGAAATCACATAGACATGACTTTGTTTAAGTTGTTCGACCCAATTCAGTTATCATAACATTAATTGCAAAGTTAAATTAATCCTAGTGCAAGAAAACCAAGATACGATAACATAATGCAATAATATTAATCAACCAAACCGTCTAGATCAGTCAAACAAACAATTAGACGCAAAGACCGTTAAGGTGTTCACAAAATCTAATCCAAATAATAAGTATCAAACATAAAAACCATTGATAAAATACCAAATCGTTCACCCGGAGAAACCGCAAGATGATTAGCCTTGCATCTTCATGATTTTCGCTTCAAGAATTGTTCCTAATCGTACAAGCATTAACCGGGATGATTGGATCTCTTCAAGATACTCACAACCCTCCTTTGATGCTCCAAAATTCGCCCCCTCTGTTGCCTCCACGAATTAGGGTTTGTATTGTGTGTTCTCCCCTTGAAAAATGCCAAAAATCTAATAAAAACTCAAATTTTTCGTCAGACAAGTCCCCCACGCCCCCTGGGGAGATCCCCCAGGGTGCTCGGCGCGTGTTTTTTCCAAATGGGCTTCCAGCTTTCGGCTTGGCTTATTTCTTTCACTTGGGCTTCATTTTTCTTGGTCCATTTAGCTTAATTCTTCAACTAAAGATCATCCTTGGCCCAATTCTTCATAACTCTTCAAAATAAATTTATTTTATCTTCAACTCTCGAGCCCGGATGTTCGGTTCCTGATATTATTTCTTTAATTCACGTCCTTTTTCGCCGAACATCTAAAATCAATAAAAATTGCATAAATAATAACTAAAAATACTAAAAATATATACAACCTATAAAATTACCAAATACTCAAAACCATGCTATAAACTCCCTAAAATACTAAATAAATGACTCGAAAAACTATTAAAATGCTAAGGAAAAATGCATGTGTTTTACAACACATCAAACTCCCCACACTTACCTTTTGCTTGTCCTCAAGCAAATCTGCTCAAAACATTACCACGAACAAGTAACAAATACCTCAAACGCCCCCGCCATGCACTAGTTAGGGTCCAAAGTCATACCCCATTCATAGATCATCATTAGATGTGTTAATTCAACAGGAAACCATGATGCATAATTTTTGAAAACAGAATTCACCCAACTAAGTCTAACATGCTTTCGGTTTTTATTCTCATGCAACACACCCCTCACAATTTTTCACTCCACTCGGTTTAATATCTGGACTAGCATGTAATGCGCTAGTATTATTCACTCAAAACCAAACATGTAACTCTGTTATCATAGGCTTGTATAACAATCACACCTTAACTATAGACAATGCACATATCTAAAGGACTTACGGGTTTTGGGCTTCGGGTAAAGGTAGGATAGATTTGGCTAAAAAGTGGCTCAAAATAAAGGTTTCAACACGCTTGAATGATCATCCTTATTCACTAAACACCATAATACAATAATCACACAACTTTGGGCATATTTGACCCATAACACATACTTCTATATATTTTTTTTTTCTTTTGTTTTCTCTTTTTTTTTTTTCTTTTTTTCTTTTTTTTTCACGAGTTAAACATATCACAATCACTTGAACAAAACATAAACACAATGGATGTCATCAATTTATTACACAAAGGTAAACAGGTCAATTTGGGCAATAGGTTTAATCAAATGAAAGGGTATAGGCTCAACATGGGCTACTAAAGGTGATTTTAGGTAAACGGGTCAACACATAACAAATAAATGGGTATCAAAAGAAAAGGGAAAACCTAGATTGCCTTTATCATCTATGTGCATATCTAGTCTACAACCTCGGCATGTATCAAATCACACAAGTTCTGCAACAGAGAAACATCTAGCCTACACTCAACAAATGAAAATATATATGTATCAATCTATCATCTAGTAGGCTCAAGATCTTACCAAAGTGTGGAAATGGGTTACCGATGTGTGCATGTATTTATTACCGACAGCTCGTTACACCTAATCGGGTAAATTCTAAACATTTTTTTTCTAAAACACCTGCTGAAAACGGTTCATATGTCTGTTCTAAAGAATTAGACCATGATTAAGGACCCACACACCACAAGCAGAGACAGAATGAAAGCATTGAAACAGTCGCTTTCATGCCCGATCAGACCGCTTTTAGGACATTTTTTTTAATTTTTTTTTATATGACTCAACTACAAAATCAAAACTTCTACTGGCTCCCCCCCACACTTGAATTTCACATTGTCCTCAATGGGAGAAAATAAAAACTAAGACGCACTTAACGAACACGAGACAACTAAAAATATAAAAAATTAAAAATAAAAATAAAAATAAAATAAATAACATAAAGTTGGAACAGACTCCCCTGACATGATACGCGTAAATTTATAAGTTGTACTTTTTATTAGTAATAAAATTACTGTAAATAAAAATAAAATAAATAACATAAAGTTGGAGCAGCTGCCCATTATTGGTTGTACTTTTTGGTTATTTTGTTTTCATTCACAGTTGGTCTGTATTAAACTAAATACTTTATGACATTTGTACGGGAACCATATGGGTGGCTGGGTGGTTGATATTATGATAATATATATTATTATGCTTTGATCTGTTTGTTGAGTGTTGTTAGAATTGGGTGAGTTATTTGCTGCTTTTGTCCGCGAACGAAATGCTATACGGACGATTGGAAGGCTTTTGGAACATGATTATTTGAGGAGTTTACGCGATCAAAATGGCGCCGCTGCCGGGGAGTTCGTGCGCTTAGTGTTTAGTTTAGTTTAGTTTAGTTTGTTTATTTATTTTCTTAAAAAAAAATTGTCTTTTTAGTTATTTGTTTCCGTATTTTATTTCTCTTCTTCGTTCAGTACTACTCTATTTGTTTTCTTGTTTTTGTGTGTGCAGGTGACTTCTGTGTTGCATGCATACTAGGTTTTCCAAAAAGTCGTCTCCATTGTTATTTGATCCAGAGATTGAGAAGACAGCACGTCAAAACCGTGTTGTTTTTCGTTCAGCAGTAAAGAAGCAATCAAGTTCTTCAACAGTCGCTTAGAGAATTGAAGAAGCAACTATTGAGATGGCTGATCAGGATAACCAAAATGACCAAATACCCAACCAACCGAATGATCTTATTCCACCTGCTCTACCAAACCAACCCATCCCAAACCCACCACCACCACAACAACAATTCCAACCTGGTGAGTATTTTCAAGCTGCTAACCCACGCCCACAACAAAACCAACAAAATCCAATAAACCAACCTCGTCCACAACAAGCAGTTATCCCACCCAACCGACAACAGAACCAACAGAGATATGATGAGGGAAGTGTGCATACTTGGGACTCTGAATGGGATCAAGAGGACGAACAGGAACCGTATGATGGGAGATATGGTAATTATGGGCATGACATGGAGTATGAGCAGCAGCCACCACAGCGGGTTAATCAGGGGAACCGTGTTCAGGGATACAGAAATAATCAAGCGCCACAAGGGGTTCCTCAATTTAATGTTGGAAATATGGGGATAGGAGATGAGTTACAGTTAGTAGATGGTGTCCCACAGATACGTCAGAGGGCACCGGTTCAGGGGGTTGATAGTCATTTTAGGCCGGTCATTGTACCCAATTCTTCAGCTGTAGTGACACCGGTGAGCAGGAACGGGAGAGCATTTGAGGTGAGACCCCAATATTTGGGTCATCTACCTGAGTTCTATGGAAAAAGATCTGAAGAGCCTTACTTACATATATCAGCATTTGAGTCTGTGTGCAATATGATTGGAGGATCAGGGTTTACTAAGGACCAGGTAATGTTGATGATGTTTCAGTTCACCTTGAAGGACAGGGCAAGGCAATGGTTTGCTACACTCCCCCCAGGTAGTATATACACTTGGCAGGACATGCAACAAATTTTCTTGGAAGAGTATTACACCATGAGCAGAACATCTGAGGCTCGGGATGCAATAAGAGGATTTCAGCAGAATTCGGGGGAAGCATTCCATGAGGCTTTTACTAGATTCAAAGAGTTATTGAGAAAATGTCCTCATCATGGGATTCAGACATGGGAACTAATAAAAGCTTTTTATGATGGACTGACACCAGAGGATGTTAGGGGTTTGACTGCCATTAGCAATGGCACATTCTTTACTAACACTGAAGCTGTGGATTGGGGACACTTGGAAAGGATGAGTGCCACTTCAAAGAGACAGGCACAATCATGTAGGAAGTTGAGACCATCATCTGTCAAGGCAGCAGACTATGAAGCTGAAGAAAGAATTGAAAAATTAAAGCAGCAAAATTTACTCTTGGCAAAACAGGTAGCTCAGCTTAATTTGGGGAAGAGTAGTGAGGCAAAGGCGGCTAATGCTTTTTCGGTATGTACTGATTGTGGAGAGTTGGGACATCTAGCCCAAGACTGCCAGGGGCCTTTGGAGAATACAGAAGAGGTGAATCAAGTTTATGGAGAACGGAAGCAATATGACATGAATTCCAACACCTATCATCCTGGGCTCAAAAACCACCCAAACTTCAGGTATGGTAATCCTAATAATCAATTAAATCCTAACTTTTCTGGTTCTAATGTGCAGGGAGGAAATCAACAACAGTCTCAGAACAGGCAGTATGGATATAATCAAGGGGGTTACTCAAAGAATACCTATAATCAGAGTGGTCAACAGCAGAGAGGAAATCAACAAGGCACATCAGGAGGAGGTAATGATCAACTGAGTGCAATCTTGGATGCCATTAAAGCTGTACAGAATGATGTCAGGACAGTTCAAGAAGAGGTCAAGGGAATGCGAAAAGACAATGAAGTGAGGGATAAGACTGTGGAAGCATTGTCCAAGAAGGTAGGGCAATTGGCTGCAGATATGTCTAAGAGAGATCCAGGGAAGCTACCAAGTGACACCACCATTAATCCTCAACATCAGCAATCAAGCTCAAGGAATTCGAGGAATGTGCAAATCAACCAGGTAAGTATTCTGCGCAATGGTAAGGTTTATGATAATAAACTGGGAACTCCACCACAGTTTGTTGAGGGTGTGGTGGAGGATTTAGGTAGTGATGATAGTGAAGATGAACAGGAATTTGTTGAATTGAACAAAACACCTAACACTGCTTTAGAAAAAGAAAAAAATAAAAATAAAAGTGTTTTGATCAATAATTCCAACCAGGTTGTAGAAAAGGGTGTGGAGGGTAATACCATCCCTTTTCCTGCAGCTCTCATTGATCCTGGTAAGAAAAAGACAGTCAATAAAAGAGGCCCACAATCGGATGAAATGTGGGAGGTTTTCAAACAAGTTAAAATCAATCTACCTCTTTTAGATGCAATTAAACAAATTCCTGCATATGCAAAGTACCTGAAAGATATGTGCACTCAGAAAAGAAATCATAAAATTCCAAAGAAACTTGACATGCCAGCAGATGTGAGTGCAATAATTTCAGGCACTCTGCCTGAAAAATTACAAGATCCAGGGGCACCAATTATTTCAATTCAAGTTGGTGATTTTCAAATGACACGAGCCCTTTTGGATCTTGGAGCGAGTGTGAGTATACTACCGGGGAGCTTGTATGACCAGTATGAGTTCGGTCCACTTAAGAAAGCTGATACCACTGTGGTGTTGGCTGATTTGACTCCTAAGCTACCCCGGGGAGTATTGTCAGATGTGATTGTGAAGGTTAATGAGTTCTATTATCCGGTCGATTTCTTGGTCCTTGATTATGTTTCTGTTGATAAAACCAAGCAACCGACTGTGATTCTTGGCAGACCATTTTTAGCTACTTCTGACTCTCAGATTAATTGCAGGACAGGTACTGTGGATATGACTTTTGGTAACCGCAAGATGCGGTTAAGTGTTTTTGGTAATGTTTCTAACCCCAATGTTAGTGATGAATGCTTTATGGCAGACATCATTGACGGGCGCGTTCCTCCTTACATTCCTAATGATGAGGGGGACGAGTCCATGGTAGAATGTGCTTTGTTTGGCAGGTTATATTCTGAGACAGTCAAGGAACTTGAGGAAGAAGATGCAAAGGTGGAGGCGATGGTAGTGAGAGAAGGAAGACCACCCTGGTCTTATCATGTGGAGAGTTTGCCAGATCATATTGACACAAAGCTGAAACCATCATTAGAGACACCACCACAATTAGAACTTAAAGAACTACCTAAACATCTAAAATATGCTTTTGTTGGTGCTAATGATACTCTTCCTGTTATTATTTCTGCAGGTTTGACGGAGGAACAGGAGAAAGCTTTGATGGAAGTTTTGGTTGCACACCGGGCTGCAATTGGGTGGACTATTGCAGACCTGAAAGGAATAAGTCCCTCAATAGTGATGCATAAAATCATAACAGAGGAGGGAGCAAAACCGGCGAGAGATGCACAGAGAAGCTTAACCCAAACATGAGAGAAGTGGTAAAGAAAGAAGTTCTGAAGTGGCTGGATGCGGGTATCATTTATCCCATCTCTGACAGCACTTGGGTAAGCCCAACACAGACCGTTCCCAAGAAAGCAGGGATTCAGATAGTCAGGAACGAAAAAGGGGAAGAAATTGCCACCCGACCTGTCACTGGGTGGAGAATATGCATTGATTACAGGAAGCTGAATGCAGCTACCTCGAAGGACCATTTCCCTTTGCCGTTCATTGATCAGATTATCGAGAAGTTATCAGGTCAGAAATTTTATTGTTTTCTTGATGGTTATTCAGGGTATAATCAAATTGCCATCCACCCTGAAGACCAACAAAAGACCACATTTACCTGCCCTTATGGTACCTTTGCATTCAGGCGAATGCCATTTGGGTTGTGTAATGCCCCAGCCACCTTTCAAAGGTGCATGATGAGTATCTTTTCAGATATGGTTGGGGGACTCACTTGAAATTTTTATGGATGACTTCTCAATTTTTGGAACCTCTTTTGAATCATGCTTAGAACAATTGACTAAGGTGTTGAAACGATGTATTGAAACAAACCTAGTTTTAAGCTGGGAAAAGAGCCATTTTATGGTTCAAGAAGGGGTGGTGTTAGGGCATGTGATTTCAAAACGTGGGATTGAGGTTGATCACGCAAAAATTAAAGCTATTTCAACTTTACCTCCTCCCACAAATGTTAAAGGGGTTAGGTCGTTTCTAGGACATGCTGGTTTTTATAGAAGGTTCATAAAAGGTTTTAGCACAATCACAAAACCGCTTTGCAAGTTACTTTTAAAAGATGAACCTTTTGTATTTGATGAAGAGTGTGTAAAAGCTTTCAACACTTTGAAGGAAAAACTGGTTGAAGCCCCAATTTTGCAAGCACCCGATTGGTCACGACCTTTTGAAATCATGTGTGGCGCGAGTGACTATGCAATTGGGGCAGTTTTGGGACAAAGGGTAGATAAAAAACCAGTAGTCATTTATTATGCAAGTAAGACATTGGATGGGGCACAACTGAATTATACTACTACTGAAAAAGAATTGCTTGCAGTTGTGTTTGCTCTTGATAAGTTCAGGTCTTACATTTGGGGAAGCAAGGTGATTGTGTATTCAGATCACAGCGCGGTGCGTTATTTGATGGAGAAAAAGGATGCAAAACCCAGATTGATCCGTTGGGTGCTCCTGCTTCAGGAATTCGACTTGGAAATCAGAGACAAGAAGGGTAGTGAAAATGTGGTGGCAGATCATCTGTCCAGATTGCCCCATATGGATGCTGAAGTCACTACTGAGATCAATGAGACCTTTCCAGATGAGCAGCTATTCGAAGTATCTACTTCACCATGGTATGCTAACATTGTTAATTATTTGGCTGCAGGTATCATCCCAGAGCATTGGGCAAAGAAAAAGAGAACTCACTTGAAGGCTCAAGCGAAACAGTACATTTGGGATGAACCTGATTTGTTTAAGATTGGAGCTGACCAGATAATCCGACGATGTATTCCAGAATCCGAGGTCCAATGTGTATTGGGATTGGTGCACTCATCTGCTTGTGGAGGGCATTTCAGTGGACAGAAAACAGGACACAAAGTCTTATCGTCTGGATTATTTTGGCCTACAATTTTTAAGGATGCATTTGAGTTTGCCAAAAAGTGCATCAAGTGTCAACAAATGGGCAGCATATCTAAACGGAATGAGATGCCCATGAGGCCGATTCTCGTAATTGATATCTTTGATGTGTGGGGAATCGACTTCATGGGACCATTTCCAAATTCTTGTGGTTATTTATACATCTTGGTGGCAGTGGACTATGTGTCTAAATGGGTAGAAGCAATAGCCACCAAGACAAATGACCATACCGTTGTGTGCAATTTTGTGCGGTCAAACATTTTTTCACGATTTGGACTTCCCCGTGTGATCATTAGTGATGGGGGATCACATTTCAAAAATTTCAATTTTGGAAAATTGCTCAAACGGTATGGTGTGGATCATAGAATTGCAACCCCATACCACCCACAAACAAGTGGTCAGGTTGAGGTGTCAAATAGACAAATCAAAGAAATCTTACAAAAAACGGTAAGAACAGATCGTAAAGATTGGTCATCCAAACTAAACGATGCGTTATGGGCTTACCGTACAGCTTTTAAGACACCAATTGGCACCACACCTTACCGGTTGGTTTATGGGAAAGGTTGCCATTTACCTGTGGAAGTAGCACATAGGGCCTTATGGGCTGTTAAAGAAGTTAACACTGATTATGATGCTGCAGGTATGTAAGACCCCGTACTACTAAGACGAGTCTAAATACGAATAACTATGTTTTTTTTTTCTTTTTAAAAAAAAAAACAAGATTAGAACAATAGTTACATTACAACTTTACATTAAGCACATGTAATCCCCAATTGTTTTATAACATTGGTTTAAGTGTCAAGTTTGCACAAAAATAGCGTTGAATCATTTTAACTTCAACATAGAAGTCTAATTCGATTGGACACACAGGGAATACGTTTGATATTATCAAAAGAGTTTAGCGGAAGACTTCAACTTTTAAGCACATTCGGTTCTTGAATTGATCATGATCACCTCCCGTCAATCCGTTTGTATACCTAAGGTTTTGATACATCAAAACACCAAGAACATGGTTAGAATGATTCATTTATTAATTAGAAATCGAGTACGAAAGAAATCTATAAGCGAAACGGATCAAAACAACTTCGAAACTCGAACCCAAACACCTGCCCTTGCCAAGTGTTTCAGCCCTGTTTTTAACAGCTTTTCGCTGCACATTTGTGCAGCATTTTAGACATGTTTTAGCAGCTTTTTGCTGCACATTTGTGCAACGTTTTAGACATATTTTAAAAGCTTTTCGCTGCACGTCTGTGCAGCGTTTCAGCCTTGTTTTGACAGCTTTTCGCTGCACGTCTGTGCAGCGTTTTAGACAAATTTTGGCAGCTTTTCGCTGCACGTTTGTACAGCGTTTCAGCCTTGTTTTGACAGCTTTTCGCTGCATGTTTGTGCAGCGTTTTAGACATATTTTGGCAGCTTTTCGCTGCACATTTGTGTAGCGTTTCAGTCTTGTTTTGACAGCTTTTCGCTGCACATTTGTGCAGCGTTTTAGACACATTTTCAAGCCATAATTGCCCTGCATCAAGAAGATTTAAAAGTGCAGCCGCAAGCTCGATTATTAAGCTGCAAAAATGTTAGTTTTTGAAGCTTGATTCGCGGCGTAACAACGTGTGACTCCTAACCATTTACCAAGCCTAACAAGGTAAGCAATGTCCTCAAACGGGTCATCCTATCCATCCTTCACCAAGGCTTGACTAAGGCGATAACCTCTTTTCTTTACATAGGCGTAACACCTCTATTTTCAACGACCAAAACACCAAAGGTCTAACCCCATAAGACTTCCTTGGTAACGCCTAAGGCGCATCAATCCACACCTTTGGCGTCAACATCTAAGTTCGCTTTAGACTTATACTAAGCTCGCTTATGATTATCATGTATTCCATTCTTTGTACCATAGACAAAATATTAATGAGAAACTCATGTTTACACGGTTTTAATTTGGCTATTCAGTACTAGATTAATTATCATGAAGATTTAGAAGTCGTGGAGCGACTTACCTAGCATGCTTCCAACCTTCATCTAAGGTTGTTTCTATCAAGATGCATCATAATACAAGCTCCACATTGTGAAGCTCTCGTGACGATGTTCAAACCCATATATCTAAGAGCATAAGATTGATATTTAACAATATTTAAGTCATCGAGTGACTTACCTTTAGGCGTGCTCCGTCCCACTTGATAATTTAGATCCTCAACCTTCCGTAGCCTCGCTCTTGCTACCTAGGATTGAATTTGACCATATAGATTATTAGGCCCAAATTCCTTACAAGGATTCATGTAATCGTCCTCGTGTCAAGCCTCGCCAAGCTAAACACATTTACTATGTTTTAATCCGAAATTGCTCATTTAGACATTCTAACAAACACTTGGTAGGCGAGATTTTACAAGCATTGATTATAGGCCCTTTAGACCATAAGGATCATACCCAAATCAAAATCTAAGGCTTATATCAAACAATTACACCAAGTTCATTACTTTTCACAATTAAAGATTCAAGCACAGACACATTATTACCAAGAATCCCTAGACCTTACTTACAACCCACAAGACCCACCATGTTCATACCATGAATCTCAAGGATCTCTCATCTAGGTTTAAGTTATCATGATTCACACAAGATTATTTCGTTTTAAGGCTCTCTTGTACTAGAGACACCTTTCTTAGTCACCATTTTATCAACATCAAAGACTCCAAAGTTTCAGCATCACTACATAAGCCAAGAATACACCAATTTGAATGGAACAAAAGTTACCTAGATGATTGTTGAAGCTTAGATGATTAGAATTTCCTTCATGCAAAGGCTAACACCTTGATTATTGGCTGAATTTAGCTAGGATCAGAGGTTGTGTCTTGTGTGTGTTATGTGTGTGTTTATCGTGAGTTTTGAAGTTCTAGGGAATGAGTTGGAATAAGTTCCCTGGTTCTTTCATGTTATAACAAGTCAAGTTTGGCTACTTGGCAGATCTAGTCCCTCATAGTTGAGTTTTGATTAAGTATGTTAACTAGATTATCATTTCATGTTTATCCGGGCCATTTTATCCAATCGTAGTTGACCCGGGTATTTTTACGCCGAGATGTAATTACTAACATTTCCCCATGAGATGTTTAGATAATAAACCGTATATTGTCCGATTAACAAAGGTATCAAAATTATGAAATTTGGGGTGTTACAACTCCACCCCCCTTAAAGGGGGTTTCGTCCTCGAAACCGGACACTTACCGAATAAGTAGGGGTCCGACCTCCTAATTTCCATAATCGGACTCATACCCTTTTTAGGTTGTTCTAATCTCTTGCTTCTTCAGTTTATACAATCTATCGGTCATGAATTCCCATGGGTCGCGCCCCATGTTACTACAAGGTTATTTTCCTAGAAATCATTTATCACCCTACAGTCTTGGTGCATACGTTTCTCATCGTTTACTCTGTTTAGAGTCTTTTCTATGCACCCTGTCACATATCGGATTTGGTTATCACTTTTAGTCTCCGTTTAATTTCGGCTCACAGGCCTTTTTATAATGCCATGGGTTCACCGGAAAGCATCGAGTCCTTCCCTTACTTTGTTTTTCCTTATCCTAGACATTGAGTGTCACCCCTTTATAGTGCGTTTGCCTAAGATCAGACTTTCGTAGATCTATGTGTCCTTTTGTGCCTGGGTGTCAACGACTTTGCCACTTGACTAGTTTGAATTTATAGTTTGCCTAGCTATCACTAGACTAGTTACGGGTCTGCATTCGCTTTATCGCTAGCCGATTGATACTCTTGCAGACAACTCATTCATAAGAGTTTTCGATTTTACGTAGACTAAAGCCTCATAAGACACATGCCTTAATTTGTCGTCTAATCCAATTTCTATGATTTTTTACTGTATTCCTACATACCGATTCCGCGTTTTGATTGGTTGGACGTTTCTAAAAATCAAACTTCCGTTTAACGTATGAATGCATCTTAGTTTAGTGGCCCTCACCTGGGCTAGTATTTCGAATACTAACAAAGATTATCGTTTAGGGTGTATAATTGGTTGCCTGATTGATATTAGACCACTAATCCAATGTATAATGCGTTTCACTCCCTTAAGCTTAGGATTCTCATTTCTAAGGTCAGGTCTGTGGCATTTCTGATTCTTAAGCCATTAACGCTCTTGGAGTACCGTTTATTTTTTTAAGTTGTCGGGTTGGTATTAATGTTGTCATTTAGCCGCACACATGGGTTTTGTGGCGATCGTTCTATAGTAATTATGACAACACTTTGATCTAGGCGTTCATGGAACGCCTTGTACATACTACCCTTTTGTGGTTAGCATGATTCATGGAATTCTCCATTAAATCCCCAAATGGCATTTAGCCCGCTGGCCTTTTGCGTACTTTAACGAGCGTTAATGTTGTTCTGCTCGATATTAGGACGTGAGTTTTCAGCTCTAACTATTTCCACGTGGTCGATTACCCTTTACTCTTTTGCTCTGGTAGCCCGGGCTAGCAAAATTGTTTTCTATAAGTGGATAGTTTTGAATCTAGGGTCCGTGATCCCTATCTTATCGGCCTTTCGAGTTTACATTTGTTGCTCTCTAGAGCCTTTGTGTCTCGACCTGAGTCTTCCGACTCTTTTATTTACTTAGAATTATCTGCATAGTGGTCCTGCAGACCTCGTTTTGTTTATTATGAAAGCATTGCCTTCACCTTTGCTTGTCAGTTTATCCATCATGTGTTAACGGCCCATGAAAGTTCAAATTTCTTTATTTATTCTAACGTGCCAAGATTAGATCACGTTATTCGATCGTTGCTCGAGGCTATGATCATTTTATGGTGAAGGTTCCCTTTGGTTCCAGGGGTCTCATACACACCCCTTTTTTTTATTCTTCGATTACTTCCTTTATTTATTTATTTAATAAACCGCTTGCGGTTTACAACCAAGTTCTTAATTCCATAGGTGTGAACCGTAGTTCACGCTTGCCTCAAGGCTTCTATCCTCGTTTGTATTCTCGTTTAGTGTGACGCGTAGTTCACATTCGCCCGTAGGCTTTCTCACGAATTCATTATGATTTAGCGTGAAGCATGGTTCACACTTAATTCCTAGGCTTATAACGCTTTCGTTATGGTTTGAGTTTGGGTATAACCTGCCCTCGAACTAAGTTCAGGTTTGGTTTCATCTTCAATAAGGTCTATATTTGCAAGCGATCAATCTCTTGAGTATCGTTCGGGTTTGCTTAGGGCTTAACCTTTTATTAAAGTTCAAGTCCTATTTACGATTTGACCCTTGATTAAGGTCCAGATCTATTTCTGGACTGAATCGGTTTATGACTCAACCTTGATTAAGGTTCAAGTCTATTTGTGAACTGCATTTGTTTATGACTCAACCTTGATTAAGGTTCAAGTCTAATTTCGAACTGAATCTATTTGCGACTCAACCTTGATTTAGGTCTGTGTTTACTTACTAGTTAACCTTTGTTCAAGATTCGAATGCGATTGTGACTTAACTTTTGATTAAGGTTCAATTTGTATACAAATCATCCTTTATTAAGGTTCGGCTGTGATTACGACTTAACCTTTGATTAAGGTTCAAGTTCGTTTACGGATCAACCTTTATTAAGGTTCAGATGTGATTACGACTTAACCTTTGATTAAGGTTCAAGTCTGTTTATAAGTATGTCTTCATTTAAGTTTTTTTTTTTATGTGTTTATGACTTAACCTTGATTAAGGTTCAAGTCTAAGCTTGGTTCGCGTACCGTTGTGGTAATACCTTTGGCTTTTCGGCCTCTCAAATACGTACGCATTGGTTTTACATACCCGGTCTACCTAACCTCACAGAGTGTTTGGTGATGCTCCTATGATGTATAACTTCGTGAGTTGTACCTTAGAAGACTTTACATGCTTTTGTCCTTGACCCAGTCCTTGTCACGTGAAAAGTAGGCGTGTAGATCACTAGAAGCCCAACGCACCATGTGTTTAACACTTACCTGGCCAGGGTAAGCAATCCACACATGACACGATGATCTTATCGCGATCACCACGGTACTCTCCAAGTAGGCAATTTCCGGTCATGCTTTTATATTTAGCAAGAAATTCTCTTGCCTTAATTACAACGCTTAGGTTTTATTTATCCCCATGTATTTCTTTTGAATTATAGCGGGGTTTTCATCTTTCGCAATTTGCGCAACATGTCCACATGTGACTGTTGCTCAATTGTCTTGCTGATGCAAAAGCAAGTTCCATTTGATTTGGTAGAGCCTTTGCCCACCGTGTTTGTTTGTTTAATGTAATTATTTTTAGTTGCTTTATTATGCTAATTATGTTCTACTGGATTGCCTTGTCTCGCAAATACGATCATGTTTTCCAATTTCCGGTTCGACTGAGTCTTGACTCACCATGACCGTGTAATTGGTGTATTTCCGAGTTTTGAAGTGTTTAATGCACTTTTCCCATGTTCTAATCCAGATTGACTTGTGTTCAATCATGAGGCATAGTGTTTTCACTAGATTCAGATAGTTTTGGAAATGAATTCCTTACCGGATAGATGATCACTCTTGAACCGAATGCTTAACTCGATAACCTTGGGCTCTGATTACCACTTGTAAGACCCCGTACTACTAAGACGAGTCTAAATACGAATAACTATGTTTTTTTTTTCTTTTTAAAAAAAAAACAAGATTAGAACAATAGTTACATTACAACTTTACATTAAGCACATGTAATCCCCAATTGTTTTATAACATTGGTTTAAGTGTCAAGTTTGCACAAAAATAGCGTTGAATCATTTTAACTTCAACATAGAAGTCTAATTCGATTGGACACACAGGGAATACGTTTGATATTATCAAAAGAGTTTAGCGGAAGACTTCAACTTTTAATCACATTCGGTTCTTGAATTGATCATGATCACCTCCCGTCAATCCGTTTGTATACCTAAGGTTTTGATACATCAAAACACCAAGAACATGGTTAGAATGATTCATTTATTAATTAGAAATCGAGTACGAAAGAAATCTATAAGCGAAACGGATCAAAACAACTTCGAAACTCGAACCCAAACAACTGCCCTTGCCAAGTGTTTCAGCCCTGTTTTTAACAGCTTTTCGCTGCACATTTGTGCAGCATTTTAGACATGTTTTAGCAGCTTTTTGCTGCACATTTGTGCAACGTTTTAGACATATTTTAAAAGCTTTTCGCTGCACGTCTGTGCAGCGTTTCAGCCTTGTTTTGACAGCTTTTCGCTGCACGTCTGTGCAGCGTTTTAGACAAATTTTGGCAGCTTTTCGCTACACGTTTGTACAGCGTTTCAGCCTTGTTTTGACAGCTTTTCGCTGCATGTTTGTGCAGCGTTTTAGACATATTTTGGCAGCTTTTCGCTGCACATTTGTGTAGCGTTTCAGTCTTGTTTTGACAGCTTTTCGCTGCACATTTGTGCAGCGTTTTAGACACATTTTCAAGCCATAATTGCCCTGCATCAAGAAGATTTAAAAGTGCAGCCGCAAGCTCGATTATTAAGCTGCAAAAATGTTAGTTTTTGAAGCTTGATTCGCGGCGTAACAACGTGTGACTCCTAACCATTTACCAAGCCTAACAAGGTAAGCAATGTCCTCAAACGGGTCATCCTATCCATCCTTCACCAAGGCTTGACTAAGGCGATAACCTCTTTTCTTTACATAGGCGTAACACCTCTATTTTCAACGACCAAAACACCAAAGGTCTAACCCGATAAGACTTCCTTGGTAACGCCTAAGGCGCATCAATCCACACCTTTGGCGTCAACATCTAAGTTCGCTTTAGACTTATACTAAGCTCGCTTATGATTATCATGTATTCCATTCTTTGTACCATAGACAAAATATTAATGAGAAACTCATGTTTACACGGTTTTAATTTGGCTATTCAGTACTAGATTAATTATCATGAAGATTTAGAAGTCGTGGAGCGACTTACCTAGCATGCTTCCAACCTTCATCTAAGGTTGTTTCTATCAAGATGCATCATAATACAAGCTCCACATTGTGAAGCTCTCGTGACGATGTTCAAACCCATATATCTAAGAGCATAAGATTGATATTTAACAATATTTAAGTCATCGAGTGACTTACCTTTAGGCGTGCTCCGTCCCACTTGATAATTTAGATCCTCGACCTTCCGTAGCCTCGCTCTTGCTACCTAGGATTGAATTTGACCATATAGATTATTAGGCCCAAATTCCTTACAAGGATTCATGTAATCGTCCTCGTGTCAAGCCTCGCCAAGCTAAACACATTTACTATGTTTTAATCCGAAATTGCTCATTTAGACATTCTAACAAACACTTGGTAGGCGAGATTTTACAAGCATTGATTATAGGCCCTTTAGACCATAAGGATCATACCCAAATCAAAATCTAAGGCTTATATCAAACAATTACACCAAGTTCATTACTTTTCACAATTAAAGATTCAAGCACAGACACATTATTACCAAGAATCCCTAGACCTTACTTACAACCCACAAGACCCACCATGTTCATACCATGAATCTCAAGGATCTCTCATCTAGGTTTAAGTTATCATGATTCACACAAGATTATTTCGTTTTAAGGCTCTCTTGTACTAGAGACACCTTTCTTAGTCACCATTTTATCAACATCAAAGACTCCAAAGTTTCAGCATCACTACATAAGCCAAGAATACACCAATTTGAATGGAACAAAAGTTACCTAGATGATTGTTGAAGCTTAGATGATTAGAATTTCCTTCATGCAAAGGCTAACACCTTGATTATTGGCTGAATTTAGCTAGGATCAGAGATTGTGTCTTGTGTGTGTTATGTGTGTGTTTATCGTGAGTTTTGAAGTTCCAGGGAATGAGTTGGAATAAGTTCCCTGGTTCTTTCATGTTATAACAAGTCAAGTTTGGCTACTTGGCAGATCTAGTCCCTCATAGTTGAGTTTTGATTAAGTATGTTAACTAGATTATCATTTCATGTTTATCCGGGCCATTTTATCCAATCGTAGTTGACCCGGGTATTTTTTACGCCGAGATGTAATTACTAACATTTCCCCATGAGATGTTTAGATAATAAACCGTATATTGTCCGATTAACAAAGGTATCAAAATTATGAAATTTGGGGTGTTACAAGGTAAAGAAAGGAAGTTGAACTTATGTGAGCTCGAAGAATTGCGAGATGAAGCATACGAGTGCGCATCGGCATATAAAGATAAAATGAAGAAGGTGCACGATGCCAAAATTCGGTTGAAGAATTTCGAGGTAGGTCATAAGGTATGGTTATACAATTCGCGTTTAAAATTATTTCCAGGAAAGTTGAAAAGCAAGTGGACGGGACCATACCTAGTCACGAGGGTTGGAAGCTACGGTGATGTCGAGATTGAAGACTTTGACGATCATTTGCGTCAAGTGGTGAATGGACATCGGCTTAAACCGTATTTGGATTCAGCTGACATACACGGAACAACAGAAGAGCCGGTTTGCTTCTTGACGAGTGAACCGGATGATGAGGTTAAGTAACAAAACGTCCGGTATGTTTAATTGTAGAGTTTGTATATTTTTCGTTCAATTTTAGTTGTTTTTCGTTTGTGTTTTTGTGTTTTTTAGTACTCTGCAGGGATTTGTACACGTTTACAGGAAGAATTATGAATTTTCGGTGGCCAGGTATGTATTTTTATACTTAGAAAAAATTAATGAGGTGAAAATTGAGTGAGAAAAAGAGTTAGAATTTTTTTTCTAAGGCAAAAAAGGCTTCAAACGGAGAAACTTTCTGCCCAAAACAGGGTGCCCGAGCACCCTGGGCACTCCTCATGGGGTATGAAGGGAAACAAGTAAATTTGAAGTATCTGTACCCGCCATGGTGCTCGGGGAGTACCCACATTTTCCCCAAGGTGCTCGAGGGGTAAAAAAAAAAAAAAAAAAATCGTGACCCTGCTTTGTTCTTCTTCCCAAATTGTCTAACCCTAATCATCTCCTTCATCATCACCTTCAATCAAACTCCTTCACTCAAACTCCCACAACCATCAGTCACCTAACCCTCTGCTGACCCGCCGCCTTCAAACACCCGACCACTAAACCACAACACCACCTGTCGCCACCTTCTTCCTTTCCGATCCACCGCCATACCCGACCTGAAACCCACCGCTGCCTAACCCGTCTTCAACCCAACCCAACCCGACCCTGCAGACCTAAACCCTCCTCCCACCTCTTCCATTCCACCCGCCGCCAACCCTAACCTTCCTTCTTCACCTCCTTCAACAATCCTACCGAACCACCACCTTCTGCCGCCAAACCTCCAGACCCGACCACCGCCCGCCTGCAACCTGACCATACCCGACCCGACCACCCACCTACACCGACGAACCATAACCCGAACCCAAAACCCTCTGCCACCAAACCCTCCACCACCGCCCTCCTTCTCCAAACCATCGCCGCAAACCGCCGCAACCCTACTCAACCACCACTGTCAGCCTCCACGACCCAACTTCAATCAGTGCCGCCCCAGACCTCCACCTCCACAACCACCACCTCTCCTTACTACCTGCAGACCCGACCCTATCCATAACCTCCGCCACTTGTTACAGTCCATAATCAACCTGCAACTAACCCGACCCAGCCCCGAACCCGACGCCGACCACCAGACCATCTTCAACCCTTACCCTGCAGCCCCGCTCCTGTGTCACCCATCTTGGACTTTCCTGTAAACTCGTTGTCATCTAACCGTGTTAGGTCGCTGCGAGCAGGTATATTTTCTTCTTCTTTTGATTTATTTTTATTCTTGTTTCGTTTTGTTAGTGTTTTGGTTGTTCGGGTCTTAGTCGTCTAGTATTTAGTTATTAATGTAGCGAGTCGATATTGTTAGACATTTTTTTTCTACGGCATGGTATTCGTTTGGTATAATGGTTCTTGTGTTTAGGCGCTTTAGTTGTTGTTGCGTTATAATGCTGAATTGAGATGGTTAAGTGGCGATCGTGTCACCTTAGTTTGTTTTGGGGCGTGACTATAGAGGTCTCTAAGTATATATGTTACGCGCGTGGATGGTTGTTTTTGCGGAAAATTGCTACATTGCATATGATAAGTTGAAGCGACTTGGCGTTACATAGCGTTATGGTCTTAGCTTGGTTTTGAATGCGGTGATATGTTAAGTCAATTCACCGATGGGTTGTCTAGGCCATTTGAGGACAAATGGGATTAAGTGTGGGGGGTCGTTTGAAGTTTTGGATTTAATAAGATCATGTTGTTGAAGTCGCAAGGATTAGTAGCTTAGGCGTAAAGTCATAAGTAATTAATTGGCACATGTGCGAAGGTTTTGATAGTAGGCGAGCATGGGTAATTAAGTGAAGTGAGGATTGAGGAGATTAAATTTATTATCTTGGGTAAAAGGTGTGTTAGAGTTAATTAGGGAGTCAAATGGGATTGCCTACTGAATTGTTTTGCAGGTGTAGAGCTCCTCGCCCGTACTCAATCTCCATTCGGGCAGGGATGTTCTGGCGATTAATAATCTTGAATGAGTAGCCGAAATATTTTTTCAATTTTCTCGCAAAGTGTTGTTTCGGTTCTAACTTGTTTTATTTGTTGTCTAACATGGGTTGTGCAGATGTCTGAAGCAGATCCACCAGGAAAAAGGAAGAGGGGACCAGCAAAGATGCCACGGGGAGCGCCTGAGCCACCGAGGCCGGCTCTCACTTACACTCCCCGACAGATACATTATTCTACTCGAGAGAGCTGCCCATCTCCTGATTCAGACCCGACTCCATTAGAGAGGCGCCAGCTTAAACAGCATAATCTATTGCAGTTTTCGATCCATACGAAAGAGTTTGAGGCACGGGAAAAATTGATACAGTTCGGGGTGTTACAGCATAGGACTTTGGATGATGATTTGCTAGATATATTGGGTCAGAGGGATAGGATTGAAACTTTGTTGGGACCGAGGTGGATTTCAGCACTGAAGTGCAACTGGCCACAGTATAGAGAGTTGACAGTGGAGTTCTATTCCACACTGAAGTACTCATACAAGAAGTTTTCAGAGCCTAATGCGGTTTCATTTTCTCTTGGTAGAAAGACATTTGAGATGAGTGTGCCGGACTTTGCAGTAAAAGTAGGTTTTTACACAAAGGAGGAGGTACGTAAGCCATCTTTTGCTAGTATGTTACGGGGCAGGTATGTATCAGCACACCCACAGGGGATGACTGAGGCACAGATTAGGAGTTTTTGGGAGACGATAGGAGAGGGTGACTATGACGATAAGGATCCTTCAGAGTCGCAGATTCGTGATCCTATTTTGAGGTATATACATAGGATCCTTGCATGCACTATCGTCGGTCACCACAAAGGTGTCGATAAGTGCAATATGATTGACTTGTTTTGCATGTATTGCATGATCGAGGGCCGTGAGGCCAACATAGCTACTGTGTTACTATCTTCGATGACTAGGGCACGTCGGGTAGGAAAGGATGTGCAGTTACCTTGTGGGCCATATATTGGGAGGTTGGCAGAGCAGTTAGGTGTTTTTGATAGGTGGCCACGAGATCATTTGACTGAGGATCCTAAGACAGAGAAGTATAAATTGGTAGATTTGAGGATGGCTGGTACGTGTACACATGGGGATCCGCCTAGATGGGCTGATTTTGGTGCTTTACCGGCTATTAGACCGAGGATCAGACCGGCAATTGTTGAGAGGCCGGCACGACATAGGGCTCAAGCTCGTACAGAGCCTGTTACTTTGGAGTATATTGTGCAGAGATTGGACCAGCTGGATGCAGCTATTCACCGCCAGGATGATGCAGTTCGTCTTCAGAACGACGCTATCCGTTATTTGCTGACGTGTCAGGGACACAAAATTCCTGATTGGTTTGCCCCGCCAGCTGAGGATGATTCAGGCGAGCAGGATGAGGAGGATGCTGGAGATGGAGACGAGGACTGAGAGAGATGGAGCACCAGCAGCTGCCCATTATTGGTTGTACTTTTTGGTTATTTTGTTTTCATTCACAGTTGGTCTGTATTAAACTAAATACTTTATGACATTTGTACGGGAACCATATGGGTGGCTGGGTGGTTGATATTATGATAATATATATTATTATGCTTTGATCTGTTTGTTGAGTGTTGTTAGAATTGGGTGAGTTATTTGCTGCTTTTGTCCGCGAACGAAATGCTATACGGACGATTGGAAGGCTTTTGGAACATGATTATTTGAGGAGTTTACGCGATCAAGCACGAGGATCCAGGCCGACATATTGCTGCATTCTTAGAGGTTTTAGCCACCTTTAAGATGACGGGCATCTCCGATGATGCTATCCGTCTTAGACTCTTCCCATTCTCACTGCGGGACAAAGCCCGGACTTGGCTTCTGTCACAACCCGCAGGGTCGATCACGACTTGGGCAGAGTTGTCACAACAATTCATGCAGCAGTATTTTCCTCCTGAAAAGACACAAAAACAGAGGAATCGCATCATGACTTTTCGTCAGGATGACGATGAATCATTGTACACGGCCTGGGAAAGGTTTAAAGACCTACTCTTGAGTTGCCCGCACCATGAGCTTTCGAAAAGGCATTTGGTGCAAACTTTTTATCAGGGACTCGGGTATGTGTCTCAGGAACGCCTTGATGTATACGCTGGGGGAGACATCGGAACAAAGTCTCCTAGGGAAGCATGGAGCATTATTGAGAAGGCGTCCCTAAAATCTAAATCCCGGCAGAATGATAGATCTAGGTCTTCATCTGCCAAGGCTGGTGTGCATGCCGTGGATAACTATACGGCGATTTCGGCACAGATAGCGGCTCTGGCTACGAGATTCGATAACTCTCAGCAACAAGTAGCGCAGTCCGATTGTTTGTGTGTGCAGTGCGGGGTATCTCACGAGCCTGGCTCGTGTGCTCAGGGGGTGATGTATACAGGCCACGAGGAAGTGGACTACATGGGTAATCAAACGAGACCCCAGAATAACCCTAACAGTAACACTTATAATCCGGGTTGGAGAAATCACCCGAACTTCGGGTGGAGATCTGGTCCCTCTAACCAGAACCCGCTCGGATATCAGCAGAGGGCCCCCGCACAACAACAGTCCCAACAGCCTTACCAGTACAACCAACAGCCTTACCAGTCCAACCAACAGCCCTACCAATCCAACCAACAGCCATACCAGGCTCGTGGTCAATCGTCCCAGCAGAGACCGAACCAATACCAGAACCAGGGCGCCGGGAGCAGCTCCCAGCAGCACGCCCCTCATGGTATGTCTAAGCTGGAAGAAATGATGTCTCAGCTCCTTACCAACACCTCTAATACAAATCAGATCGCTGAGCAGTGCTACCAGCAGCATGAGGAGCGCTTTACGAATTATGAGGGAGAGATGAGGGGCCAAAAGGCGTCGATGCAGGCCATAGAGAACCAGGTTGGCCAGATGGCAAAGATGATGTCTGAGAGACAACAGGGTGGTCTTCCAGGCAACACTGAGCCAAATCCGAGGGGGCATGTGAATGCCATAATGACGAGGAGTGGTAAAACCACGGGACCTGACACATCGGGCTCACCACCGATCACTGAGACGGTCCAGACCGAGTCTTCGGACGAGGTGCACGCTAGGCGAGTCCCAGCAAGTACAGCACAATTACCGAAGCCAGTCACAGATTACACTCCTCCTGTCCCATACCCTAGCAGACTTAGGAAACAGAAGGACGAGGCCCAATACGGGAAATTCCTTGAGCTGTTCAAACAGCTACACATAAACATCCCGTTTGTGGAGGCTTTGGCCCAGATGCCTAAGTACGCGAAATTTCTGAAGGACACCCTCACAAACAAGCAAAAACTTGAGGACCTGTCCTGCGTTCTGTTGAACGAGAACTGCTCTGCAATTCTGCAGAATAGACTGCCCATGAAGATGGGAGATCCTGGTAGCTTTACCATCCCTTGTCTGATAGGTGATATGACTGTCAGTAATGCACTTGCAGACTTGGGGGCCAGCATAAACCTTATGCCTTATAAGGTTTTCGAGAAGTTGGATCTGGGTGAACCTTCACCCACCAGGATGAGTATTCGCCTCGCTGATCGTTCGATCAAGTATCCACGGGGGTTTGTAGAAAATATTCTTGTCAAGATTGACAAATTTGTTTTCCCTGTGGACTTTGTTATCCTGGATATGGATGAGGACTCTAAAGTTCCTCTGATTCTCGGACGTCCTTTCCTTAACACGGCAAGGACGATTGTTGACGTGGCTGCGGGCCAGATCACACTCCGAGTCAATGATGAGCACGTGACTTTTGACATTTAGAGGTCGATGCGCCATCCTGAGAGCCAAGACGATACACTATACTATCTTGATATAGTAGACCAGTGTGTCAGCTCTCATGTCAGAGGTGCTTGGGAGAGAGATGTTTCGGACACACATCTGTTGTGTGGGAGCCTAGATGGCATTATGCAGGAGGGCCAAAAGATGAGCAGCCGGTCTATCAGATCGGTGATGATGGTTCCCAAAGTCCGGAGCGTTTTGTGGAAATTGAGCGAGAGGAAGAGGAAAAGGCGAAGCCGTCTGTTGAGGACCCACCGTCTCTAGAGCTAAAGGAGCTCCCACCGCATCTCGAGTATGCATTTCTGGATGAGGAGGGGCGTCTACCGGTGATCATATCGTCTTCATTATCTGTGGAAGAAAAGAGCGAGTTGTTGAAAGTTTTGAAACTTCATAAACGGGCAATTGCCTGGAAGATCATGGACATCAAGGGGATTAATCCCTCATTCTGTACTCATAAAATTTTGATGGAGGATGTCCATAAGCCTTGTGCGCAGCACCAGAGGCGTCTGAACCCGAACATGCAAGAGGTTGTTAAATCCGAGGTAATTAAATTACTTGATGCTGGATTGATATATCCCATCTCGGATTCTGTTTGGGTTAGTCCTGTGCACGTCGTGCCCAAGAAGGGTGGCATGACGGTGGTCACGAATGATAGGCATGAGTTGATTCCTACGAGGACCGTCACGGGGTGGAGAGTTTGCATTGACTATCGCAAGCTCAATGACGCCACCGCAAGGATCACTTCCCGCTTCCATTCATCGATCAGATGTTGGAACGACTGTCGGGGAAGTTGTATTACTGTTTCCTTGATGGTTTCTCAGGGTATTTCCAAATCCCTATCGATCCTGTGGACCAGGATAAGACGACCTTCACATGCCCTTTTGGCACATTCGCCTACACGCGTATGCCATTTGGGCTGTGCAATGCGCCGACAACCTTCCAGCGTTGCATGATTGCCATTTTTCAGGATATGATCGAGGACTCCATGGAGGTGTTCATGGATGATTTTTCAGTCTTTGGGAGTTCTTTCGATCAGTGTCTTGGGAATCTGGAGCGGATGCTGCAGAGGTGCGAAGAGACCAGTCTTGTGCTGAATTGGGAGAAATGCCACTTCATGGTGAAGGAAGGAATAGTCCTCGGGCACAAGGTCTCTCAAAATGTGTTGGAGGTTGATCCTGCCAAAGTAGATATCATTTCTAGGCTCCCTCCGCCCTCCTCTGTCAGAGCTATCCGCAGTTTTTTGGGTCATGCGGGTTTTTACAGGCGATTCATCAAAGACTTTTCAAAAATCGCCCGTCCGATGACCCGATTGTTGGAGAAGGATGCACCGTTTGTGTTTGGTGCAGAGTGTGTGAAGGCATTTGGCCTTCTGAAGCGTTTGCTTGTTGAGGCCCCTATATTGGTAGCACCCGACTGGGGACTGCCATTCGAGATCATGTGCGACGCGAGTGACTTTGCGATAGGGGCGGTCTTGGGACAGCGGAAGGATAAGCACTTCCACCCGATCTACTACGCTAGTAAGACTCTTCACGATGCTCAGGAGCATTATACCACGACTGAGAAAGAGCTTCTAGCTGTAGTGTTTGCATTCGACAAGTTTAGATCGTATTTAGTGCTGTCGAAGACCATTGTCTATACGGACCATGCAGCGATCCGATACCTTTTTAGCAAACAGGACGCGAAACCGCGCCTGATTAGGTGGATCTTGCTGCTGCAAGAGTTCGATATAGAGATTCAGGACAAGAAGGGTGCCCTGAATGTTGCCGCTGATCATCTGTCCAGACTCGAGCATGATGATGCCGAGAACTGCGTGTGGGATACCATTAATGACAATTTTCCCCACGAGTTCTTGATGAGCGTCGAGTCGGTGGAAGATGTATCGCCATGGTTCGCGGATTTTGCGAACTACCTCGCGTGCGGGATCCTCATCAAAGGATTGTCGCACCAGCAAAAGAGGAAGTTCTTCGCGGACCTCAAGCATTACTTCTGGGACGACCCATTTTTTGTTCCGGGTCGGGGCGGATCAGCTGATTTGCCGTTGCGTGTTCGGGGTTGAGGCGGCGCAGATATTGCGTGATTGTCACAAAGGGCCTACCATAGGTCACCACGGAGCGAATTACACTGCCAAAAAAGTGTTAGACTCCGGGTTTTATTGGCCCACACTCTTCCGTGACGCTCAGATATTGGTCGGTGCATGTGATTCGTGCCAGAGGGCGACGAACATATCGGCACGCGACCAAATGCCGCAGAATCCCATCCAAGTCTGTGAGGTCTTTGACATTTGGGGCATAGACTTCATGGGACCATTCCCCTCCTCACGGGGTAATAAATACATACTCGTGGCGGTTGACTATGTGTCAAAGTGGATGGAGGCGCAAGCCTTACCCACAAATGATGCCCGAGTAGTCGTGAGGTTTGTTAGAGGCTTGTTCTCGCGGTTTGGTGCCCCGAAGGCACTAATTAGTGACCGTGGCACGCATTTCTGCAATACGCAGCTTGATCGCGCGTTAGCACGTTATGGCGTCCAGCACAGGTTATCCACCCCGTATCATCCACAGACAAGTGGACAGGTGGAGGTCACGAACCGTGGATTGAAGCGAATCCTTGAGCGGTCGGTTAATCAAAACCGCAAGGATTGGGCTGACAAGCTTGATGACGCGCTGTGGGCCTTTAGAACTGCCTACAAGACGCCTATTGGGACGACTCCCTTTCGGCTAGTCTATGGCAAAGCGTGTCATCTCCCTGTCGAGTTGGAACATAGGGCATTCTGGGCTCTTAAAACGGCGAATTTGGATCTTAAGACCGACGGTGAGACCCGTTTCTTACAGATTCACGATCTGGAGGAGCTTAGGTAGCATGCCTATGAGAGCTCGATATTATATAAAGAGCGCACAAAGAGACTGCACGACAGTCGTCTGAAAAGCCAGAAAGATTTTCAGGTAGGCGATTTAGTTTTGCTTTATAATTCTTGTCTGCGCCTCTTTCCTGGAAAGTTGAAATCCCGCTGGACAGGACCGTACACTGTTAAGGAAATATATCCATACGGTGCTGTCTCGATCGCAGATTCTGTGGGTTTGACTTTCAAAGTCAACGGTCATCGCCTAAAAGTCTATATTGAAGGACCGGTTGACCAAACCGTAGAGGAAATCGATCTCTACGCCCCACACGCCTCATAAAGTGTGGGGAAGTGAGTCTAGCTAGCGACTCGTTAATAAATATAGCACGGCGTGTATGGGCGCGCCAAATTGTATATAGGTTCATAGCTTAGAATAGTTTTGTAGTTAACTTGTTTTTAATTTTAACTTGTTCTTTGTAGTTTGTTTTTAGTCTTTGCAGGTTCGATTCGCGCCTTATGAAGATGTGGAAAGTCGCTTCACAACAGAGGTAGTTTACTAAGAAGCGTTTTAAAACAGATGGTGCACCGCTTTTTGAGATTTGACCCGACAATCCCAAAAGAACGCGGGTGTCTAGAGAAGTATGACGAGCTATATGCGCGAAGGGAAATGATTGCCACTCCGCGTAGGCTTTTTTGGGATACTCTAGCAGAGGTAAATCAAGAGGAGAGGCTAAGGGAATGGATGGACCAACCACTAGAGAACCTGCTTTCAATAAACGAACCGGTCTTCATGGAGATAACTATTGAATTCTTCTCCACCTTGACCTATCGAAGGCCAAGAAAGCATCTAGAACCGAACTTTCAAGCAAACGGGATACATGGGTTGCAGTTTCGCCTTGGTGGAATCTGGCGCGACATCTCAGTCGCGGAGCTGGGTCACCACTTAGGAATTTATACCGAGGAAGAGATCTACGATGATAGCTTCAATGAAGCTATGTATAGTGTAACACCCCAACCGATGGCGGAAACATCGGGATGTCACGTATTGATGATTGTTCAGTAGCTCATGGTGAATAATAAATTTCATTAAATAATTTAAATGAATTACATACAATTGTTCTAGAATTTGTACATCAAATTGAACAAAACTATACACATATCTTCAAGCATAAAATCAAATCTTCAAGCAAATAGAACCTGAAACATGTTAAGTTGAAAATGTTTTGGGTCAACAAAAGTTGGTGAGAATTACATAGGTTTTGATAATAGAATAAAATTGTTGAGCAATTCACGTGTCATGGCAATCTAGTTCATATGCAAAAACATACTAGAAGTAAATCGAGTGCATAATCAACCTTGTTGACTGTTGTAATTGTGGTACATCCCATACGCTCATGGTTCACTCGTTTATATTGCAGTAACAAACACCCACGTAACCTTTGTAGGAGGCACGTATCCGGGTGGGATTGTCAGTCCAATAGATCTATCAATGTATACCGTTTGGTTGATGAATGTTTATGCTAGAATTGTGCTTACCCTAGTCATGTTCAAGACATAATGCAACATAGAAAAACGCATAGACACATTGATGTTTGAATTGCATAAATGATGTTGTAACATGTTTCACCCCAAAAATGGTGATAAATAGAAAAGGGGCTATGTAAAACTCACCTTGGTAAAATGTTATATCTGTTGAAAATAGTGTGTTGCCCAAATGTATCAAGTATCACCCTATAATGAGGTAATAAATATGTCTAAGTCTATCAAGTCTATAGATGTATAAGTTCCTAGGGCTTCGAATTGAGGATAAATGCTCGTTTGATTAATATTAAAAATATTCGCCAATTGTGAGAAATTTAGTAAATAAATAACCAAAAATCTTTTTATGAAATTTAAATTTAAGATGATCACAATAATGTGTTTAAAGTATAAAAATAATTTTTACAAATTATTTTCTTTAAAATCGAATATTAATTCTATTTATAACAAATTGTCAAATTTTTAACTTTAATATTTAAAAATATTAAAATTAAAGAATTATAAGTTTAAAAATTATATTTCTGTTCTAAATAATCAGAAATAATTTGTATAAAATTTTGGTGCAAAAATATTAAAAATTGGATTTATTATGATTTAATTATGATTAAAACTAACAAAAATTGATTAAAAATATTAAATAAATGATTTTTCAGAAGTAAAAATCATTTCTGAAAAGATTAATGTTATAAAAACTTAGGATAATTTTTGTGGAAATTAATAAGGTTGTTTTGATATTTTTATAGATTTTTATAAATAAAATGGAATAAACTTCATTTATTTATTATATATATTAAATAAATTTATTTTTGAAAACTAAAAATTGTAGGTGAAGCATTTATATCAGATTAACTAAAAGTAATTTTTTTAGAATTTATAAAAGGATTTTAATAATTAAAAACGAATTTATAAATTTAAATGTAATATATATATAAGTGTTTGATTTGTAACAAAAATAAAGGGCAAAAGGATGCCACCCGCGGGACTCGAACCCGGGTGGCTTGTGTATAGGGCACCAGACACAACCATCTGGTCCAAGCCAGTGGTTGTGTTTGGATGTTGTTGGTTTAAAATAAATATAAACAGCCTGAAAGTGTTCTTCCCCAAAACAATCAAATCGAGCCCTAATATTGCAATCGATATAATTAGTGATCAATAGCCCCTGAATCATTGGGGCTATTGATCGTGGATTGCCGAAGGATAATTCTAACCAAAACATTTAACTCACAGTGTTGATATGAGTGTAATAAGCGAGTCAAAGCCGAAGTCAAAACCCAAATCGTATAAACAAGAACAGAGGCTTCTTAATAGAAATTGAAGGTTAAGGTAGAGGTATTTGCGAGTTGTGAAGGTTCGTAGCACATCAATTTATAGTGGGGATCGATGGGTTGGGTTAATTGGTAAGTTGACCCACGATTAATGTCATACGCGTATTTGATTTAATTGGGTAGTAATTGATTGATGTTAATTGTGCATCATGGTCAAAACAAGGCCGATAATCATGAAAACATTCCATTTCAGGATAAATTACGCGTTATGGTGTTAATTAAAATTGGTCAACTTGATTCCTTCTTGGCTGTTGCTGCTCGACGAAGAAGAAGGACAGGGAAAAGCAGGGGTTTTATATAATTTATGTTGGATTTCAACCAACAGATGGACGTGGCTCGGGTGGTTGTGTGCGTGTGTGTAGTGTGGTGCTGGCTCGGTTCGAAACCCGGCATAAGCACATTTTTTTTTATAAAATGCAGAGAGGGCAAGGGGGGGGGGGTTTGTTGATGTGGGCCGGTTCTTGGGCTTTTGGGTTGGGCTCCAGAAATTGTAAAGGGCTTAAGGAGATCTTGGGTTTGAGTTTAAACAATTTAATAAATTTGCATCTAGAGTAATGTTATCACTTATTATTATTATTATTATTATTATTATTATTATTATAAATCTATATATATATATATATATGTATATGTATGAGTAATTATCATTGTATTGGAGTCCTAAATATTATCAAAAATAATTAGGCTTGTTTTAAATCCGTAACGTATAATTAATAAATGTGAAATGTTACATATAGCTTCCCCGACGACAACCAATTGCGAAACAATTTTTGGGCTCAACTGACGGGGCTTCCACAATACAACCCCCAAGGCTCAAAAGCGAGCAAGATTATTGACCCATTGCTCCGGGTATTCCAAAAGGTTCTCTGTGGAACGGTGGCTGCAAAGAAAGAAAGTTCCACCAACTGCCCCACTCCAGATTTATTATTCTTGTACGCCCTGGTAAGTGACCAACGGGTTAACTTAGCTGCATTAATAGCTTCTTTTCTTACTACAGCAGGAGGGGGGAAACCAGGCAGTATGATTTATGGTGGAGAATATGTGACTGCTCTTGCTAGATCAATGGGTGTCCTCAAGGCAGCAAGGAACACCCTTACTCGGGTTAGAGGAGGATCCTATGTCGACCTGGATACACTCAGACACATGGGGATCCTACATGAGTATGAAGATGGGACGTGCCGGTTAAAAGGGCACCATAATGTGATCTGGAACCCACTTCCACCACCACAGCAGCAGCAGCAGTCACCAGTACAGATGCCACATGAGCAGCAGCCACACCAGCAGGAGCCTCTACTGCCTCACCAGCAGCAGTATTACTACAGCATCCTCAAGACTTCTATGATGAGTTTGGCGCGTTCAGAACAGAAACGCGCGACACCTTATACCAGCATGGCGAGTCCCTACAGCATCAGGGCGCGACCCTCGACTACCTCGTCTCTGAATTTCATGCTTGTTTCCCAAACCATTTTGGGAATCCCCACAAAGGGGACATCCGGGGGACAAGCGGAGAAGAGGTGGTGATGCAGCGGGATCATCAGGGACTCACCATGATGATGAGGATTGAGGAATTGCTGGTAAGTTGGTACTATTTTGTTTGTCTTATTCCTGTTGGTACTGTATTCGAGTGCGAGCACCCATGACATTTGTTTTATTTCGTTCTGTACCCGTACTATTTACTTTTTAGTAGTTTCCATTTCAGTATTATTTGGTTTGTTTGAATAAGTGTTTGATGTACGGATGTGTTTGATGTCTTTTGGTTTTGTCAAGAATGGTGATAGTGCAGGAAACGGCGAGCACCGGTATGGATGCTCAATACGATCACCGTACTTTTCGGGTTATCGACAACATGGGAGTTTTATTCTCCTTTTTCGCACAAATAGTTAGCTATTTCATAAACGCTTTCTATTGTCACATTGGGGGACAATGTGAAGTTCAAGTGTGGGGAGGGATTATAATCGTGTTTGTCCTCTTGTATATATACATATGTATATATATATATATATATATAAACCCCTTTAAAAGTACATATATGTATATATTCTCATATAAACATCAAGCCTAACTAAATTTTGATAAAGATAACTCGAGGCGCGACAAACAGATGAGATACGAGCGTGTTATATTCGTACACTTGCACCCATTTCCTTCCGGTTACGTGAGCGTTTGAGCCTTAGAATAGATTACATTTCTTTGACATGCTTGCGAGTGAGCCGGATGTTTTGTGCAGTTTAGAACTTGTCACTAGTATACTTGTTTTAGACCAGATGCGTGTGAGATTGTACGAACATGATTGAGGCATCTAGGATACCCTTTTGATTTAGCCTTTTCTTTCGTTCTATCTGTTTCCCACACCCATATATTATCCACTAGTTAACCATGTTGAACCTAATCCCGTGTTTTTTCTTATTTACCACACCATTTCACCACTAAACCAAATAACCTTTTTCTTTTAAAACCTTTTGTGTTAAAACTCGGTTTAGGTTATTGTTCTACTAGTTTATGTGTTGTAAATAGTTCGTTTTCGGGTTTATATATTTAGAACCCGTTTGTTGATTATATAATCAGTTTCAGTTCATTATATATATATATATATCATAGATATATATATATATATATGTTAAAAAAATAGAACACCCTAAAATAGGGTGAATTAGCAGTATTCGAGCAGTTTTTAGAGCTTTAAAGTTAAGAATTATAAGTTAGCTCGATTTAAAATAAAAATCGCCTATATTCGCGTTTGTTTTGTACAGTTGTATTAGTTGATATTATTTAGACATAACCGCCGAGTTTTAGCCGATTTGTCACTTTAAATATCCATTCCGCACCCTTACCTTTGCCTAACATTACAACCCGTAAAAGACCTCTCGATTTGTGCTTTTTCACACGTTAGTTGGTGAAGACTAGATCTTTTGACAAGCTTATGATATTGCACGATTCATTGTCTTGGCAATGGAGCGATTTACACATACACATTACACGTATGTATCATAAATAAAACCGAGTGTGTGTGAACATTGTGAGTCGTGTACGGGTTTGCATGCTTGTAGATCGGAAGTGAGTCATTGCCTTTTAGTTGTCTTATCACTTGTTTATATATCTTTGTCGGCTTGTCTATTATCATCTGTACAGGCTATATTTTGCCTTTGTGCCACTTGGCGAGTATTTTGGTTATTTTCTGTTTAAGTGTTTGCTTGAGGACAAGCAAAGTTCAAGTGTGGGGAGGTTTGATATACGTTAATTTACACATATAAAAGTCCCCGTTTAACTCCCATTTTCAGACGTTTTTGACCTTATACACAGGAATTGGTGCTTATTTTGGTATCTTTGCAGTTTCAGGTCTTAAACGATGTCTCGGAAGCAGAACTGAAGGAAAAACGCAGTTTTCGGCGCGCAAACAGGACCCCAGGTCCTGTGAGCGGCTGCTCGGAGGCTCCGAGCGGCCGCTCGCTCCCCCAGATATTTCCAGAAACGTTCTAGAAGGCCTACGGCAGCAAACGAACAACTGGGCCACTTGTCTGAAAAGTGAGCGGCCGCTCACAGGCTCTGTTCCTCTATAAATGTACCATTCAGCCCACTGATCGTGCATTGGGTTTTGGGGAGGCGATTTTAGGCGATTTCTGGACCAAAGGAGCTGCTGGAAGGCCGTTTAACAAGCTCGGGAATCCATCCGATCCATCCTTCATCATCCAATCCATCTCTTTAGCAATCTTATGGTTTGATCCTTTGAGCTTTCTTAGATCCAAATCTGATTTTGTTTGCTACATTGATGTTATTTTAGTTAATCGTACGCCTACGGGCAAGAACATTAGTATTAGTTAGTGGTTAAAACAATCGTTTGCGTGAAATCAAGTTTTGTATAAATTTGGCGTTTTTCATGTTTGAATCTTGATGATCATAATGCAACCTTGTTTCATTGTTGATAGATTTGTAGTTGTGTTCGGATGACTTTGATAATTATCGAATGTGTTAGGCGGATTACTTGTTGAGAAAAACCGTCCGTTTAATCGTCCGGTAGTAAACTAGTTAACTTGTTAATAAAGTTTACACCATGAAACTGTAACCGGGTATTGGTTTGGTTAAAGTCACTCGGATAATGATTATAGATGTTTACCGGCACGTAAAAGAGTTTAAAAAGCTTAATGGTGTTGTTACTAATCTTTGACACGGTTAATGATCTTTGTTAATTATTTTGGTGAAAATGGCGATCTTAGTAGATTTGTGTTCAAAGTTAGTAAAATGGAATAGGTTGTGAAATGCTCTACTTTATGCTAGTTTCGGTGGTCGTATTGTGTATTCGATATTGCTTTCCTTGATTAGTGCGGTTGAGGACTCCCGAAAGGTGATACTAAACTATCTTTAAAGATTCTCATGAGATCATATCAGTTGCGCGCTAATAAACGACTTGAGGTGGTTAACGTGTGTATTCGTGTTAGCTTTCCATATAGTTGTCATGTTAGGATGCCCGAAAGGGACACTAACTGTCGGAAAATGGGAATGTTGATCACGCCTTTATTTCTTATATAGATGACATGCTAGGATTGGCGTATTATAGCTTATATAGTTATATTTTCTATTTGGAGTCGTAGTTAAGTTATTTACATGTTTTAGAATTAATTTAGTCTTAAAACAAAACTCAAACTTATCTTTTACTTACTAGTGAATCGGGGATAGAGTTTTAGTACCATTGCTCCGCGCGCGTCCATTGATCGATACTTGGTTCTTATCTGTACTTACTACATATATGACAGGGTACACTTGCCCTACTGTGTGTGTTTTAATATGAAGGTCGAAACCATTTTTATAAATATTAAAGCAAAAACGTGTGTTAAAATCCATTGTAAAATATGTATAGTTACGCATGTAACATTCGCATTTAATAATTATACGTTACATATAATTTGGATTAAAACGACAAGTTCTATTATTATAATTTACATTTAATTATTTTGTAGCATTTTAAATATATATATATATATATATATATAGGTGTATAATAATAATAATAATAATAATAATAATACATAAAACATAAAAACTATAATGTGTTAACCCAACCCACCTGAGCCCATTTCAGATCTGCTAGCCCAATCACCCAGGCCCAGACCCCCAAGCCCAACACTCGGCCCACTTGATATGTGTTTAAAAAAAAAATATTGTTGGGGACGGGACTCGAACCCGAGTCCCTAACCGGTTCCATACACACACTAATCACAAACCAGTTGGTCTAGCCTTCACATTCGTTTTAAACCCGGGATATAATAATTATATTACATAACTGATTCTTCACAGTTGACTTGAAAGTCAACTGTGGAATCAATCAAACGTAATCATCCATTTTTAACTCGCGATTAAACTATGATTGGTCTCGCATCGTGATCTTCGGCCTATCATGACTCAGACACACCTCAATTAACGTTTAATGCTTACCAATTTGATCCATGGACGCGTCAAACGTACTTAACAAGTCAAACTTGCCAATTCGAATAACCAGATCATCACTCTATAAATTGAATGCTTCTGGACCTCCTCAACTCGCCGAAAATCATCCTTCAATCCCCAATTCTACTTAAAAACCTACTGTTTTGATTATATGATCGTGTTTGACTTTTATACTTGACCGAGCAAATCGTGTTCAAAACAAACTTGTAAGTCTAACTTTTTCTGTGGGTTATGATCATCGGCGATCACTCATCAATAGCCCCATGATTAATTGGGCTATTGATGAGTGAATCAAACTATTGCAGAAACTAGGGTTCGTGGGTATGGATTTGGGGATAAAACCGATTTTACATTGTGTATATATTTTATTAAAACAAAGATAAATCACAACCACAGGCCTAGGCCAAGTGGTTGTGACTGATGGTATTAACCACGGCCACCCGGGTTCGAGTCCCGGCCATGGCACCCTTTTCCCACTATTTTTCATTTTTGAAACAAACCAAATAATATATATATATATATATATATATATATATATATATATTACATTTAAACTTGTAAATTCATTTTAAAATATTAAATTTTTTTTATAAATTCTAAAAAAAATTATTTTTATCAAATCTGATGTAAAAGTTTTATCTACAATTTTTAGTTTTCTGAAATTCACTTATTTAATATTTATAATAATTAAATCAATTTTATGCTATTATATTTATAAAAATCCATTAAAATATCAAAACAATTTTATAAATTTCTACAAAAATTATCCTGAGTTTGTACAATGATAAAATTTATTGAAATGATTTTTAATTCCGAAAAATCATTTATTTTATATTTTTAATCAATTTTTGTTAGTTTTAATCATAATTAAATCATAATAAATTCAATTTTTATTATTTTTGCACCAAAATTTTATACAATTTATTTCTGAATATTTAGAACAGAAATATGATTTTTAAAATAATAATTCTCTAATTTTAGTATTTTTAAATATTAAAGTTAAATTATGGCAATTTGTAATAAATAGATTTAATAATCTATTTTAAAGAAAATAATTTTATAAAAATTATTTTTATACTTTAAACACATTCTTGTGACCATCTTAGATTTAAAATTCATAAAAAAAGATTTTTGGTTATTTATTTACTAATATTCTCTCAATTATCAAACATTTTTTATATTAATCAAACAAGCATTTATCCCCAAATTCGAAACCCTAGAACGTATACATTTGTAGACTAGATAGACTTATTTATTACCTTATTATAGGGTGATACTTGACACATTTGGGCAACACCACTATTCAATTTTTCAACAGATATAACATTTTACCAAGGTGAGTTTATATAGCCCCTTTACTCTATTTTCATTATTTTTGGGGTGAAACATGTTTAAACATTTTATACTATCATTTACTCATATTTACTTGTGATTCAATTACAACATCATTCTATCATTTGACTGTAACAAAAAGACACAGTACAATCATTAATAATGATCAAGCCGCCTGTTTAGATTATAGCGCTATAGGTCTGACAAACCCATCCCCCGCATAAATTCAGGGATGATCGATAACAGTAACAACATTTAACTAACTTGCGAGTTAGTCAACAGTCGACACAAGGTTTGGTTGTACAAAGACGCATTGTTACATGTCTGCATTATGCTCTATCATCATACAACTTTGAACGTTGTACAAACTATTGTTATCAATTATTTTTCAAAAACCTATGTATTCTCACCAACTTTTGTTGACCCAAAATATTAACATGTTTCAGGTTTTACTTGCTTGAAGAGTTGAATTGATGCTTGGAGTTGTTTGCATAGTTTTATTCAAATTGATGTACAAATTCTTAGAACAATTGTATGTAACTTATTTAAATCATTTAATGAAATCTATTATCCACCATGAGTGTAACACCCCAACCGATGGCGGAAACATCGGGATGTCACGTATTGATGATTGTTCAGTAGCTCATAGTAAATAATAAATTTCATTATATGATTTAAATAAATTACATACAATTGTTCTACAAGAATTCGTACATCAAATTGAATAAAACAATGCACACATCTTCAAGCATTAATTCAAATCTTCAAGCAAGTAGAACCTGAAACATGTTAAGTTGAAAATATTTTGGGTCAACAAAAGTTGGTGAGAATTACATAGGTTTTGATAATCGAATAAAATTGTTGTGCAATTCATGTGTCATGGCAATCTAGTCCATATGTGAAAACATACTAGAAGTAAATCGAGTGCATAATCAACCATTGTGACTGTTGTATTGTGGTACATCCCATACGCTCATGGTTCACTCGTTTATATTGCAGTAACAAACACCCACGCAACCTTTGTAGGAGGCACGTATCCGGGTGGGATTGTCAGTCCAATAGATCTATCAATGTATACCGTCGGCTGATCAATGTTAATGATTATGCTAGAATTGTGCTTACCCTAGTCATGTTCAAGACATAATGCAACATAGAAAAACACATAGACACATTGATGATTGAATTGCATAAATGATGTTGTAACATGTTTCACCCCAAAAATGGTGATAAATAGAAAAGGGGCTATGTAAAACTCACCTTAGCAAAATGTTATGTCTCGTAAAAAAAATAGAATAATGTGTTGTGAATGTATGCTAGGCGAATCCCAAAGACTCAACAACGTAGCTAGTCCAAATTGAAGAAAACGAAAAAGAAAGAATATCAAGCTTCCAATTCGCCAATTACAAGAGCTTATAATCAAAGCTTCAATTGTAGAAGTAATAGACTATAGAAGAAAGGTACGAGGGAAAGTTTAATCGGATTGAAACAATCGATTTAGAGGTGCAAAGTATAATGGGTCATAGGTGGGTTTTTATACTAGTTTTGGAGTCAATTAGCCATTAAAATTGGTCAACACCATAAAGTAAGGTTTTATGATGAATTGACTATTTGACTAAGACTTTGACTGTTTGAATAAGACTTTGACTAGGACTTTGACTATTTGACTCAAGGCTTTATTTAAAAAAAAATCTTGTATGTGAAAAAAAAAAAAAAAAGAATTTAGAATCATATTATTATTATTATTTATATACATTTATGTATGTATATAAGTTGTGAGTTAGGATAAATAAAGACTTAGGCACATTTGTATAATATTAATGATAAAGGTGTAATAAAAAAAAAATATATATATATATATAAGGGCTTTTTATGTATTAAAATTTTGGGGAAAATTTTGCGATGTTACAGTCTCCCCTACTTTTAGGAACTTCGTCCCGAAGTTAAAAGAAAAACACCAGGTATACAATTGGTCGACTACCGAAAACCTTGATAAAATTTCTCACTACCTTAACGTACCTGTAAATTTATGATTACGTTCCGGACCGTAATTATCAATTTACCTTACATTAGGGTTTTGCGTCCTTTTATGACTCTACCGATTGTTGAGCAGGTTCGATAGTCTCCACCAATCGTTGAGCAGGTTGTAGGGCCTCTCCCGACTGTTGGAAAGACATGATGACCTCTACCAATCGTTGAGTAAGTTGTTTGGTAGTCAACTAATTGTTGTACAAGTAAGCAAGTATGATTATAGATATAGCAATTAGTTCACATTCAAACAAGCATGCACTTAGATGTTATGATAATACTTGAATTTATTACTTGAATCAAAAAGTGTCAATACATAGAATTAAAAAGTAGACATCATTCAAATGGTGGGGTTTGCTGTTAAGTAGCTGGAGGGTCTTGATCTCGATTTAGTTTACGGCATCGGTTACGGAAATGATTTGGGTTTCCACATTCATAGCATTTACCATAGTTGTATTTACCAGGACGATTAAGATTAGCAACCTGAGCAGGGTTGGTTGGTTGGTTGGTGTTAGGGTTTGGGGACTCACGACATGTGTTGACCAGATGGCCATACCTACCACAATTGGTGCACAGGCGACACACTGAAACAGTGGGGTGATGTCGTTTGCATGTGTTACACAATGGAAAGTTTCTTGTATAGGGTCTCTTGTTAGAAGCTTGTGTAGTGAGGTTTACATTAGGATCCCTGGTCTTGCGCTTCTGGTTCTCGGTAGTTACCGCGGCCACAATACTTGTTTTCTCGCCTTTCCGAACTAAGGTCCCGTTCTTTATGTGATTTCCATCGCCATTTCCATTTCCATTGCCGTTCCCATTCATTGGGATGACTTGAGCCAACAAGTTAGAAACCAGAGTTGTGATTTGTTGCGTCATTTGTTGGGAAATAATCGCAGCCAGTTGGGCATCAACACCTTTGTTGTTTTTGTTGTTGTTGTGGTTGGTGTTGTGGTTGTTGTTACTTTCCTCTTGGTTTTCACCACTGTTATTGCGAGTGCTGCGATGTGGAGACATGATCTATAAGGGACACAATGAAGGTTCAATGTGGCATGAAATGAATGAGGTGATATAAGGAATGTAATCATTTATTCATTAATTAAAACGAATAAACGAAAACGTTGACGTATCAAAGATTTCAGATTCCAATAACATAGTGAAGACATGCTTTAGCCTATAAGTGAACACTCATCCCGAGAATTCCCAGGTAGGCATCCGGGTCCCTCGTCTGATTGGGATATATGCGCAATGCCAGCCTAGACAGAAGACTCAGAATACAGGCGTTCACCCTTCCAGATTGCACGTGTTCGTTATTAAAATCTAGAACTTCGACGAGATCTCAAGGTGGTTCAGGTTAAACCTGAGGATTTTGTCCTATTAGTCTGAGAGTAGATCCAGTGATGGAGAGCAACCTTCTTGTAAGGATGAAAGTAGGGATAAGAAGTAGGAGATAGAGAATAGCAAGCAAAAGAAGCAAGTACTTGTTAAATCCTATGGTTATAGACTAGATTATTTTTCTAATAACCTAATTCCCTATAACCATGGCTCTGATACCAATCTGTAACACCCCAACCGATGGCGGAAACATCGGGATGTCACGTATTGATGATTGTTCAGTAGCTCATAGTAAATAATAAATTTCATTATATGATTTAAATAAATTACATACAATTGTTCTACAAGAATTCGTACATCAAATTGAATAAAACTATGCACACATCTTCAAGCATTAATTCAAATCTTCAAGCAAGTAGAACCTGAAACATGTTAAGTTGAAAATATTTTGGGTCAACAAAAGTTGGTGAGAATTACATAGGTTTTGATAATCGAATAAAATTGTTGTGCAATTCATGTGTCATGGCAATCTAGTCCATATGTGAAAACATACTAGAAGTAAATCGAGTGCATAATCAACCATTGTGACTGTTGTATTGTGGTACATCCCATACGCTCATGGTTCACTCGTTTATATTGCAGTAACAAACACCCACGCAACCTTTGTAGGAGGCACGTATCCGGGTGGGATTGTCAGTCCAATAGATCTATCAATGTATACCGTCGGCTGATCAATGTTAATGATTATGCTAGAATTGTGCTTACCCTAGTCATGTTCAAGACATAATGCAACATAGAAAAACACATAGACACATTGATGATTGAATTGCATAAATGATGTTGTAACATGTTTCACCCCAAAAATGGTGATAAATAGAAAAGGGGCTATGTAAAACTCACCTTAGCAAAATGTTATGTCTCGTAAAAAAAATAGAATAATGTGTTGTGAATGTATGCTAGGCGAATCCCAAAGACTCAACAACGTAGCTAGTCCAAATTGAAGAAAACGAAAAAGAAAGAATATCAAGCTTCCAATTCGCCAATTACAAGAGCTTATAATCAAAGCTTCAATTGTAGAAGTAATAGACTATAGAAGAAAGGTACGAGGGAAAGTTTAATCGGATTGAAACAATCGATTTAGAGGTGCAAAGTATAATGGGTCATAGGTGGGTTTTTATACTAGTTTTGGAGTCAATTAGCCATTAAAATTGGTCAACACCATAAAGTAAGGTTTTATGATGAATTGACTATTTGACTAAGACTTTGACTGTTTGAATAAGACTTTGACTAGGACTTTGACTATTTGACTCAAGGCTTTATTTAAAAAAAAAATCTTGTATGTGAAAAAAAAAAAAAAGAATTTAGAATCATATTATTATTATTATTTATATACATTTATGTATGTATATAAGTTGTGAGTTAGGATAAATAAAGACTTAGGCACATTTGTATAATATTAATGATAAAGGTGTAATAAAAAAAAAATATATATATATATAAGGGCTTTTTATGTATTAAAATTTTGGGGAAAATTTTGCGATGTTACAATGAGCTACTGAACAATCATCAATACGTGACATCCTGATGTTTCCGCCATCGGTTGGGGTGTTATAGATTGGTATCAGAGCCATGGTTATAGGGAATTAGGTTATTAGAAAAATAATCTAGTCTATAACCATAGGATTTAACCAGTACTTGCTTCTTTTACTTGCTATTCTCTATCTCCTACTTCTTATCCCTACTTTTATCCTTACAAGAAGGCTGCTCTCCATCACTGGAACTACTCTTAGACTAATAGGACAAATTCCTCAGGTTTAACCTGAACCCCCTTGAGATCTCGTCGAAGTTCTAGATTTTAATAACGAACACGTGCAATCTGGAAAGGGTGAACGCTTGTATTCTGAGTCTTCTGTCTAGGCTGGCATTGCGCATATATCCCAATCAGACGAGGGACCCGGATGCCTACCTGGGAATTCTCGGGATGAGTGTTCACTTATAGGCTAAAGCATGTCTTCATATGTTATTAGAATTTAGAATCTTTGATAAGTCAACGTTTTCGTTTATTCGTTTTAATTAATGAATAAATGAGTACACTCCTTATATAACCTCATTCATTTCTCTGTGTCTCTTACAGATCATGCCTCCACGTCGCAGTGCTCGTCTTAACAGTGGTGAAAATCATGATGAAGGAAGTAGCAATCACAACCACAACCACGACACTAACCACAACAACAACAACAACAATGGTGTCGATGCTCAACTGGCTGCAATCATTTCTCAACAAATGGCGCAGCAAATCGCAACTCTGGTTCCCAACTTACTAGCTCAAGTCATCCAGTTGAACGGGAACGGCAACGGCAACAGGAATGGAAATGGAAACCACAACGGGAATGGGAATGGACTTCCAGCCTGTACCCTTAAACACTTTAATTCTTGTAATCCCCCAAAGTTTAGTGGTGAAGAAGGAGCTACAGGACTCCTACAATGGTTTGAGGGTATTGAGAATACCTTCATTAACAGTGAATGCCCCGACAACTTTAAAGTTTGTTATGCCATGAGTGTTCTTCATAAACGAGCACTCACTTGGTGGAATGAAGAAAAGCGTACCCGAGGAGCTGAAGTTGCACTTACTATGACGTGGGATCAAGCCAAGGAGATAATGAAAGATGAATTTTGCCCACGTAATGAGATCAAGAAATTAGAAGACGAGTTCCACACCCTTGCTCAGGATAGTGGGGAAAACCTTGCCTATAATACCCGCTTTCACGAGCTTAGCTTATTGTTACCCCACAAAGTCACTCCCCTGCCGGTAGCCATCGAGAAGTACATCGGTGGTCTGCCCATGCAAATCCAGGACACGGTGTGGGGAAGGAATCCTGCCACCTTGGAGGAAGCCAAACGTTTAGCAGCTACCTTAACTGATAATCACGTAAAGAACGGGACCTTAGTTCGGAAAGGCAATAAAACAAGTATTGTAGCCGCGGTAACTACTGAGAATCAGAAGCGTAAGGCCAAGGATCCTGATGTCAACCTCACTACACAAGCTTCTAACAAGAAACCTTATACAGGAAACCATCCATTGTGTAACACATGCAACCGACATCATCCCACTACTTCAGCGTGTCGCTTGTGCACCAATTGTGGTAGGTATGGCCATCTAGTTAATACATGTCGCGAGACACCAAATCCTAATGCCAACCAACCCACCAACCCTGCTCAGGCTATTAATCCTAATCGATACAACTATGGTCAGTGTTATGAATGTGGAGACCCAAATCACTTCCGTAACCGATGCCCTAAATTAAACAGAGATCAAGACCCTCCAGCTACTTAACAACATGTCCCACCATTCGAACGTTGTTTGCTTTATTCTATGTATTGACGCTATTTGATCCAAGTAATAATATTGATATTTTTGTCTGAGAGTTGTTTACATGGGGTATGCATGATTGTTTGAATGTGAACTAAATCTATACAACTACAATTCATATACTGTGCTTGTAAACTTGCTTGCATGTTATCAATTTGCAATCTATGTGTCATCATACCTTTTCAACAGTCGGGAGAGGCCCTGCAACCTGCTCCACGACTGGTGAAGGCTATCGAACCTACTTAACGATTGGTAGAGGTCATCATGTCATTCCAACAGTCGGGAGAGGCCCTACCACCTGCTCAACGACTGGTGGGGACTATCAGACCTGCTCAACAATCGGTGGAGTCATAAAAGGACGCAAGACCCTAATGTAAGGTAAATTGGTAATTACGGTCCGGAACGTAATCATGAATTTACAGGTACGTTAAGGTAGTGTGAAATTTTATCAAGGTTATCGGTAGTGGACTAATTGCTAACCTAGTGTCTTCCTTTAACTTCGGGACAAAGTTCCTAAAAGTAGGGGAGACTGTAACATTCGCATTTAATAATTATACGTTACATATAATTTGGATTAAAACGACAAGTTCTATTATTATAATTTACATTTAATTATTTTGTAGCATTTTAAATATATATATATATATATATATATATATATATAAAGATTTATAATAATAATAATAATACATAAAACATAAAAACTATAATGTGTTAACCCAACCCACCTGAGCCCATTTCAGATCTGCTAGCCCAATCACCCAGGCCCAGACCCCCAAGCCCAACACTCGGCCCACTTGATATGTGTTTAAAAAAAAAATATTGTTGGGGACGGGACTCGAACCCGAGTCCCTAACCGGTTCCATACACACACTAATCACAAACCAGTTGGTCTAGCCTTCACATTCGTTTTAAACCCGGGATATAATAATTATATTACATAACTGATTCTTCACAGTTGACTTGAAAGTCAACTGTGGAATCAATCAAACGTAATCATCCATTTTTAACTCGCGATTAAACTTTGATTGGTCTCGCATCGTGATCTTCGGCCTATCATGACTCAGACACACCTCAATTAACGTTTAATGTTTACCAATTTGATCCATGGACGCGTCAAACGTACATAACAAGTCAAACTTGCCAATTCGAATAACCAGATCATCACTCTATAAATTGAATGCTTCTGGACCTCCTCAACTCGCCGAAAATCATCCTTCAATCCCCAATTCTACTTAAAAACCTACTGTTTTGATTATATGATCGTGTTTGACTTTTATACTTGACCGAGCAAATCGTGTTCAAACCAAACTTGTAAGTCTAACTTTTTCTGTGGGTTATGATCATCGGCGATCACTCATCAATAGCCCCATGATTAATTGGGTTATTGATGAGTGAATCAAACTATTGCAGAAACTAGGGTTCGTGGGTATGGATTTGGGGATAAAACTGATTTTACATTGCGTATATATTTTATTAAAACAAAGATAAATCACAACCACAGGCCTAGGCCAAGTGGTTGTGACTGATGGTATTAACCACGGCCACCCGGGTTCGAGTCCCGGCCATGGCACCCTTTTCCCACTATTTTTCATTTTTGAAACAAACCAAATAATATATATATATATATATATATATATATATATATTACATTTAAACTTGTAAATTCATTTTAAAATATTAAAAAATTTTTATAAATTCTAAAAAAATTATTTTTATCAAATCTGATGTAAAAGTTTTATCTACAATTTTTAGTTTTCTGAAATTCACTTATTTAATATTTATAATAATTAAATCAATTTTATGCTATTATATTTATAAAAATCCATTAAAATATCAAAACAATTTTATAAATTTCTACAAAAATTATCCTGAGTTTGTACAATGATAAAATTTACTGAAATGATTTTTAATTCCGAAAAATCATTTATTTTATATTTTTAATCAATTTTTGTTAGTTTTAATCATAATTAAATCATAATAAATTCAATTTTTATTATTTTTGCACCAAAATTTTATACAATTTATTTCTGAATATTTAGAACAGAAATATGATTTTTAAAATAATAATTCTCTAATTTTAGTATTTTTAAATATTAAAATTAAATTATGGCAATTTGTAATAAATAGATTTAATAATCTATTTTAAAGAAAATAATTTTATAAAAATTATTTTTATACTTTAAACACATTCTTGTGACCATCTTAGATTTAAAATTCATAAAAAAGATTTTTGGTTATTTATTTACTAATATTCTCTCAATTATCAAACATTTTTTATATTAATCAAACAAGCATTTATCCCCAAATTCGAAACCCTAGAACGTATACATTTGTAGACTAGATAGACTTATTTATAACCTTATTATAGGGTGATACTTGACACATTTGGGCAACACCACTATTCAATTTTTCAACAGATATAACATTTTACCAAGGTGAGTTTATATAGCCCCTTTACTCTATTTTCATTATTTTTAGGGTGAAACATGTTTAAACATTTTATACTATCATTTACTCATATTTACTTGTGATTCAATTACAACATCATTCTATCATTTGACTGTAACAAAAAGACACAGTACAATCATTAACAATGATCAAGCCGCCTGTTTAGATTATAGCGCTATAGGTCTGACAAACCCATCCCCCGCATAAATTCAGGGATGATCGATAACAGTAACAACATTTAACTAACTTGCGAGTTAGTCAACAGTCGACACAAGGTTTGGCTGTACAAAGATGCATTGTTACATGTCTGCATCATGCTCTATCATCATACAACTTTGAACGTTGTACAAACTATTGTTATCAATTATTTTTCAAAAACCTATGTATTCTCACCAACTTTTGTTGACCCAAAATATTAACATGTTTCAGGTTTTACTTGCTTGAAAAGTTGAATTGATGCTTGGAGTTGTTTGCATAGTTTTATTCAAATTGATGTACAAATTCTTAGAACAATTGTATGTAACTTATTTAAATCATTTAATGAAATCTATTATCCACCATGAGCTACTGAACAATCATCAATACGTGACATCCCGATGTTTCCGCCATCGGTTGGGGTGTTACAACGCGCACGTCAGAATGCATGAAGTGCAAATTTGTCATCTAGGGCCTAACAAACCCTAAGGTAACCTTCAAATCAAGTCTTGATGATGAATTAGGTGTGTATGTGAAATGGTGAAAATCTAGGGCTTTTATAAAACGTGGAATTATTGGTGAAAAGAGGTTACCCTAACTTTAGGGGACCTCAAACATGTCTAATTTGGATTTGATTGGCAATGCACATAGGTGATTGATATATTATGTAAATGATCAACAAGTGGGTTTTGCTAAAATGATGAAATTAGGTGCTAAACTGAGGCTATGGTAATGTTTAGAATCATTATATACATGTTAGTCATGTAGAGACTAGATGATTCACATAAATTGGAAAAGGGTCATGGTTGTGAAGGTGGGTTTTGATCCATGGGTGAAACCTACCATCTAACAATGATTATGAGGGATGAGCATTTTTTCCCGAGTACCTATACCCGTACCCATACCGTACTCATACTAGTACTCGTACCCCTACCGATTTTGGGTACTCAGTATAAGTATCGGTACCCACTTTTATTGATTTTGGTATTCAGTACTTACGGTATCGGTACGGGTACGGGTATGGGTACGAGTAAAAATGGCATGGGTACCGAATTCTATATACTAATGAATTTGATAATATGTTTTACTTCGTATTGTGGTATCTATGGTCTTCGTATCAATTTTAGATGTTTGGTACCTGTACCATATTGGTACTCGTACCAATTTTATCAATTTGGTAACCATATAGTATTGATACTCATAATGTTTTACTTACTTGGTACCTGTATGAGTGCTCAAAAAAGAAAAATAACAAAGTGGTACCAAAACGGATACGGTACCGAAATATCGGTACCTATACCCGTACTCGTACCCGTACCTATATATTCGATACGGTACTTGGTACCCACTTTTGTTCAAATTCGGTACCAGTATTTTCGGTACGGGCACGGTACCGATCTCATCCCTAGTTATGTGTGATTAAATGCATAGGTGATATGCTAAATGCTATCTTTTTATGTTGAGTAATGAATTGAGTGAAATGGATAATTCCATACAATGTTTTAACTATGAAATAAGTGGTTAAAATGAGATGCACACTAGGTGTTCGATGAAATGTCTAGTTAGAAATACTTGATAAAAATACACGAGATAAACCTATGAACTCAAATGTTACGTGAGAAATGAAAGTAATTGATAAATAGTATGTGGGATACTTGTTAGTTGGTTATGAAAGTGGCAATAACTAAATTATATGATATGCTACTAGTTATGCCTTAGAAGCATGAATTCTAGGCTTAAAAGATGGAAACACGCCATATAATGAAATAAGTAGCCTAATGATGATTAGGAAATGGAATGCGCACTAAGTTTAATGAAATTGAGGTGTTAAATGAACGGCTAGTTCTTATTAAAATCATTGCCCTATGTTAGTGCACATGATCATATTAGAGTATTGATGAAATGGTGTGAATTAACTCATGAAATGTGTTACTTGTTTGACCCAATGACTAAATTGATATGAGTATTTGTGAAGGTTTGATCTTGTCAAGCCAGGTGGAAGCTTGAGAGGAACAGATCAAATTAGTTAACGGGTCAAGAAGCGCATGAATTGGGGCCAAGGTAAGTGGTTTATCTTAGTATGACCATTTATGAGTCAAAACGGTATAATTTGTAAATGTTAAACTACTAAAGCTATTGGGAATAGAATGATGATTTACATATGAAAAGATAGGTTGAAATCGTTTTAATGAAGGGATTGTTCATTGAGTTAAATGGGTTAAGTGATGTTGTCATCACTTGAGCCCGACACATAAAGCTTGAAATAATTGAGTATTGAGATAAATGGGTCCAACAGGTCAATTGATGATGTTCTCATCATTTGGACCCGATACTTAATGTTTGTATACCAAGCATTAAGATTCAAGAAGTTAAATGGGTCAATAATGACGCGTCCCCATTTGAACCCCGAAAATTTAATATGTGTTGAGTAAGTTTTTCAACAGGTAAGTATATTGAAAATAGGGCACGTGATGCCAAGGATCATGGAAAAGAAATATCAAGGTATGGCAATGGGTCAACGCTACCTGGTAAGTTCGTAATTAAATGGTTGGCCTTTGAGACAAGGAAATTTGTAGTAAAAACAACCCCATGAAGTATGAGTGTTAATTCATTAAGGGGTTGTTTGTTTTTTTGCTCAGAAACACTTATGACCTCTTTTGTCTGCGTCGTGTAGATGTGCACAGACGTTTGGGGTCTGCAGATTGTTTGTTTTTTTGGAAAACCTTTCACTCAAAAAGGTCTTCCTGACCTCTTCTTGGTGCAAACTTGTTCCAAGGTCTTCCCCGCTTCTCTTCTCCTCACCCACCACCACCGTCCACCACCAACACGGTCCACCACCAACACGATCCACCACCACTACGGTCCCCCACCACCACCACCGTCCACCACCACCGTCCACCACTGTCTACCACCACCACGGTTCATCACCACCACCATCCACCACCACCGTCCATCTTCCACCACCACGGTCCACCACCAGACTGCTGTAAAAAATCAGTTTATTTAAATTTCAGTTTACTTCAGCAGCCTACAGACGTTAACAAACAAACAGTCTTCTTCTTGCAGACTGCAGACCTTTGATCCACCTCTTCTCCTACAGATGTGGTCCGCAGACTGTAGACCTTTTCCTGCAGAAAAACAAACAACACCTAAGTCATTTTCGTAACTATGTCTAATGCCCGCTAAGGCGCGTAGAAACAACTAAAAATTGAACAAACTAAGAAAACGATGAAAAATTAAGTCCGTAGGGGCTTAGAGGTGTTTAAACAAGTCAATGGGTCAAAAACAATGAGCTTTGACCAAGTTGTGTCGCTTACGTGTGACTAAATTAAAATAATTGCCTATAAAGGCATTTTGGGAAAAAAACAATGAGTTTTGACCAAGTTGTGTCGTTTATCGTGTGTATTTGTGGTAGGAGTGAGGAACCGGACACGCTCTAGACCGTCGTTACTTTCGGGAACAACGAAGGATTCGCTTATGCGTGGTGTGCGAGCTGATACATAAAGCAAAATGTTATTATGTAAATTGCATAGTAAACATATTAGTAAAAACTGAGTAGTCGTAAAGTCACGTAAGACTCGTTTGGTTTGATTTTTAAATAGCACGTGTGGGTTATCTATTAATCCGAACGTGCGAGGTATAGTAAGCCATATTTATATAAAAAAGTGCTAATCTGGGACCTAAATCGGGATTAAATGTTATTCAAATGTAGTCTAAATGGGACAGGTCTTACAACAAGCAACTAGGAACGTTTTACATCCGACCTAGGTGGCGTATGTGCTGGTTTAACCAAAGCATCAAATTGACACTAATAACACTAAGAATTGACTGTTAACCGGGTGACACAAATTGTTAACTCTTGTTGCTTTGACTAAAACGTCCATGGTGGTTGTCCACAATCAATCCCAACTCCCATCTTTTACATATATATCGGTTTTAGCTTTGTTGTATGTTGATCCTGTAGAGAATTAACTTGTGACTCACTTGTAACTCAAGCTCTACCTGGGTCAATCATCTATGATGTGCAACTTAAACCTTTCTTACACCATCTTGGTTCTTGATTCATGGACGACTCAACCATTTTGAAGACCTCAAAACCATCGAGCAATAAGATCGCCGTGTAAATGGTCCGACATACAAAAATGGTCATCCGTCAATGCACGAATGCTCATCGAACATGTATGTATTTTTTCCGAGCCGATCTTCATCTGTATTGTTGATGGCAGTGTAAATTATGCATTATATCTCATGTGCTAAACATTTACATAATAGTTTGCAATTAAAAAGTGTGGAATCAGGAGTTAACGGTTTGTAAATAAGATGCATCCATATAGAAATTCCCTTTCTTTTCTTTTCTTTTCTTTTCTTTTTATTTTTCCAAAAAAATAACATATGTATTGCTTTAACAATCGTTTCTTTATTCGAGAAACTAAGAATTTTACCTTTTTTTTTTAATTTATAAAGCTTATCTATATATTTAAATTCATTAATTTAACCATTCGATATAACTTTACTCATTTTCTTGATAAAATAGTTAATGTAAACGAGCCAAATCTTTCTGTAATCGACTCACTAAAAGTCCAAATCAAGTCTATATCTTAAACGTGCTTGAACTTTTATTCGAGTTCAATTAATAACCAAATCTAGTCCGAGCTTCCCAAATCGAGTATGCTTGCGAGCTTAAACAAACCTTATATTCAGATCGTTTCTAATTTAAAATATTAAATAGTATATTAACATAATATTATATTATAAAAAAAATAAGTAAATAACATATAAAAAATAAAGATTTAATAAATAAACCCTCGCCTACACACCTTCATTTGATCGAATAATCAATAATTTTCATTAAACAAATGTTAATAAGTCAATACATTTACAGTGTAGTGTTAGAGACATTGGTAGGCAATGATAGAGGACCTAGGGGATCCTGGGTTCGATTCTTGAGTCAGACGAGTTTTACCGGTAATTTTATTGTCATGCTTACGGGCGGGTGGGTTATCGGGTTTTTCCCAGAATTGATGTTTGACAACGCAGGTACTCTTGGAGTACTTGAATTTGTCAAAAGGTACCATAAGAATGCCTGAGTTTGATTTGTTGACCGTTAAAAAAAGAATGACATTTACATTTTTTGCTTCATATTCTAATTGTTTTTAAATCCAATAAGTGGTACCGTCCCACATCGCCTAGGGAAAAGAGCTTCTTACTCTTTATAAACCGTCGATCAAACTTTAAAAGCGCCGGACTCATTAACGCGAGTCTGTGACTCAAGTGAGGGCATTAAAGTGGGTTTGAAGGGACCAATGAAACCGGACTGTTACCGAGTCATTGGAAGTTCTAGTCATTGATGACAAGAGGGGATAATTAACTCGGGCTCTAAAAGGTTCGTGGGTTGTGCATATGATGCATTGCTGGTTCTCAGTTGGTATGAAAGGTGTCGAGAAAGGATCCATGGTCTAATAATTTTCCCGGGCCCGAGTTCAACCAACCATGCGCTGATGGCTATGTTCTTTGTGAGACAGAGAAAACACCCATTGGAATATCTATTTCCGTCCGGACCAAGGTCTGGGTGGCGTATGTGCTGACTTAACCAGAGCAGCAACCGACATAATATTGACTGTTAAGCATGAACCGATAACTCGAGTTGTCTTGACTAAAACATTCATTCCGTGGCTCTTGTCCGGGATCAATCCCAACTCCCATCTTTTTACGGGCCGTTAATCATCTGTTGCCCCGACAATGTATCCATTTACATATTTTAAATGGTGTGCTCTGTCTTGTGCTTGATGTTTGTTCGGGCGAATATATCTTTGAGAACCCGAATGGCTTTCATAGTAATAAGAGGGTTACAGTTGGTGGCGGGTGTGGCTACTGCGTATTCACTGAAATGGGGCGTCCGACTCATCCACGATCCCAATTTTGAAAAACAGTGGAAGTTTGTAGATGATATGTTGGATGTTGGTTAAGGTCTTTGCATTGTGGCTGCTTATCTAGCAACGTGTTTTCGTTGGACTAGGAACTAGGGAAGTTTTATAGAAGCAGTGGTTAGGAATTAGCAAGTATTATGTTTATTTTCGTTGAGTATTGTAGGCTTTACAGCCAAGTCCTTTAATGAAATTGTGAGCTTTTCTATTAGAATGCATGGATTATCGACTGTTAAGTATGAACCGATAACTCGACTTGTCTTGGATAAAACATTCGTAGCTCTTGAGTCTTGTCTGAGATCAATCCCAACTCCCATCTTTTTACAAACATTTTGTTCATATTAAAGCTGGTTTTCGGCACAGATATTATTTAACAACTCCTTTCCTACTCGAGCCTTCGATTGTATGTTCTGCACGTAAGTGGTGGTTTCAGTCCCACATCGCCCAGATAATAGAAATAATTACTATTTATAAAGCGTTGGTGAGAATTTAATGCTGCTGAACTCTTTGACAGGAGTTTGTGACCCAAGTGGGGGCATTAAAGTGGGTTTGAAGGTACATTGATATGGAACTAGTCGTCCAAAGTTTAACTCCATCCGGCCTAGATTGGATTTAGTTGTGCTAGTCGTTAAAGTTTAACTGCATCCGGCCTAGATTGGATGTAGTTGTGCTGGCTTAACCAGAGCAGCGTCGGACTTGTCATGAAACTTTGACGCCTAGTTCCCTCATAATGCCAACTCCTATCTTTTTTTTAAATAATATATATTACTAATGTTTATTATTGTGTGTGACAGTATGCTTTAATGAGTGAATACATAACACATCATTGGTAAGGGTGTCGAAAGTATGCTCTAATTTTCAGTGTCGGTAGAGGTTCTAAGGTTCGTCGGTGGCGCATATGATGCACAACTGTTCTCAGTTTGGTAATGACGGTGTCGGTAGAGGATCCACGGTCTGAATAATGGGCCCGAGCTTGAGCTCAAACTAACCGTGCACTGGTGGCGCTTTTCATAAAGAAAGCCATTAGAATATACCCGTTTCATCCGACCTATGTTGGGTGGCGTATGTGCTGACTTAACCATAGCAGCAGCTGACACAATCTCGACTGTTAAGCATGAACCAATAACTTGAGTTGTCTTAGCTAAAATGTTCGTGGTTCGATTCCTGGGATCATCCCAACTCCCATCTTCTTACAACAATATAGTGGGGTTCGAGTCCATGGTTCTTCTAGATCAACATACATTAGACTATCACAACCGATGTTTATGTTTCATTGTTTTAATTTTGTACTAAAATATATGAGTATCAACATTGCAGGTACTTCTAATAGCAATTTCTGCATCATATTTGCGTACTGTATTTTTATTAAATCCATGTGGTTACAACCCTCCATCCCACATCGCCTAGAAAATAGATATTATCATACTTTATAACCATGGTTGAAACATACAATTTGCTGGGCTCTGTAACGTGAGTCTGTGACCCAAGTGGGGGCATTAAAGTGGGCTTGAAGGAGACATTGAAAGGGGACGACCATTGTAATTTCAAAGCCACTTGACCCAGGTCTAGTGTCTAAGTGCTGACTTAACCAGAGCAGCATCGGTTGACCACACAGAGAACAGCGAAGAACAGGTACATACATAATATACCCTCCCCTCTCCTTATAATTTCAGCTGTACGATCTCTCTTGTGTTCCAGGAAATTCAATGGTTGTCCCCGTTCAATCCCTACTCCCAACTTTTGCTCAAGTTATTTATTTAATTTTTATAACTATAATAAAATAAAAGAATATGATAACCGAACGAATCCTTATTTATTGGAGCTCAAATTTTAAACCAACTCGTGTCCGAACTTCACATATCGAATTTGGCTATGCCTGTGAGCGTAAACGTACCCGATATTATTTATATCAATTTTATGCAATACGTTAATTATATGTTTAACTCGATAACTATTTAAGTTATAAAAAAAACAAGCAAGCAATATATATAAATGCAATAAAAAAGTTATAAAATGATAGTTTATCTATACATATAATAAACCAAAGCCATTTTAATGACATGACATTTCAAGAGACATTCTCTTCTTTGAATGTGTCATGTGTCATCCAATGTTTTAGGAAAAAAAATTAAAAACAAAATTGGATTTTTCACTCTCATGTTTCCTTCCATAACTTTTAAACATTAATATCTTTTATATACGAGATTTTTTAAAGAAAAAAATTACACCAAATTAACGAGCGTTTTATTATCTTTCCAACGAGTACCATAGTGCTATATAAAAAACGGAGAAAAAAACGACTATTTTTTGTGGGGTTTTGTTCATACAGGAAAAAAACACAAAGTGTCAGGTAAATCATTAATTATGTATAGGCAACTCACTAATTATGTTCTTTGAATGTGCCATGTGTCATCCAATGTGACATTCAGATATTTTAGGAAAAAAAATTTAAAAACAAAATTGGATTTTTCACTCTCATGTTTTCTCCCATAACTTTTAAACGTTAATATCTTTTATATACGAGATTTTTTAAAGAAAAAAATTACACCAAATTAACGAGCGTTTTATTATCTTTCCAACGAGTACCATAGTGCTATATAAAAAACGGAGAAAAAAACGACTATTTTTTGTGGGGTTTTGTTCATACAGGAAAAAAACACAAAGTGTCAGGTAAATCATTAATTATGTATAGGCAACTCACTAATTATGTTCTTTGAATGTGCCATGTGTCATCCAATGTGACATTCAGATATTTTAGGAAAAAAAAATTTAAAAACAAAATTGGATTTTTCACTCTCATGTTTTCTCCCATAACTTTTAAACGTTAATATCTTTTATATACGAGATTTTTTAAAGAAAAAAATTACACCAAATTAACGAGCGTTTTATTATCTTTCCAACGAGTACCATAGTGCTATATAAAAAACGGAGAAAAAAACGACTATTTTTTGTGGGGTTTTGTTCATACAGGAAAAAAACACAAAGTGTCAGGTAAATCATTAATTATGTATAGGCAACTCACTAATTATGTTCTTTGAATGTGCCATGTGTCATCCAATGTGACATTCAGATATTTTAGGAAAAAAAATTTAAAAACAAAATTGGATTTTTCACTCTCATGTTTTCTCCCATAACTTTTAAACGTTAATATCTTTTATATACGAGATTTTTTAAAGAAAAAAATTACACCAAATTAACGAGCGTTTTATTATCTTTCCAACGAGTACCATAGTGCTATATAAAAAACGGAGAAAAAAACGACTATTTTTTGTGGGGTTTTGTTCATACAGGAAAAAAACACAAAGTGTCAGGTAAATCATTAATTATGTATAGGCAACTCACTAATTATGTTCTTTGAATGTGCCATGTGTCATCCAATGTGACATTCAGATATTTTAGGAAAAAAAATTTAAAAACAAAATTGGATTTTTCACTCTCATGTTTTCTCCCATAACTTTTAAACGTTAATATCTTTTATATACGAGATTTTTTAAAGAAAAAAATTACACCAAATTAACGAGCGTTTTATTATCTTTCCAACGAGTACCATAGTGCTATATAAAAAACGGAGAAAAAAACGACTATTTTTTGTGGGGTTTTGTTCATACAGGAAAAAAACACAAAGTGTCAGGTAAATCATTAATTATGTATAGGCAACTCACTAATTATGTTCTTTGAATGTGCCATGTGTCATCCAATGTGACATTCAGATATTTTAGGAAAAAAAAATTTAAAAACAAAATTGGATTTTTCACTCTCATGTTTTCTCCCATAACTTTTAAACGTTAATATCTTTTATATACGAGATTTTTTAAAGAAAAAAATTACACCAAATTAACGAGCGTTTTATTATCTTTCCAACGAGTACCATAGTGCTATATAAAAAACGGAGAAAAAAACGACTATTTTTTGTGGGGTTTTGTTCATACAGGAAAAAAACACAAAGTGTCAGGTAAATCATTAATTATGTATAGGCAACTCACTAATTATGTTCTTTGAATGTGCCATGTGTCATCCAATGTGACATTCAGATATTTTAGGAAAAAAAATTTAAAAACAAAATTGGATTTTTCACTCTCATGTTTTCTCCCATAACTTTTAAACGTTAATATCTTTTATATACGAGATTTTTTAAAGAAAAAAATTACACCAAATTAACGAGCGTTTTATTATCTTTCCAACGAGTACCATAGTGCTATATAAAAAACGGAGAAAAAAACGACTATTTTTTGTGGGGTTTTGTTCATACAGGAAAAAAACACAAAGTGTCAGGTAAATCATTAATTATGTATAGGCAACTCACTAATTATGTTCTTTGAATGTGCCATGTGTCATCCAATGTGACATTCAGATATTTTAGGAAAAAAAATTTAAAAACAAAATTGGATTTTTCACTCTCATGTTTTCTCCCATAACTTTTAAACGTTAATATCTTTTATATACGAGATTTTTTAAAGAAAAAAATTACACCAAATTAACGAGCGTTTTATTATCTTTCCAACGAGTACCATAGTGCTATATAAAAAACGGAGAAAAAAAACGACTATTTTTTGTGGGGTTTTGTTCATACAGGAAAAAAACACAAAGTGTCAGGTAAATCATTAATTATGTATAGGCAACTCACTAATTATGTTCTTTGAATGTGCCATGTGTCATCCAATGTGATATTCAGATATTTTAGGAAAAAAAAATTTAAAAACAAAATTGGATTTTTCACTCTCATGTTTTCTCCCATAACTTTTAAACGTTAATATCTTTTATATACGAGATTTTTTAAAGAAAAAAATTACACCAAATTAACGAGCGTTTTATTATCTTTCCAACGAGTACCATAGTGCTATATAAAAAACGGAGAAAAAAACGACTATTTTTTGTGAGGTTTTGTTCATACAGGAAAAAAACACAAAGTGTCAGGTAAATCATTAATTATGATTTTTTTTCAACCAGAGCCAAATAGGTTAATAGAGTTATACGTTGTTTTAAGTTAGGTATCAATATTAGTATGTTAGAGTTGTACATTTGTTTAGTCTTTAGGATAGGTGTTAATATTAGAGTTTTTTTTTTTTGAACGACAAATTTTTTCTCCTTATGGGACTTGAACCCATGACTTCCCCCTTAGGTGTTTTAGAAGTTTTGCTTCTACCTTAGGTGTTAATATTAGAGTTATATTGAAGTTCTACATTCTTTTAGGTTAGGTGTTAGAATTAGAGTTGTACATTGTTTTAGGTTAGATATTAATATTAGAGTTATACATCAGTCTATTTCATATGTAAAATTGATGTATTATATTAAATTTCTCAACCCGGGACGCTCCCAGGGTATAATCTAGTATACAAATATGCAAAAATAAAATAATCTATATAAATAAACAAACTGATAGAACCTTTAATTGTTAAACAAAAAGACATTTTCCTTTCTACAATTTAAAAACATTCCCAAGTGAGCATCGTCCCACATCGCCTAGGGAAATGAACTTATGAGCCTTTATAAACTGCCCATCAAACCTTTAAATGCCGGACTCTGTAACGCGAGTCTATGACCCAAGTGGGGGCATTAAAGTGGGTTCGAAGGGGCTATTGAAACCGGACTACTAAAGAACCATTGGATATTTAGCCAAATACTAACGAGGGGGGTTAAGTTCTTAATTCGGGCTCTAAAAGGTTCGTGGGTGGTGCATACAATGTGCTCTGCTTGTTCTCAGTGTGGTGTATAGGGTGTGTCGGTAGAGGATCCACGGAAATAATTGGCCCGAGCTCGAGTTCAAACTAACCGTGTGTGCTGGTGGGGCTCTTAACAACAAACCACTGGAATATCCGATTTCCATCTGACCTAGGTCTGGTGGCTTACGTGCTGACTTAACCAGAGCAGCATCCGACATGACATCTCGACTGTTAAGCATGAACCGATAACTTGAGTTAGTCTTGGCTAAAATGTCCGTGGTTCGAGTCCTGGGATCAATCTCAACTCCCATCTTTTTACAAAATAGTCGGTTCTATTTCGGCTTGTAAAGGAAGTCGATGAAAGCACAAGTCGTTATTTGTTACAACCTTAAAAACAAATACCAGAGCTCCCATTTTATTGAAAACATGTTCGGTTTTAGTATCGTAAAACTAGGTTGGTTTACTTGTAGGGTCGCTCCTGATTAGCAATTCAGTTGTAGTTCAAGGTGAGTAGAAATACCGAACGAAATTAGCTGAACCGCCTACTGATGTTTGGTGGTTAGGTTTCGTATAAGTTTATACGTATTGCTTGAACAAAAAAACCGATTCAGCCGAACAACAAACCAACTTAACCAAACAGAAAATGACCACAACTTGAAAATTTCTTTAAATCACGAACCATCATACAACTTATTTGACCAAAAGTGAATGATTATGTTTATTTCGTAGCCGAAGTGTTCGGTTATGGTTTAGTTAACTGAGTCGACCCATGCCCAACCCTTACAAAATGCAATAACGTTTAACCAAAACAATATACATTAGACAATAGCACAACCAATGTTTATGTTTATATTGTTTAAACTTTGTATTAAAATATAAATAGAAGTATCAACATTGCAGGGACTTCTAATATTACACGTGACATGTGTGAAATACTCTTAAGAGAGACAAAACAATGAAATATACATATCCATCCTACTTCATCGGTTTTGGTTATCGGCCTGGCTACACTCGAAAAAATGGAAATTATCGGGCTGCAGTTCCTACTGAATCTGCAAGCTCTTCTAGTAACTCCCTTTGCTCCATAGAAGCACAAGACTGCATAACAAAATAATATCAAGTAAAAAATAATATTAATATAAAAAATAAAAAAAAGAATACAAATGGTGAAAAGAAGTTAGAACGGAACCTGAATGGCTGTCTCTATGTCACCATCAAGAAATGAAGTGAGCTCAAAGTTCATCTTTAGCCTGTGATCGGTAACCCTATTGTCCTAATGAAGATGTTACAGTAGAAAGGGCGTTATTTAAATAACAAGGTGTTCGAGAGACAGTATAACAAAAGTATAGGTAGTAATAAAACCCGTCTCCTATAGAGGTGGAAAATAGGTCAGGGGGGTGTGTACGGGTTGAATTGGGTCACGGGTCAAAATGGTTAATTTTTGGCACAAGTTAAAATGATACATATTTTAAGATTGGCCAGAAACACCACTGTCAGAAAATGTTAAATTATTTATAGTTATAGATACTTAGTGTGTCGGATATTATTTCATTATTTATAGTTGGACAAATTTCATCCGATTCCGACCCATTTCCTTTTAAGACATTCCACCTCTAATCTTCTGCCATAGCTAAGAAATTAAGAATTTGATTCTAGTTTGTGGAGAATGAAGATACCTTGTAATTATATGTGCGGATCTTTTCTGAACGAGAACCACTACCAACCTGCCGTTAAAGATGCATCGTTAATCTCACAGTTGTATATTACTGTTTATAATTCAATTAACTGTGTAAGGTAATTAACTCTCGAACCTGAGATTTTCTTTGATTTCTTTGAGACTCTTGTTGTTCCTTCAGTTTGATTTCATACCTGGAACGAGATGTAGTAAAAGGCGGTTATGCAAGAAACAATATGACACTGACAAGTAGAGGTGGGTAAATAGAATAATCATTACAAGACTAATCTAAAGTTTTTAACGGATGTGTTTAATATACGATTATACACTACGTAAGGTGATTTTGTAATGTTTACTTACAGTTTTGCTCGCAATAGCTGAAGGGCACGCGTTTTATTTTTAAGTTGACTCCTTTCTTCTGTACAAAAGATTCTGATTCCGGTTGGCTTGTGGAAAAGATCAACTGCTGTTTCCACCTTATTGACATTCTGACCTGCATATTAACATTCACACGTAATATATAACTGAACAACTTGAATCGGTAACATAGTTTGGGTAATAATAAGCCATGAGACAAAAGAAATATGTGCTAAAGTAGTAATACCTCCGGCACCACCAGATCTTGCAGTAGTAAGTTCAATGTCTTTTGGATCAATTACCACATCAACCTCTTCAGCCTGAAACAAATATGTTATCAAGTTTGAAAAATGTAAATTGTAAAAGACTTAAAAAATTTATAATTGTATATGATACACATTCTTTGTAAAATGATTTAAAACTTTGGACAAAAAGCGTTTCAAGTCATCCCAACCCCACTCGCCCATTTTGCCACCTATAATAATTACCAAAAATCAAAGAGCATGTACAAGCATGAACCCGTGTCTCGTCATCCCATAATCATGTCAAGCTTCTAGGTAGTAAACCATTATGTGCTCTAGATCTAAATCCTAATAACGGTAAGAATCTTGGTTTTAAAAAGCGCTAGGCACACAAAAGCGACGAGGTCTAAGCGCATCGCGCGAAATGCAAAGCGCAAAAAGCGTGGGATTTTCGTACCCAAAGCGCAAACTAATTATATAATTTTTTTTATATATCCCATATATATTCCATGAGTTTTTAGCTTCATTTATCCAAAGTATAGCTATAAATAAGGTTTTTATGTGATTTTACCTATATGTACAAGCCAAAAACACCAAGGTACAACATTTTTATGCATAAAAAATACCCTGTGTACGTGAGGCGCGCGCCTCAGGTGAAAAGCGACTGAAATTTTGACAAATAGGCGCAAAGCCCTGAGGCGCCTTGCGCCTAGGCGCGCTTTTTAAAACCCAGGTAAGAATCCAGCTTTGGTTTCTTGTTCCTGAAATTTTGATTTTTTATTTGAATGTGGAACATAATAATAACTGTTTTTACTTAAAAGTTGCATAAGTGCCAGAGTGGTTTCTTGATACCTCTGGCATGATGGCCACTGTGGCGGTTGAAGTGTGAATACGGCCTTGGGCTTCTGTCTGAGGAACACGTTGAACTCTATGGACACCCGATTCATACTTCAGTTTGCTATATACCCTAGCGCCTTTAACTTCCATAACATAAGTCTTGTAACCTCCTCTTTCAGCCTTTAGAACGACAAAGTATTAAAACAATTTTAATTAAAACTTAAATATGTAAAAGCAAGGAAAAAAAGCTACAAATGTTATATGGAATACCTCGGAGCTTGAAAGCGGTGAGTATCTCAACGAGTTTCGCTCACAGTACCTCTGGTACATACGAACCTAATAAAACACAACATTTGTTTTTGCAGTAACGATATTACATCCATATGTTTAACAACATGAAATATGTGACCATGTTTCCATGGACAGACGACTGAATAAAAAAGAATGTACCTACAAGGTCAGCAGCCCAAAGTCCAGCCTCTTCACCACCTGTACCAGCCCTTACTGCAATATAACAATTAGATATATTATTGTAAATAAACAAGATTTTATCAGGTAATTCGTGTCGTGTTATTGACTTATTGTATATACTAATTACTAAGTATGTTTCAATTCCATGGAAAGTAGTCGACGTGTCATCAGGTTTCAAGCGGAAAACATACCTTCAAGCAAGATGTTTCTAGAATCCAGAGGATCACTCGGAATCAACAACATCTATTAATAGAGAAAAGCTATCAGTATTAAAAGTTAATGATGAAGAATTGAAGATTAATCTTTATTTCAATAAACTAAACCTTAAGCTTTTCTTCGAATACTTTAAGTTGGTCAGATAAAGATTCAATTTCGGAATCTATCATCTCGGCCATTTCTTCATCAACGTCGGGATCTTTTGACAAAACTGAAACACAAACACAAGATATTAGGTAATCGCACAGATAAGGATTCAACTCATGGAAACCGATAACAAGGAGAAGACAGTGATAGTGAACAAAACCTTTGGACTCTTCAAGTTGTTTCTCGCAATCCTTGAATCCTCTGTATGTTGCTACAACCTATTAGTTCACATTTCACAAGTCACAACATTGCAAAGTTGGTCATTTACATGTTAGTTACTGAAACACGAGCTACCTAAGTTGTAAGTATGATGTTCTTCACACAAAACTAATGAAGATCAGAGGATATGATATTACCTCATCAAGTTCAGACATAGACTGTGCCAGCTTTTGGTACTCGCTAGGATTTGAAACGACATCCGGATCTGCTAACTTAACCTATGCCAAGATAATCAAACAACATTCATATTATAACAGGCATGAATACGTTTAACGTCATTCAACACAATAATGAATACACCAACTAAATTCTTATTGTGTGTTGGCCAAATTTATGCAACGTTTTGCTATCATGCAATTAGTACCAGTCAAATCCCCAACGGTTCTTACAAAATCAAAATTTAAACAAATAATGAATACTCTGGATCTGCTAACTTAACCTATGTCAAGATGATCAAACAACATTCATATTATAACAAACACGAAATTCATAGCAAATAGGACACTGCACCTACAACTTATGTCCTTACTGTCTACTGAACTATTACCTAATTGCCCCCACCATTTGGTGGAGTGGCAAAGGAAATGAAGATAAGAACTAGGCCTCCTTTGGAGGTCGCCAGTTCGAATCCGAGCCAAACGGGGGTTTTGTCTAACCTGCTTTGCGCTAGAGAGTTTCGACTCTTGTGGTGGTGCAACTGGTATCAAGTGATATCAAGGATAAAGGTTCCCCCGAGGACGCAGTTTGGGCCCGTTAAGCAGGTGTTATGCCCTCTACGAAAAAACCTGTGGGTTCTTGAATCTATCTCGCAAGCCAACCTGCGGCCACCCAGTCTTTCTTAAAAACAAAAAAAAGTCACCGTTCTAAAACAAAAAACTATTCCCTAACTAGAACTGCTTACACAGATATTTAATAGCCTTTTTAGCATATTTTGACCCGACGGTTCCTCTATTCTTAACTATCACAGTTCCAGTTCCACAACATATAGCCTAAAAGCAAACTCAACAGAAACAAAACAAAACAAAACAACCATCAATAATATCAAACTTATTCAGAAATTATTAAGACCAATACTTTAGTCTTTAATATCATTCAACAAAATGACTGCTTCCCAGTTTCCATTACACACTTTCTATTGGTCACATTTTTGCATAATATCTTACTCAAATATAAACACACATCATTTCAAAAACCAAAACAATAACAAATAAACATTAACACAAATACCGAAAGCTCCTTCCAAGTCTTCTCTGCAGAATCAAGCTTCTTCAACAGATAAGGCTCCTAAATAATAAATACCCAACACAAAACAATCAAAACCCAGAAACCCATTAATGTTCAGAACAATAACCGAGTGAAAGTTCCAACTTACGGCCATGCATACGGTTCTTGAAATGGGTTTTTTATTTTGCAAAGGTCGAATGAACAAACATCTGTTTGGGGGCTCGATTCTTGGTGTGAATTGTGATGATATTGAAGAAACGCTTCTTGTTAATGTCATTTGAATGTTCATGGTTGATAGGAAGACCATTATTAATGTGCAGAGCTATGTTTTTGAGGCATCAAAGTAGTCTTGGATGGATAAAGTGAGATTATGTTCGGATCCGGGTCGGCTTACACTTCGATTTGGATTTTGATTTGGGTTATGGACACGGTTTATTAATTTTTTTTTATTTTTTTAAAAGCTTACTTTAGTGGAAATCCTTGTACAACTCTAATCTAGCGGTCTCAAGTTTGAATCCTCATCCACACACCGGTGTCCACCTTGCCTAAGCTCAAATCATCACAGGGAATTTTTTTTCGTGGTGTGCATGGATCGAACCTGTCACCTACTCCTAAGATAGATACGGATTTGATAATGGGTTGTACTTGTTTTAACTTTTTTTTAGTCGGCTTATACTAGAGTCGTCGTGACCCGTGGATTATCTAGTTTTAACTCCACTCGAAAAAGAAAGACTAAATTTATTAAATAAATTTGTGTTGCTAATATAACTTTATTTTCGATGGATTTTATACTGTTATGTTGAGAAAACTATATCGATATTAAGACAATAGTGGTTTGATTATGCATGATAAATAAAAATATCACTATACCGGTATCGTACTGGTTCGGTATAAGTACCTGATACCAAATGCTCATCCATAAAATGAAAAGAGAGAGAGAGAAAGAGAGGGGGAGGGAGAGAGAGAGAGAGAGAGAGAGACAAGTACCGGATTCCCAATAAAAAGGGGTTTTGCTAAAAAAATATTTTTTTTTTAAATATTGGTACACTTTAGCAAAATAGAGATGGTGCATGTTAGCAAATGGGCAATATTAAAGGGGTGAGGCTAACATAAAAAAGGAGGTTAGCATAAAAAATAGAGTAAACTGCACGGATGGTCCATGTGGTTTGCCCAAATTTAAACTCTGCTCCTCAGCCTTTCGAAATTACACGTATGGGATCTATGGTTTGTATTTTTTTTCATCGATGGTCCCTGACTTGGATGGAGGTTAAGTTTTTTAGTTAAGCCTATGTGAAATTACTAAAATACCCCTTTTAAAACAATAAAATATATTATAAACTCTCTTCCTCACCCCCAAACCTGCCATAACCCTAGCCACCACCACTTGAACCTCCTCTCTTCCCTCTCAAGATTAATTGAAGGTCGTTGGTCCCAAGAGGCGGTCCATCTGGTTTCAGTACGTAACTCTTAACTAATTTCCTCCAAATTCATCCATCTATATATCACTTATTATTCAATCGATTGTTCATAATTCGTTTACTTATTGATCAGATAATGCTCTGATCACTAGAACGTTTGTCATTGCGTGTTGTCTGTTTACGATCCTCTCTTCCCTCTCTAGAGCGACGGCGGCAACCACCAACTTGCCGGCTTCCTCTCACCGTGTCGTTCCGCCCATCTTTGTCTCAACTGGATCTCTCTCGTCGGGAACCCACTGCAACTCGGACTGATCTTCTGTTCGAAAACCATCACCGATCCACCACCTGCAACATCAACCTAACCCCCTCCGTACTCCGCCATATTCCATCACCTACCTGAAACTCGGACTAATCTCTCTCGTCGTCTTCGTTTTTGGTTTTTGTTCTTTTTTTTTTGTTGAAGGAGAAAGATCTGGTTGTTTTAATGTGTGTGTTGAGAAGAAAGTGGGACTTATTGTGTGAATGCAGAATTTTTAGAGAAGTTACAGGGAGCACGTGGAGTGTGGTTTGCTGAATGGGGGTATTGAATGGAGTGTGGTTTGCTGAACAAAAAAAGGGGTTTTGGTTTGGAGTTCAGGTAGGGTGGTGGTGGTTGGAGGAGGAGGAGTGGTGTTGGTGGTTTGAAGAGGGGGTGGTGGTGGTGGTGATGGTGATGGTGGTTTGCACAGGGAGAAGAGGTTTTTATTTTTTTTATATGGTGAGGGAATTTTGGTCATTTTACATGACTTAACTGATAAAATTTAACGACGTTAGCTGATAGGGACCAAAATGTTATAAAATGTCAACGTTGGGGACCATTGAAAATATATGGGGGCATACGTGAAATTTGGGCAAACCACAGGGACCATCTGTGCACTTTACTCTAAAAAATATAAGAAAGATTATTAGCCATAGATTAAATTAGATAATCAGAAGTACGATGATAATTTCTTTGCATCATTAAAGTTTCAACCCCAATTTTAAAATGGCCATAACTTTTTCATACGGCATTTTTTTATGACTATACCATAAAAACAAGTTTTTCACCCTCTTTCATTTCCATACCATATTGCTATACTTTAAAAAAATTTGTTGGGTTGATAACTTGCGTTTTATTGAGTGTATATTTGCGTTTTAGAAACGCAAGTTATAAAACTCATAAAGGGTTTCACTAGAATGCCAAAAGGTTAAAAGAATCAGATATTAAGATCATGAATGCTAATCCGATTACCAGAGGCCAAATGATATAAATAACATAGAGTGATGTTAAACGACAAAATCAAACTTCCATAAAGTTCAAATCTTTGATCTTATAGGCATCAAGAACCGCATGGCATGATGAATATGATATATGTATATAAATCAATCCTTACATGGAAGAAACATAGCTAAATTAAGCATTATAATACTCATATCAATGCAATGCAGGTGCTAAAGATCAACTAACAGTACAGTTTAATCCATACCAATGACCATTTATAGGATGTTAAACTAGAAAATTATATACATACATCATCAAAAGGCTGCTGCTATATAAACATCACTGACTCACTAACCATACATCACTGAAGTACTGACGTGTCATTTACAACAAGGATTTGCATCAATACTTACATGAAGTTTTGTTATTGCTAAGAAAACGTAACCTGTTTGCGAATAGATTGTAGCTTTAAAGCTAGTAAATTAATCATGAATGCAGGTATGTCTTCGTCTATACGCAAGTTATAAATGATAAAACACAAGTTATACATGCTAAAACGCAAATTATACATGCTAAAACGCAAGTTATACCTGATAAATTCATAAAAGAGATGCAAGTTATATATGATAAAAAACGCATGTTGTATCATGATAAAACGCAAGTTATCAATCCAGCAAAAAAAAATTAAATATAGCAATAGGGTATGCAAATGAAAAAGGATAAAAAGCTTGTTTTTATAATATATTTAAAAAAATAATAATGTCGTATGAAAAAAGTTATGGACGTTTAAAAATGGGGGTGGAACTCAACCATTATGGGTTATACCTATTTTGCCATTCACATCCTCTTTTAGAAGCTCAACGTATCTCATTCGTTGATTTATTTTGATCGAAAGCCCAAAATCCTTCTTATTCTTTTATATAAAGCTTCTTTTTACGGTAAACTTTCTCATATTAAAGTGTCCATTCTTCAATATATAGTGGAATGTGTATCTTATTATCGGTAAATTATTATTGAATTTAAAAAATGATAAGCACGCAATCACATGTTCATGGAAACGTAGCCAAATAGTGTCACCAATTCACCATGCTAGATAGATAAGGTTATCCGTTGTGGTTGGGTTATCACTCGGCGCGAACACCTCCAGATAGGGTTGTGCAAACTGCAAAGGGTCAGGAACCGACTCGACCCGGACCCACTAGAACCGTATACCATATTATTGTTGAAATTAGGAACCACGAACCGAACCTTCAAATGCTATGTGGTTCCGGGTCCTAAAGGTTCTCATGGGTCGGGTAAAGGGTCTGGCCCTCTATAACATTTTAATGTAATAGGCTTTTATAGGGTTACATATTCCTACTCTTTTAGCATGCTCATAAAAGAGTTCCTCCACATGGTTCTAACAATAGCTCACGAGTTGCCTTTTTTTAATCATTTTTCATTTCTTGACGTATGTTTTAGTAACAATTTTGTCATTCTCATCAATCGAAACATTATGTGAATACGTTATGTATACATCACAAATACACACAGATCAGAGCGACATACATAAATATTTACTTCAATTTTGTGTATATATATATATATATATATTATAATATATCACATCTATGCATAGACATCAAGCCGAAAAATATTTCAAGAAAAATACAAAGTTATTTTTATAAATAATATTTTTAAAAATTGTATTAACATTACGTGAAATCAATTACAATAAAACGTAAAAAAGAATAATGAAAAGACTAAAAAGAGTATTGTTTTATTTTTCTGTTAACAATAAATATCTATTGGATCATTTTTATAAATTGTAAGGACAAAAAGGATTAAAGAAACCACTTTTGGATACCTTAGTCTAATTTTTGTTTCTGCAAATAAACCTAAGTATAGAAACTGCTGAAGAAGAAGAACTGAAAGTACTAAAGAAGAAGATATCAAGTGCTGAAGAGTAATGATCAGAAGTTCGGAAGTCCAACCAGACAAGTTACTGAAGAACTGCTGAAGAAAAACTACTCATCAGTAGTTTGTCACTCATCAGCTGTTTGATGGAATCTTCTAACCGACTTAATACTTCAGTAGTTTAGTGTAATATTAGTATTGTCAAAGTCTTTGTACAAGTACCAATGCTACAGCCTGATGTAGTATTTGTACATATTATATTGCTTCAATACTTCTCATGTACGTTTACTTTTAGTCTATAACTAGATGGGTTCATCCCACTATTTTAGACATTCCTTTTGTAGTTATAATTTCCAATATATCTGAGAATCATTGAAGCATTTACTGTGTTATTCAATAACTGTTTTTAGATTCTCATTTATTGCTTTAGTTCATAACTCAAGGGGGAGTAATAACTCCTGTTTAAAAGTGAAACTTTAACTTGAACACTTAACTTTTAATCCGCTGTGCAACTCACTTTGATAGTTCATATATACAAGTGTTCATGATAAGAACCTGTTAAACAAGAAACTGATCCAACAATTGGTATCATAGCACTGGTTCATCTGATCAAATTTCAATCTAACAAATTGAGAATCAGACACAGGCTCTTATTGATATTCAATATAGGATTGCAGTTCACTTTTTAAAACATCCATCACTTTAAGAAACCATTGATCAATCAAATTTCTTAAAAATGGGCCCTCATAATACTGGATCTGCCAATAAGCCTCCTATGCTAGTCAGAAATGAATACAATATCTTGCAAAGGAGGATGGCGCATACTTTATCCCAACAAAATACTGGATGTTGGAAGTCTTTCATGTATGGACCACATAAACCAGTATTAACAGATCCAGAAACTAAAGTGGAAAGAACAAAAGATCCAAAAGACTACACTGAAGAAGATTTCCTAAAACTTGAGCTGGATGCTAAGGCATTCTCTATGTTGGCTATGGCTCTCCCAAATGAAATTTATGCTGGGCTTTTACATTGTGAAAGTGCCAAAGAGCTGTGGGATTGCCTTAAAGAACAGTTTGGAGGAACTGATGAGGTGATAGCCAATACCAGAGAAATCCTTGCTCAACAATATGAAACCTTTACTCATGTTAATGGAGAGACTTTGACACAAAAATTTGAAAGATTCTCTTCATTAATATTTGAGTTAAAGTTAAATGGTCAGACCTACACAAACTTATCTATGCTTCATAGATTTTTAAGGTCTTTACCAGAGAAATGGGAAACTTATTCTATAGTTCTCAGGTCAGGACCAGATTTTGACTCTCTCTCACTCACAAAATTACATGGGAGATTACTTACTTTTGAAAGAGAAATCAATCAAAAGAAAAAGTTACAAAACTCTGGTAAAACTGCTGATGACTATATTCCAGGTAGCACGACACTCTTAGGACAAGATTCACCTTCTTGTTCTAATGATTTTGGTTCTTTTGATAACATTGACATAACTGCTGGGATCTCATCAGAAAGGTCATATCCAGCTTATGACAATGATGAAAATAGTCAAACTACTGATAACATGTGTTTTATAATGGATGACTTAAAAAATTTCAGTAGTGGTGATTTAGAGGAAATGGATATACTACACCAATTGGCCATGTTAAGTATAAAAACTAACAAATTTTATAAAAGGTCAGGAAAGAAATTTCCAGGACTGAACAGTTCTACAAAAGTTGGTTTTGACAAATCTAAATTGAGATGTCATAAGTGTCAGAAGTTTGGACACTTTGCTAGAGAGTGTAGAAGCTTTAACCAATCACAATCTGGAAACCAATCAAACCCTAGTTACAATAGGAATTTTGGAACACAGGGAAGTGCACATTTTGTACATGCACAAGCTCCACAAATCCAATATGTGCCATAAATACAATACGTTCAGATGCCTGCTCATCAATAGCAGAGCCAACAACAGATGACTTCCATTCCTGCTGCTCAACAAGTTCTACAAGCTCAACAACCCACACAAAAAAGTCTTTTCACAAATGGGTATGTTGACTGGAGCAGTCTTCCTTTTGATACAACATAATGCAGTCCAGATGCAGACAACAAAATGTTTGACATCAACTGAGGTGAACCTGATAATGGTAGAAAGAATTTTGCCTTAATGGCTTTTGAGGGATGCTCCTATAATGCTGCCTTATCTCAGGTATCTAAAGAGTCTCTTTTAAAACTTTGCTGAAAATCATGCAAAGAATCATTTGCTTTAATAAGAGAGACCAATGTGCATCTACATGGCAAAGCCAATGACTCTGAAAGAAAATACACTCAAATGAAATGTGATTTAGAAAGAAAACTTGCTGCAAAAACAAAAGAAATTTCTAAATTGACTAATAACGCTATTGAAACCCAAGCACAGATAAAAAGCATGATAGAAAACCTAGGAACTGTCAGAAAAGAGCTTGCTAACACCAAGGTTGATTGTGAAAATCAGGTGGAGTCATGTAGAGGTTACCAAATGCTGCTTAACAAACAAACTGCATCAAATGTTAAGTTTGGCATAAGGTACAATCATACTGAATAACTAACTGTTTTTACTCCCAAAACTGCTGATGATGGGAGTAGAATAGTTCGAACTTTTGAAATGAAAGACTGCACATCTTTTAATCAGAATTTTCTTAAAAATGAAAAAGAAAGTCCTGCAAAAGTAGAAACAACTGACATTGACTCATCATTAGTTTCATCTCATCAGGAGTTGAGACCCTGAAAACTACTATGACCAAACTCTAAATCTAATAACTGTCAGTACTTTGCCTTCCAAAACTCCTGAAAATCTGAAAGGAAAGGCAAAACCTTATGAAATTTGTGGTCTGTTTAACCACAAAACAGAATTTTATAGATATAGAAAAGGAAATCAGTACAACAAGAAGATTTTACAACTGGTTGTGGGAAAACAAATCAAACAAGATTATGAAAACACCTTTTATCCCACCAAACAACAACCAAGTAACACAGTTTCTTAGAGAAAGACTAAATCTCAACCACGATCTTCCTCTCAAAATTCTTTTTCAGAAGTTAGACCTAAGCCATCAACAGTTTCACAAACTGCTGAGGTGAAAGATTTGATAAATTTGGTTAAACTTCTGATGACCAAAGTTGATGGTGAACCTCAAAAAGGTCCCACCATTGTTCTCAACAATAAATCCAATGCTAAAAAAGACATGGAATTCTAAAATTGGTCCACAACAAACTGCTACAATTCCTAAGAGTACACCCAAAGCCAAATTGGCTTGGGTTCCTAAATCTAATTAATCTACTCTTTGTGTAGAGGGTCTCCAGAGGTCTAAATAGCATTTGGTATGTTGATAGTGGAGGCTTAATGCATATGACAGGATGTAGGTACTTGATCAACAATTTCATAAGTCAGAGAGAAGGATCTGTGTCCTTTAGGAACAATGCCAATGGATATGTGCTAGGATATGGCAATGTATCCTCAGGCAAAATGCAGTTTGACAAGGTCAATCTGGTTGAAAACCTTGAGTACAACTTGCTAAGTGTTTCACAAATGTGTGATAAAGGAAATTCTTCATTTTTCACCAAAACAGCATGCAAGATCATATCACCAGAAGCCCAGAAGTTGATAGAGAAGATCATTGAAGATTATACTTTGCTGATAGCTAAAAGATGTGGCAATGTCTATGCAGTGGACATTGAAAAAGACAAAGTACTGAACAACACTGCCTGTTTCTTCTCAAAGGCATCAACTTCAGAAACAGACCTTTGGCATAGGAGACTTGGCCATGTGAACTTTAAAACCATAAATAAAGTCACAAAAATGGGCTTGGTCGGAGGTCTACCCTTGAAGGTATACCAGTTTCAAGAACACTGTGTATCCTGTCTTAAGGGAAAACAACATAAGTCCTCCTATAAGCCTATTGAAGAATAAAAAACAACTGCATGTCTTCGACTACTCCATATGGACTTATTTGAGCCAGTTAAAATCATGAGCCTTGGTAAGAAGAAGTACTGCTTGGTCATCATTGATGACTACTCAAGATTCAAATGGGTCTTCTTCTTATTTTCCAAGGATGAGGCAGCTGAAATTATCAAGTTCTTCATTCTACAAGTAGAGAAACAATATTCTCTCTCTGTGAAAGTCATAAGAAGTGACAATGGGACAGAGTTCAGAAACAAAACTCTGGATGAATTTTGTTTGTCTAAAAGGATTGTTAGACAATTCAGTATTCCCATAACTCCTGAACAAAATGGTGTGGTAGAAAGGAAGAACAGAACATTGATTGAAGCAGCAAGAACTATGTTAGCTGATTCAGGCCTACCTCTTTATTTCTGGGCTGAAGCAGTCAACGCAGCTTGTTATGTTCAAAATAGAGTTCTTATCACCAAGAGATATTCCAAAACTGCATATGAAATTCTTCATGGCATTAAGCCCCTTATCTCCTTTTTCGGGGCTTTTGGATGTCAATGTTTTATCCTCAACATCAAAGACTCTATTTCAAAGTTTGCTGCTAAAGTTGATTCAGGTTACTTTCTTGGTTATTCTTCCACTAGAAAAGCCTATAAGGTATTCAATTCCAGAACCAAGATAGTTGGAGAAACACTGAATGTCAAGTTCAATGAGCCTACTCCAATCAGTGGTGGTCAAGGGTTTGATGATGATGGTTTTAATTTCGAACCTGAAAAGACTGTTGATTCATCAAAACCCACTTATTATGGTGATCAAGGGTTTGATGATGATGGTCCTCCATCATGGATTCCCAATACAGTCATTAAATCAACTTTCAAACCATTAGAAGTTCCTCAAACTTCTGCTTCAACAACTACTGATGAACAAACTCAAACTTCTGATTCAGCTCCTGCAACTACTGAAGATGTTCAAACAGCTGAACCATATATTATCAACCTCAGTGGTTTGCTTAAAGAAGTACAAGAGCCTACTCCAATCAGTGGACTACAACAACTGATTGAACACAAAGATCATCCATTGGATCAAATCATGGGTGATATTGCCTCAGGGGTACTTACAAGAAACCAGCTATCCAACTTCTGCTTATTCTCATCATTCATTTCTCAGTTGGAACCAAAGAAGTATCAGGAAGCCCTCAAAGACAATAGTTGGGTTGAAGCAATGCAAGATGAACTACTACAGTTCAAAAAGCAACAGGTTTGGGAAATTTGTCCGTTACCTCCAAACAAACAACCAATTGGAACAAGATAGGTTTTCAGAAACAAACAAGATGAGTTTGGTTTAATCATCAAGAACAAGGCAAGACTGGTGGTACAAGATTATTCTCAAGAAGAAGGAATTGATTATGATGAAACCTTTGCTCCAGTTGCAAGGCTTGAAGCCATCAGGTTATTTTTGGTTTATGCAATTTCCAACAAAACTAAGGTTTTTCAAATAGATGTAAAGAGTGCATTTTTATATGGAAAAATAAAAGAGGAAGTGTATGTTTGTCAGCCACCTGGGTTTGAGGATCCTTCTCATCCTGAGTGGGTTTACAAACTCAACAAAGCTTTTTATGGGCTAAAACAAGCTCCCAGAGCTTGGTATGACACACTTTCCACCTTTTTACTCAAAAATCACTTCACAAGAGGCTCTATTGATAAAACACTTTTCATAAAGCATGTTGGAAATCACATCCTCCTTGTTTAAATTTATGTTGATGACATTATTTTTGGTTCAACCAATTCAAAATTGTGTGATGAATTTAAGAAACTCATGCAATCAAGATTTGAGATGAGTACCATAGGAGAACTGAAGTACTTTTTGGGACTGCATATCAAACAAACAACAAGTGAAACTTTTATACATCAATCAAAATATGTTAAAGAATTATTAAACAAATTTTCTTTAAAAGACTGTAAATCAGCTTCCACTCCCATGAGTCCAACCACACAAGTTGAACCAGATGATCAAGGAAAACAGATTGATCAAACCATGTATAGATGTATGATAGGTTCCCTACTTTATTTAACTGCATCTAGACCAGATATTATGTTCTCAACTTGTGACTGTGCTAGATATCAATCAGCTCCAAGGGAATCACACCTAATTGCAGTCAAAAGAATTTTTAGATATCTGAAAGGAACTCCTACACTTGGAATTTGGTATCCTGCTTCTAGCAATACCAAATTAATAGCTTTTTCAGATAGTGAATACGCAGGGTGTAAAATGTCAAGAAAATCAACAACTGGTGGTTGTCAATTCTTAGGAAACTGTCTGGTGTCCTGGCAATCAAAGAAGCAAACATATGTGGCAACTTCAACTGCTGAAGCAGAGTACATTGCAGCTGCAAGTTGTACATCACAGATTCAATGGCTTCAGTATTAATTACTTGATTATGGAATCAAAGAGACCAAGACCCCATTGCTTGTAGACAGTAAATCTGCCATTAGCATAATTCAAAATCCTGTTCAGTTTTCAAAGACTAAACACATTGAAATCAGGTATCATTTCATAAGGGATTGCTATGAAAAAGGCAAGATTGAGGTGAAACATGTGACAACAACTAATCAAATAGCTGACACATTCACCAAACCCCCTTGACACATCAACATTTCAGAGGTTAGTATCCATGCTTGGGATGCTAAATTTTGAGTAAGTACTGTAAGTATTTTTCATTTTCTTGCATATATTTTACTTTCACTTACATTGTTACTAATCTGTCTGTAACATCGCGTGATTTCTACATTTTCTTGTATTTTAAATTCTATACTTAACAAATTCGAAGTTCGCCTTTATTCGCTTCTTTTATATTACTCCTACCAATTCTTGACGAGTCGTCATTATAATTTATCCTATTCAATTTAGACGTTTTAACAAGAAACTCATTTAGTTAAGATCTTAATATATATTTATTTTATTTTTAAAATAAAACATATATATATATATATAATATTACTTTCGTAAAAAAAGGGGGGAATCAGTGGTTTATTTCGTTGACTTTTGTTCAAATAACAACAACCTACAACAATTTAAAGCTCTTAACAATACAATATACACACACTAAATATTGATATGAGTCATTTGCATTACATATTATCACACAATGCAATACTGTGGTTCGTCTTTTTTTTTTTATTAAAGTCGATGTCAACAGCCTACAACCACTATCACAATCCCATAACAATTAAACTTAACCCCCAACTAACTCACTCCCAACCACCTTAATTACTCCCTTAAATGCCCAAAAAACTCACCCCACCTATAAATACAACCCCTCTCCACCCTTTAATCTCTTGTTCATCTCATTTTCTTCCTAAAACTCTCTCTAATCTTCAAGTTTCTTGAGCAAACTTCCTGATAACACATCAGTAGTTTTCCAAGCTCAAACCTTCAATCTTTTCAGTTTTCCTTCTCTTTTCTACCCAAAACTCCTTGGAGAAGCCTCTAGGATCTTCCCCATATTTATCCACATAAGTATGATAAGGGTAGAACACCTAAAAGGGGTCCCAAAGGTGTTTGTTTTCTAATTTGTTTTTATGTCCTAAGTTATTTGTTGTAAAGAAACCAACCAAGTCTACTAACAATGTAATGTTAGAGGGATTTGTGATATGGTATTGGGTGACAAAGGAGAGTCAAGACTCATCCAAATCAGTCCCCAAACTTTACTTAAACTTCTTGGTTATACTATGTAATAATATAAACATACTTTCAAGCCTCTATCTTACTATCCTATTATCAATCTTTGGAAGGTTTGTGGTTACACCCTACCTTACCAACTCTCTTGACCCTTCTTGTGCTACGGATTTATCCACACTAGAAAGAGGAAATCCCGTGTCCAAAACCCACGTTTACCTCATAAACGAAGTGGTTATGACATGAACTTATCGATGGGATTCACATTCCTAACCTTATACCATCCGAATCATCTATGATGATTTTGCGCTTGGTCTAACTTATTCTCATGACCATCCGGATTGCCTTAAAGGCGATTTGTGTTTTGGTTTGCCTAAAAGGCTTGCATGAACCTCTTGAGACTATAATCTAAACTCGAACCTAAGACTCTAATTCTTAATTCTAGTTAATCGGAGCTAAAGCTTAAACTTCCAAGACTTATCTTTGGAACTATATCAAGACGCACCCAAAGGTGAGTTCATACTTGTCCCCCTTTTATTCTTTATTCTTTGGGGCTCAACATGTATCACTATCAAAACTTAAACGATTTCATATTCTTAAACTATCATGCTCAATCTATTAAACATACTTATATGCTATTTGCCATGCTTACGATTCTTGATACTTAAACATAATTCATTAACTATTATTAGCCCACCTAACATGTATAGCGCTATAGGAGTAGCACCCCGCCCCCTTTATGGGTCATTGTTAAGAATCAAACGGACCTAACATGAATATGTTAGGTATATGCAGTGGACTAGCTGCAGGGATCCAGCTACTACTCAAAGATTGATCTACGGTCAGTATATCATCAGCTACAAATCCAGGAAAACGATATCCCGAAAACTGCATTCCAAACTCGGTATGGGCATTACGAATTCCTAGTTATGCCATTCGGATTAATGAATGCTCCGGCAGTTTTCATGGACCTCATGAATCGTGTCTGCAAACCCTACTTGGACAAATTCGTCATTGTCTTCATCGACGACATCTTGATCTATTCACGAACTCCAGAAGAGCATGAGCGACATCTACGATTGGTGTTGGAGTTGCTCAAAAGCGAGAAACTATATGCCAAATTCTCGAAATGCGAGTTCTGGATTCGAGAAGTCCATTTCCTCGGTCACGTTGTGAACGAGAAGGGTATAAAAGTTGATCCTGCAAAAATTGAAGCGATCAGGGATTGGGCTGTGCCCAAGACACCAACTGAAGTGCGACAATTTTTGGGATTAGCCGGTTATTACCGACGATTCATTAAGAATTTCTCTAAGATTGCCCAACCATTGACTGTCTTGACGCAAAAAGACAAGAAGTTTGATTGGGGAATCCGACAGGAGAATGCGTTCCAAGTATTGAAGGACTGCATGTGCAGTGCACCAATTCTTTCCCTTCCCGAAGGCACTGATGACTTCGTAGTTTACTGCGATGCTTCGCATCAAGGTCTTGGATGCGTACTCATGCAAAGGAATAAGGTCATTGCCTATGCATCCCGACAACTCAAAATTCATGAAAAGAATTACACTACTCATGACCTAGAGTTGGGTGTCGTAATCTTTTGACTTAAGATTTGGAGGCACTACTTTTACGGTACCAAGTGCACCATTTTCACCGATCATAAGAGCTGGCAGCATATCTTCAACCAGAAGGAGTTGAACATGCGGCAACGCAAATAGGTCAAACTGTTGAACGATTACGATTGTGAGATTAAATACCATCCGGGCAAAGCCAACGTTGTGGCTGACACGTTAAGCCGGAAGGAACGAGTTAAGACCCTACGTGTGCGTGCACTAGGTCTAACCATCCATACAAATCTCACGACCCGCATTCGCGACGCTCAACAAGAAGCTCTGCAAAGTGAAAATCTTAAGAACGAGTCGCTATTTAAGATGGTTAATCTATTGGAACCAAAATCTGACGACACAGTATATTTCGCCAATCGGATTTGGGTGCCACGTTTTGGTGACGTAGGTAATCTAATCTTGGAGGAAGCTCACAGGTCTAGATACTCCGTACATCCTGGTGCTGACAAGATGTACAAAGACGTAAAGGAACTTTACTGGTGGCCCAATCTAAAAGGTGAAATCGCCACATACGTCAGCCGATGCCTTACTTGTTCAAAGGTCAAAGCTGAGTATCAAAAACCATCTGGTCTGCTTCAGCAACCAGACATTCCGGTGTGGAAATGGGAACAGATTTCCATGGATTTCATCACCAAGTTACCTAAGACGTCTAGTGGTCACAATACAATTTGGGTCATTGTTGACCGGTTGACTAAATCCGCGCATTTCTTGCCGATTAAGGAAACCGACAAGTTGGAGAAACTCGCCAAGTTGTACACCAAGGAAATTGTAACTAGGCATGGCGTGCCTGTTTCAATCATTTCCGACCGAGACAGTCGATTTACCTCCCGATTCTGGCAAACACTGATGGACGTACTAGGCTCTCGATTAGACATGAGCACAGCCTACCATCCGCAAACAGATGGCCAAAGTGAACGTACAATCCAGACATTGGAGGACATGCTCCGGGCATGCGCAATCGATTTCGGTGGAGGACATGCTCCGGGCATGCGCAATCAATTTGCATACACTATGGCCCCCCCTCAGGCTTGTAGAGCATGAGTTAATCCGAGAACTCAACATAGTACACTTGTTTAGTCATACAACACCCGGACACACCATCAAAACAAGCATTACAAGAGGTTATGCCTCTAACACATGATAATGCACCTCTAACACACGTTTGTGAACGCAAAGATCATCATGGGAAATCATTTAGCAAACCCATGGCACACATGAAACAAAATACATGTTAATGTCATCATCAAGAGGCATGGAACTTAACAACCTCTTACCCTTATGAAACCAGATGATATTCCTATATCAGAGGTGTACAAGAGGCCATATAACAAACAAACACAACACTATTAACATGAATAGGACGATTTATTTAACATAACATATCAAGTATTGGATCATAACCCGAGCTTATTGTATTAGAGCTATACAAACATATGTATATACACACACACACGCATACGGCAACATATAGACACACGACACCACACATGTATATAGATATCATCATATACACATAGTTAGCTATCCTACAACCATTAGATGTTTTACCTTTTCCTATACACTTGGCCGAAGAGTAACAATCATACAAGATGGTCATTCTATTTACACCATCTTAGGAGTCTACAAACCAACTCTTATAAGCAAGTGTTTAACCAAACAAGGAACCTCTATCCTTGTCCTTTCTCGGCCGAAACACAAGGCTCAAGGCCACATTTGTCTTGAAGGAATGGTTGTCACAAACTTACACCAAAATGGAAATCCCACAAAAGCTTTCCAACCTTCCTAAAGTCAACTCCCTACCCTTCTTGAGTTAGCCAATCATAGAATGAAGAATGTTGAAGCTATCACTATCATCATGTGACAAAAACCTTAAGCTTCCACTACCCTACACCACCTCACATCATCGGCCTACTACATCCCTACATATATGTATGATGGTGATTAAACAAGAACCTAAGAATTCACTAGAAAACAATCGGCCAAGGAAAGACTAGGCAAGAACAACTTACACCTTTATAGCTAACACTAGAACACACCATGGAATGTCAACCTTTCCTCTTATAAACTACCACCCTACATTGAACACATGGCCTTGTTTTCCTCACCCCTTTGCTCGAAATCCACCAAGAAAAGACAAGAAGATCTTTGTCTCATGAAAGGTCACCATCAAGATTCATGCCACTAAGTTACACCTAAATGGAAGGAGTAGACTTTCACCATAGGACTTACACAAGGAGGCTTGCCATATATATCACCTCTAGACCCATGTATAGCGGCCGAAAACCAAGCATGAATGGTTCCAATGACACCTAGAGACCTTATATGGAAATGGAAACTAACTTTTACCTAGCTATAGCAAAGCATTGTCAACTTACCTTGAAATTTGCCTATATAAGGAGCTCTTTGATCATCCAAATAACTTACACCAACACCTCACAAACACCTCACCACTTCACTCACAAAACTCGGCTCTAGAGAGGCCATAGCCGAAAGGAAGCAAGCTCGAAGGTAGGATCAAGATTCAAGTACGCGGTCAACCTCACATTTGCTTCTACTAGGTAAGACTCTTGGCCATTCTAACCTTTGATAAACCCACTCTTTTCGGCCCTAGATGTTAACCCGACCCTCGGCCCTAGACTCCACATTTCTTGATCACACGACACTTATAAAGAATGATTCACAAGGCATTCCTTTCGGATATAGATCATAAGTACATTGTTTTAGTATTAGTGTTTGTCCATATGATCTTGTCTTGACATTAACCACAATCGGCTCTAATATAACTTTGAGTAGTCAATTTGTATCTTTAGACCTATGCACGACCTAGATCACCATACAATAGATCGGGTTTTCTTGAATACAAACTCATTTGGCTTAAGTTTAAAGCTAAAGGTAATAACATAATGATCAATCTCGAATTTCTTACAAAAACTCATGAATGTGTTGTAGGATAACTCTACAAGGCTTTGTCAAGCTTAAAACAACCAAGTTTGACTCATTAACTAATCGGCATTATCCTTTATACAATGGAAACCAATCGGCTACATTTAACTAACATATGTTAATAAGAGCCGAAACATGTGTTGACTATAAAAGGGTTCCACACATATGTTAAGCAATGTTTTTTTCTCAAAAACCAACTACACATGGTGAATGGGTGCTAATATGCGGCCCAATTACCCCATGTGAGGCCCATTATAGTTCACCATGGTTACTACATTTCGAAATAACAAAGTTTTGGAACTATATGCTTTGTTAGAACATTAACAAATATCAAGAACAAAGAAACACACTAAACACAAAGGTCCACAAGTGTCGGGTGCACAAATTGTATGATAAACAACCTCCGGGTGACTTACCGTGTCCATAATGATCATAGGGTATCATTTGTCAGGACGGTGATCATTTACTAGCTCACTAGACCACACACGACTCAAACAGGTGAGTTTTCTATGGTCCCATTTTACTATTTTACATTTTGGGGGAAATACATGCATCAATATTTGTGTCAATTTCAAGTGTGTACATTCTATCATGACTACCATGTGGAACATGAGACATTTGGTTCATGAGCTCACTAGTCCTCGTACATAGTTTACTGTAACCATTAGCTACACATTTAGCCATGGAACACTTTAATAGATCTATTGGTTTGACACCCCCACTCTTGGTTAGTCGCTCTAACCGGCCACATGCAAGAGAGTGTTAGTATTCTGCCATACATACATTCTCTTTAGTGTACAATGCACGAGGCACCACAGTCATGAGGTTTGGTTACAGGACTCATGGTTCTCACAGTGATCATTTGCTTAGCTAGCTCATGATTGGTCAAACACGGACGACACGTTCATTTCACAGTACATTCAAAACCCATAGACTCACCAACATTATTGTTGAAAAAACCCTTTATGCATGTGTTTCAGGTAACTAATGGAGGGCCACCGAGGATTAAGGGAAGGGTTCGAGCATGCACACCGTGGTATCACTTTGATGGCTTTTGTCAGCTTCAAAAGGCTATGTTGTCAATTTCCATAAAATAATGTTTATGCGCTATCACTATGGATAGTATTTAAATAAATTCATGACAAATTCCATCTTCTATGGTGGTACTATTTTGAGTAAATGTGTATTACTTGAACCTTGTGCTTGAAAACTTTTTGATCGTTGCATTCCCGTGTTTCCGCCTAGGCGAGGTGTGACATAAAATCCCAGTTCCACATAGCTTTCACCATTGATCCTCCAATTCACATTCAAACTTTTAATGAGTTATGGGTAAACGCCGAGGCGGTGACTCCGAACAATAAGGCGATTTCCCTTAAATCAACCATTCAAGGGAAAGTTATGGCAATCACACCAGCCACTTTGGGAATAAGGCTTGGTCTAGATGATGCTGATGCACCAGAAAATATTCCCAATGCTGATATTCAACTAACCATGACAGAGTGTGGTTACCAAGGTACTCTCTCACATGCTACAATTTATAAGAAATTCTTTGATGCAAAATATAAACTTTTGTTTCATTACATCATCATGTGTTTAAGTCCTAAAACCGGATCTTATGATCAGATGCCCTCTATTTTTCAACCTATTTTTCATTCCATTGTGAATGAAACAAAATTCAGGGCATCAATAGTTTTCTTTAATGAGTTGATGTTGCATCACAAAAATGATAAAAAGAAATTTTTGAAACAAAATTCACCAAACATCTTCAAAACCTACTCCCAAAAAGCCTAAACAACCAAAACAGCAAAAATCCAAACCCACCAACCCTAAAAGAAAAGTTGTTCAGGAGGTTGAGATGCCTGAACCAGCTTATGTGCAATCTGCACTTCTAGAAGGTGTGACTGAAACATCCTCTCAGTCTCATCCATCTCACACCCCCCAAAGAGCTCCTATCACTATTTTGTTTAAAAGGAAGAAACTCAAAAAGTCTATAACTACTGACCATTCATTTGAAACTACTAAACCTGCTGAGCCTTTACCCATAACTACTGAACCTGAACTCTCACACCAAACAGTAGAAATAGCTCAAATTCACTCTGGTCTGAAAGAAAAGATCCCATCTGAAAATGTCAATCCCTAACAACCACATAAAACAGGGGATACAACCTCAGAAACTGACATGGATGTGGATGTTACCCTATCCCAAGAGAAGAGGATGAACCAAGGCGTCTAAGCCCAAACTTAGACACTTTAGGTACATTTGAGGCTGCTACTACTCTCATACCACCCAGTGGTGGATTAGAGGACAATAGTACCATAGCTAAGACTTCAAATGTGGCAACTACTGATGAAGGCTTTATGCCTGAAGTAGGAAAACCTCAGTACCAAGAAAAAGAGGTTCATGAGACTACTAGGTTGGGCCTAGCTCATGGTTTAAATAATGACATACTCATCGAGGATGTCACCGGGGATTCTGATGATTCCATTAGTTTGGATGATGTTTCAAACTCTCCACAACATGAATTGACGGCTCATTCTGAAGGTCCTGAATCTGATGTATCTAAGCTCAAAGAGCTAGTCACAAAGGATCAGGTTAAAGACCACTTGAACCCTAATTCCCCTAAAGTGGCATCTTCAGTTCAAACTGAGGATCACCCAAAAACACCCCCTCCACAGCAAAAGCCTACCCAATTCCCTGGGTCATCTAGCATAAACCTGAACCACCTATGCAGCCCAGCTGGTCCCCTATACCAGATGGTACATACTCTCATTTCTCAACATCTCAAGGATTTTATGACTGCTATGGAGTTGAAGAACAAAACTCATCTTGAGATGATCAATAATGCCATAGACCACAAACTTGGTGAGTTGTCAAGAAAGATGGAAGATAACAGAAGACAACTTGCTCATCTATCTGGTGTAACACCCCTACCTCCTTGGTTTCCAGAAGTGGATGAAGCCAAAAAGGGGGAGATATCCAAGGAACCAAAGGTTGTGTCACTCGAAGCCAACAAAAAGGCCAGAGAAGCACAACATCTCAAGGATGCCCAAAAGCAAACAGTCATGACAAGACAAGAAATAGCCTTGAAATAAAGGTATGATTGGCAAGAGAAACAAGAAAGGCTCCTTAGAGAAGCATCTGAAAAGAAATCCCAAGGCTTAATTGAAGAAATTGCCGAAGGTCAAGACAGGAGTACTGAAGACAATCCTTCAGTAGTTGATACTTAAATCAACCCTTCAGCAGTTAACACTTCCAAGACTGAAAAAGAACAGCCTTCTAAGGCAACTGAACCCACTCCAGCTTAAATTCCAAAGCCTGCACCCACTCAAACAACTGTTTTAAACCCTTATCCCATATCAATTTCCAAAGAACTTATGGAGAAGAGTCTAAAGGCAGCAAAGAAGAAGGCAGTGGAAGATGAAATCTGGAACAACCTAGAAGCAAGGGATGACTTGAGCTACAATGAAAAATTGACAAAGTATGAAGAAAAGTTCAGGGAGTTGGAAGAAAAGGAAAGAGTTGCTGAAGATGACAAGAGACAACAACTGATGACCTTCATCTTCAAAAACAACAAAACAAAGAAGTACTCACTCAAAGGGCTCTTTATGGAAGAACTAACACATAGAGCTTAGCTTGATCTGACAGGCTAGCTACTGAGAAAGATAGAAAGGCAAAGAGAGCTGAGATCATACAAGAATTGGTAGCCAATGGATTTGGTTCAAAAGCTTCAGTATGCAAATGGAGAGAAGATACATTATATGACACTTACAAAAAGTTCAAGGCTAATAGAGCTGCTAATCCAGAGAAGTTCAAAACTTCTGAGTTTCCACAAACTTTAGTAGTTAAAACTTCTGGTGTCAAACAATCATCATCAAAGCCTGCTACCAAGAAGCCAGAGGAAACCATGAAAAAAAAATTCAAGATGGTATTGCTCGAAGGCAACACTATTGTACAAGGAGATTTTGTGGTTGAAGAAAAACCTCTGCTCACACAATTCAGGGATCCTTATACATTTGCTTACCAACTACAGCAAACCATAACTGACAAGAAACACACTAAGGTAATTACTAAACATCATCTCCCAACTTTTAATATACCTGATGTTGTGAATACTGAAAAAAGAAGGGAATCCCACCTGAGGGTCACTGAAATAGAAAACAATCCACAATCAGGAACAAACCAAGAGACTAGCGTGGTCCCCTATACTTTAGACTTTGACCAATCTAAAGTGAACATAGTGAAATGGTTATTCACTGATTCAAACTTAGTGATGGTCACAAGAAGAGATCGTTCCAGTAAAGTCTTCAAATCTATAAATGAACTGAAGAATCTATCTACAAAAGACCTGCTCACCATCCAACATCTTGAACCACAACAAGGATCTCTTACTGAACAACAAGCACATCAACTTAAGACTTCCATGATCAGAGAAATTTGGAAGATTCTTGATGGCAGAAAGAAAGAATAAAGGATTAGATAAGGTTTTGGCTTCATCAATCCAGGGGGAAATTGTAAGGACAAAATGGATTGAAGAAACCACTTTTGGATACCTTAGTCTAATTCCTGTTTCTGAAAATAAACCTAAGTATAGAACCTGCTGAAGAAGAACTGAAAGTACTGAAGAAGAAGATATCAAGTGTTGAAGAGTAATGATCAGAAGTTCTGAAGTCCAACCAGACAAGTTATTGAAGAACTGCTGAAGACAAACTACTCATCAGTAGTTTGTCACTCATCAGCTGATGGAATCTTCTAACCGACTTAATACTTAGTAGTTTAGTTTAATATTAGTATTGTTAAAGTCTTTGTACAAGTACCAATGCTATAGCCTGTTGTGATATTTGTACATATTATATTGCTTCAATACTTCTCATGTACGTTTACTTTTAGTCTATAAATAGATGGGTTCATCCCACTATTTTAGACATTTCTTTTGTAGTTATAATTTCCAATATATCTGAGAATCATTGAAGCATTTACTGTGTTATTCATTAACTGTTTTTTTATTCTAATTTACTGCTTTAGTTCATAACTCAATGGGGAGTAATAACTCCTGTTTAAAAGTGAAACTTTAACTTGAACACTTAACTTTTAATCCGCTGTGCAACTCACTTTGATAGTTCATATATACAAGTGTTCATGTTAAGAATCTGTTAAACAAGAAACTGATCCAACATAAATTCTTGTTTTTTCATACAGTATCAATCTATTAATAAATCATGTTCTAATTAAAATACAAACGGTTCTAGTGGTTCTTATATTAGAACCGTGAATTTGGAACCAACCCGACTCGGAACCGATAATTCATATAAATCTAGAACGGCGAACCGACCCATATATTTAAAAAGGTTCGGGTCCAAGGTTCTCATGGGTCCGGACCACGAAATGCTCACCCCTACCTCCAGACCATCGTTCTGGAAATCGCTCGCGTGGGGGTGTTATGGCTCGTTACAGACCATCGCTCGCGTCCCCCTCAAAATCCAAGACAATCACGTCGTTACCGTGGTCTCTTGTGCTCGTGGTAGCTTCCTCACCCCAGGCTTAGCATGAGACTGTTGTGGTGTTCGGGAGCCACATGGCTCGCAGATGGCTCACGTCGGGCTGTTCGCGTGGTCCACGACACTCAACCTAAAAATGAAGTTTTTAGATGCGAGTAGCAAACTAAACTCATGTAATTGTTGTAGAGATGGAAAAAAGAAATCCGGATTTCTAACTGGTTCATAACCCGGCTTAATATTCACTACCAAATCGGTTTTAAATCGATCCAAACTACTAGCTTGTATACCGGTTTAAGCAAAACCAATTTCAAACTCATCCAATCTTTTTTAATAGGTTTTGGTTACCGGTTTCGGGCCCACAAAACTTGATGGAATAAGGAAAAGGCATTTTTTTTTTTTCACTCAAACCAGTTTTTAGACCAAAGTTGACTAACCTCTAATTCAAAAAAAAAAGTGATTTGTCCACCTCTAATTTGCTAGTGGAAAAACATTAAAATAGCCCATAGCAAGATCTTCTTATGGATCCTAGTGATACACGAGAGTTTTGAAGAATTTTAAAAGCTTTGCTTTAACTTCTTCACTAGGAAGAGTCGAAGAGAGTTTAAATATTTCGAGTTAGTTACGCATCCCATAGTCTAGAAATGGTTATGGGTGAGCATGATAGGGCCGAACCCAAAAAACCGAGAACCGACCCATTTCGATACCATAACCGAACCAAGAATGGGGTTTAGGTTTTGTGATCGGTTCTAAATATAGGCCCAAGTCGAGTCGGTCTTGGAAGGCCTAAAATCTGAAACAAAACATGGACCGAAATTTGCAGCTTAGTTACCTAACTATCACAAGTCAAGGCACCAATTCATAGGCCCCAATACAATTTGAGCTAAGTGTATCTACAAACACTATACAAACAGATTTGACATATATGCATCAAGCAAAAATAATCATACAAACACACTTGCAAACAAATCACCTATACAGTGAAAGAAAGAACATAAACACAAGCCAGTGACCTCCACATGATCAGGTAAGCAGTAGTGAGTGGATTAAATGAATCACACGATTCATGAGCAATATACCAATCCATTCCGGTTGTATGACACATTAAAATGATTATGTAAAACAAAACATAATAATCATTATAACGCGTGCAACAAAAATTATCAATATAACATATGCAAGATACATTTACACTATAACACTAGGACAATTTTTCTAAGGAACCCAGATAGTAATTTTAGGTTTTCCTCATGCATACTATTTAGATATATCACGCTATAAAACACTCAGGGAGTAAACAGATGTCTATATGTATATAATCATATAAATCATCAATGAAAATGTACATATAGTATGTACCTGATTGTAATCCAAATCCTCTGCACTAGGATCAAGTGTTGTTGCTAGCATTCCAACCGGTTTACTTTGGAAATAAACAAACGAGCTTCTCAGTAGAGTTCCCGATTTCCAGCTCATTTTCACAATTTCCAGTCGGGTCAGTTTTTTTGGGGAACCAAGAGAACCGTCGGTACAGGAACCGAGTTCCGACCCTAGTTTTAGAGTTTGAGGTCGGTTCCAGGTTTTTATACATGTCAGTTTTCGGGTTGGGTCAGGTCGGGTTTTTACTTTTGCTCACCCTAGAAAAGGTTGTGTAGTAGTTGTTTTTAAGAAATAGTAACAACTATTAAGTTACTATAGTAACAACTTGGTGGTCTTTACAAAAAGATTTTTTAAGTTATAGTTATCATCTTACTCGGTTGAAATGGTTAACATATTTCTCGTTATCATTGAAATATGAAATTTGTACAAATCCAACAAGAAGTTTATCAGGATAAACCCTTTTTAATTTGTACGCTCCAAATATTAAGTTACTATATTGGAATAAAATTTAAAACTAAACAAAAGCCAAAAAAAAAAAAAAAAAACGACATAGAAAAAGACAAAATATACGAATGATACAAGTTAAATTTAAGATGCTCACTTGGTCGTAAAAAGTCTCGTTTATATTTTCTAAATTCGAGAGAAACAAATAAAATACGATATTTCTATTTTCACAATTATTTTATTCTTATGTATTGTTTTACCAATAAAATAAAGACTATTTATGAAAATATGTACAAAATACATATGTAATGCGATGTAATTTTCAGTTTAGATAAAATATTGTGAACATCATCAATTAGTGGTTGTAATTAGGGGTGAGCATAAGCAAAAAATTGACCTGACCCGATAACCCTACAAATTCATACCCGACCTCAAGACCTAGAATAGACCCTACAAATTCATACTCGACCTCCAGACAATTCAACGTTTCTAACATCAATAGACTGAACCTGATTATTGACCTTCAAAATCATCACAACAATGACCATTTCTTCTAATTTCTCTAGGATTCTTACAGGTAAATTGTTAATTGCATACTCGATGGTTGTTTTTTCTTGGTTTATTGTTTATTAAGTGGAATTTTTTTAGTTTTTATTTGGGTTTCATTTGCTTACATATTCTAAGCTGCTTTCACTTGAATCAGTCAAGTAATGAAAGAAGCAGCCAATATTGGGTCACATTGTGTCACACCCTCAAATTTCCACTTGCGGGGTTTTACCGCGAGGCGCATGACAAACCAGGATCCAAGTCAACAATCACAATAAACAACTCTATATGAAAACGTAAAGAAACATAACCAACGATTTTATAAGCGGAAGCGTTTAAGTAGCATTTAATCAACTATGCTATCATCCAAACAGTTATCCAAAACACTTTTTATTACAAAACGTGCAACTATGCCTAGACGCCAATGTAGACTCATGCACCTAGTTCCATTTGTTGCTACCTTAGCGACCTGAGAAAAACATGCCAAAAAGATGTCAACATATAATGCTGGTGAGTCCACAGGTTTGTTCAAAATGTTATCAAGATGTTACCAGAATGTTACCATGTCCATACTATATCCATGTTACCAAGTACGCTAGCTAGGCGTATGTTCTGTTACTACTACGATTGGAAAACCATTACTAGACTGTTACCATGTGTTCAGCCCGATGTGTTGTAGCCATGCTACGAGTGTTACCAGTTCGAGACAATATGCACCCGCCGGCCCTCCAAGCCGTCGAGTGGGGTTTGTCAAACCCAATAGATCTATCCACATTTCCCCCGTTGTGCATCCCCGCACATTCATGGTTTCCCCCGGGACTTTAAAAGATCGTATAGTACACAAGTTTTAAAACCATAGTATGACATATGTTACCAAAATAGTTTAGTGCATGTTTTCTCCCCCAAAAGTTAAAGCAGTAAAAGTGGGGCCGTGAACTCACCTTAAATAGCGTTCTTCGATTATAAGTAAAGTTGTTAAGCCCTTGATAATCCCTCTACCGGAGATCTATCAAAATGTTCACATAAGTGTTCCGACTAATAACCATAAGGTTATCTAGTCCCCGATTGTCCAGATTGTAACCAAGTATGTTTTAAAACGTGTTTAAATGTTTAACCGACACACTAGACCGACCCGACATCCCGTTGGTGACCCATTACCCTAACAAATCAAGTACACATAGATTACACACAAGGTTCAAGCATAAAACACTTAGTTTGTATCAAAAATCTCATTTCTGCATCAGAACGGTCGAACCAGTTAGTTTTCAGTCTCCTTCGCCCGTTTTCAGTCTCCTTCGCCCGTTTTACATTTCGTTCGACCGTTTGATGCCTCCTTCGCCCGTTTTACTACGTTCGCCCAACAAAAACCCAGGTTCGACCCTGGATTCCCTCCTTCGCACCTTCGATCGGTCGAAGGAGGCCAGGTTCGCCCCTGTTGTGCAAATTTTCCTAAAAACGCTTCAAACACATTCAAAACGACTCGAAACATCACCAAACACAGCAGTCAAGCATGGATAACTTATCCCTACAAAACCCCACCGATTTCCCCCGATAATACGTCCGTTTCAGCCCTTTCCCAAAACGGTAAAGATTATGGAAACATCACTTTCATGCATGAATAATTTACCCAATTTGGAAACTTTTGAAGTCGATTCATGCTTAGCTTAAAATACTCAGTTTGTCGATTATCCGATCTTTCTTATTAGTTCTATTGATCATAAATATCATATATCACGTGTTGATTCGTTAAAATCCCCCAAAATACGCATAACATCATCATCTAATCGATTCTAACCCCTAACAACAATAAATCAGCATCAATAACAATCCTACATCATGGTTCTATCATAGATATAGCAGCAAATCATTGCACAACACATAACACCACATAATACACAACTAACATATGTTTATTATCATGAAAACCTATGTTATATGATTAGGTTTTAGTTTAGAAAGATGTTTAAAAGGTTTTTAATCATGAAAACACCCTTAGTACAGATCCGGACAATTAGGGTTAGATGAAAACGAATTAAAATGCTTTAAAAAGGATTTAGGATCAAGAACACACCTTAAATCCTTGTTTAGATGTTGTAAACGGGTTAGATTATGGAAAAGAAGAGCAAAAAACTCCTTCCTCAGTGTTGAAAATCGTTTGAGAGTGTTTTGGAACGGCTAGGGTTTGTGAAATGGTGAAAACAATGACAAAGGTTGGTATTTATACTGTCCCACATTCGCCCCTTTTTGATGGGTGAATGAGCCCTCCTTCGACCCTTCTCAGGGTCGAATGAGTCCTTCTGTGGTCGAAGGAAATTCTTCCCATCCCAGTTCCCAGGTTCGCCCCTTTACAAGGGTCGAACCAAGGCAAATTATCTCCTTCGACCATTCGAAGTGGTCGAACCAGAGTTCTTTGTTTAGCTAGTTTTTCCAGTTTGTCGTGTTTAACGCATTCTAACACATCTTAACATACAAGCATGCAACCTTAGTCTATGTTTAGCATATTTAGGCACGTATAATCATTTACGCATTATTTAAACACATCTATGTATATAATCCACCACACGACCCATAATCCACACATATACTTAATTAGTTCATGTAATGTCACCAACAACGGAACCCGGTACTAGTGTATTACCACAACGACTCCCAATGATCCTCCAGATCATTGTACCCTGGACAATCCTAACTTGACCCGACTCAACTAACCCAGTTAAGTTCGTTTATAAATGTTTCTCGCTAAGGTAGACTTAGATGTTACTAATATGTTTAAGCCAAACATGCCGGGTGTCACATCATCCCCACGTTGAAAGAATTTTCGTCCCGAAAATTGCGCAAAGCCCCAAAAGAAAGAAACGAAAAAGAACAGAACGAAAAGGAAATTACCGGATGTCACACATTGGTGTAAAATTATCAAAAATTGCAATACCTCTTGAACAAGAAGCAGTCACGATGAATGAAGCCGGAAACTTGGACTCCAAGTTAACCTTGATACTTGGGGGCTGTTTGGCAAGTGCTGAATTAGTAAGTGCTGAACCAGTAAGAGGTCTGAATGAGTAAGAGGCTCTGAACCAGTAAGTGTTGAACCAGTAAACTGTTGTTTGGTTAAATATCTGAATAATATGAAAAATGACTATTTTACCCTTTTTGACCTGTGTGTATATAATTACCCGGAATCAACCATATATGTTTTTCTACCTGTACTTTAACATCTTCGAAAGAAAATACATACCAAATAAAAATAATAATACATACCCTACATACACATAATATATATACTACACAAAAAAAAAAAAGAAACAATCACTAAAATCCAACCAAGCTTCACGTGCTACCTAACCTCTCCATCCCTTCATCACAAGTTCATCACTTCCCCATTCCCTTTCTTTCTTTTTTTTTTTTAACCATTTTGAACAGACAAACCACTGGAAACCCACCATTTCTACCATCCAAGTAAAAGAGAAGAGAGAGAGTGTGTTCTGGAGAAAGGAAAGGAGGGTGGCGTACGACAGCAGCCAGAGGAGGGTTGGGGTGGCCGGCATCGGCGCTGAGGAGGGTTGGGGTGGCCGGCGTCAGAAATGAGGAAAGCGTGGGTGGTCGGCGTCGGAGCTGAGAGTGGGGTGGTTGGGGTGACTATCAGGAAGGAAGGTTAGGGGTATACATGTCTTCTTGTTCAGTCATGTTCATTCAGAGAGTGTGTAATGCTGAATGGTTCAGTCTTAATGGAACCATTCAGAGGTTGTGTTTTAGTAAAACAAACACTCCAGCCTCTGACCGATTCAGCGGCAAGCTTTGAATGAAACCATTCAGAGGGTAAACAAACAGCCCCTTAGGAAATTATTATGGATTCAAGATTAATCGTATTCAGTAATCAGTGATATGCATTCTTATTATTTAGGTTAACACAAAACAATCCGACGAGCTTGGCCCATTATATATGTTAAAATATTCGGTCCAGGAGGTCTCGTCGGTTTCTTTAGGTTCCTGGACTGGAATTGACCCGAACCCGAAACATTTAACAAATTAGAACCGAAACTTAACCTAGTTACAACATGTAGGGTCGATTTCGGTATCTACCCCGTCTGGTTCTCGGGGGTTTTCGGTTCGGCCCATTGTATGCTCACCCCTTCCTGTAATTGAAAGAACATTCTTGGTTATTCAACGAACCAGCTTATGGTGGAAACACTTAAACCACTTCATAATTACATAAGGATCATCAAATGATAAGACTTAACTTAAGTCGAGTTTAAATAAATTTAAAGCGAGTTAAACTATAAGCTAAAACTCATTTAATACATAATACTTCTTAATGTGACAAGTTTAAGAAATGAAGTTTTAACTAAAAAATTAAATTTTAGAAAACCTAAAACCAAAAGTAAACTAGTTTTTTTTAATAGGACAATAAATAAAAAAAATCATAAAATTAAATCTAAAAAAAAACTCATTAAATCGACTAGAAATCGTTGACGGATCTTGCCTTTTTTTCTTTTCAAATATTTGTTTGTCCAATTCATCAATATCATCGGTTTACATCCCAAGCACCATAAAATCAGTGATATCAGACTTTTGTTGTTTAATCGCTAACAATTGTTGAATATTCTTATCGAGAATATCCATTTGGGCTTGGGTATTTGAGGAAGATGAAGACGTACCCACTCCTTGGTTTTTTGATTTTGCCCGATCTCTCCCCGTTGGATGAGTTATTTCAACCGGTTCATCTGAAATCTCAAATTCATCTTTCAAATCATGTAGATTTGATTGGGACCGCACATCCAAACCGTCATAAGAGGATCCTACGTTGGTGGACAATACGCTCTTCGACCTTTTGGATCATGTCTCCTGCACGTCCATAAGCGGGACGAGATGCCACTTGATGATTTTACTTAAGGTTTATCATGGTTTCTCCATTGTGAACGTGTGACAACCAGCAAAATTAAGGTAATTCCGTACTATCTAATTATGCGTAATTAACGTAATTAAGTACAATTTTGTGTTAATTGTTTTAGCTAAGCCTTAGAGAATAGCAAATTCCCCATAAGATGAATAGGAATGCATATGTTTAATGTTGAAGCACGACGAAATCGCGAGCAAATAAACTTGTCCGGAACGGACGTTGGTGATTACCCGATAAATATTAATTAACCAAAAACGATCTCGAACACCCGGGATATGAAATAAAGGGGATTTTCATGAAATATTATGTGTTTTGGAACTCCAACACCATATGTAGAAACTCCAAACACAAATCTCCCGGTAATGAATAAAGTTCGCGTATCGCACCCGATACGCGCGAAACTTATATATTCACGAATGCCTAAAATAACTCATGTTTAAGGGTAATTGGGAATCAACTATATGTTCGGAATAGCTCGTAATAAACACGCGATAAAACCCCGAAAACCCTAACTGAACTAGTTAGATTATAACTAATAAATCCAAGATATTTTTGCAAAACAAGTGGGACCCACAAGCCCCCATTTGGGCCGGTTCTAGGGAGGGCACAAGCCACCCTACTTTTGCTTGCAACTTTTGTTAAAATGATGGTGTTGAAGGATCATGCTTTAGTTTTGTCTAATCATGGTACAAAAGCTCACCTTTATAATATCTACTACATGCAAGATACCACTACACTTCAAAATACAAGAACTCTTCTTCTCCTTCAACAAAACCCACGACCACCATCCACATAACACCATTTAACTTTGTTTTTCAACAAACACTTCAGAAATTACTTCCATTCCATACCCTACACTAGTGTGCACAAGAAACTTGGAGCTTAACCCTTGGAAGGCACACTTAAACCTCCTTCCATTTGAGTTTTGAGGCTTACCTAGCCTTGTGCTAGTTGTAAGTTTCTTAATCTTGCTTCTTGTTTATGCATATTTTTATTTAACATGGGTTAGGATAATAAACTTTCACATAATGAAACACACGATTTACAAGACTAAAATGGAAGTGTTTAAACACATGATTAGGGTCGTGAGTTTTCTAGTGGTTATTAATGTTTTTGTTAGTTTAAAAGTTAACATAATCTTACATGTGTTAAAGATTCTAACATAATATTTAACAAGGGTTTTGATCATGAAATAATATATGTTTTTACAAGTTTAACAAAGTTTTTTAAAGATAATAATGTGGCCAAAAGTTTGGTGTCAAAATGTTAGTGTTGTTATATTTTTTTTATAAGTTCACATACACGTGTATTTGAAGATGTTTTGGATGATTTTCACAAAAATAACTTGAACATACTTAAAAGTGATTTTAATCACCCTAATATAACCATCTAAAACATAATAACATGATGGAACTTAAAAATGTTACAAGATCTAAAAACTACATCTCTAAAGACACTAACTTTGAAACACTAAAAATGGACATATTGGACACTATGGACTTAACACACCAAATACACATATTATTAACCCTAATAAGATGATATTGGACTATTATTAATGTTGGAACATAATAATAAGTCATATTGACAAAGTTGATAAAAACAAGTTTATAAGTCTTGTGTAAAATTGTCATTTTTGAAAAATCTAGGTAGAAAAGGTAACTTTTTGAAAGTTAAAGGAATTATTTTGCAACTTTATAAGTTAAGGGGTATAAAATGACATTTTAGAAACTTAGATCTAAAAATGTGAGTTTGAAAAGTTAGGTGTAAAAATGGAAGATGTTAACTTTCTTTGGTTGTTTTGTGAAAAGTTAATAAACTTACAAAAATGTGTTTTTTGTATAAAAATGTGTTTTTTATAAAATAAGATTTTATAAAAATATATATTTCCAAAGAAGATGGAAAATTATAAAAACAAATATTTTTATAAAAATTTGATAACTTAAAGACTTGGTAAAATTTTGTGTAAAATGGACACTTTTGTATATATTGGAATACAAAAGTGTTAGTAATTCGTTATAAACAATCAAGTCTTGATTTTGAAAATAAAAATGTTATTTATAAAGTTCCAAGTAAAATAAGTAGGCTTGTAAACGAACCGAACGTTCATGAACTGTTCAACGGGAAGTTCGTTTATGTTCGTTTACTTAAATAAATGAACGAACACGAACACACGTTTTGTTCGTTCATTTATGTTCATTTGGTGTTCGTTTATGTTCGTTTAATTAAACTTAACTTTATTTTTATTATTTATTTCCTTTTGTTAAGTATCTTAATTCATATGTTCTAAAAACTTAGCCCTAACCCTAACATTCTAACCATAACATTTATCAGACACTATCCACACTTCACAACCCCACCTCCCTTCTTCTCCACACTCCACACTCCACAACCCTACCTTCTTCTACTTCCGGTCGACCATCTGCACAACCCCGCCTATAACCTCCATAGCCCCGTCACCAGCAGTCCACAGCCCCGCCTCCAGCCTCCACAACCCAGTCTCCACTCTCTAGTCTCCAGCCTCCACAGTACCGCCGTCTCCCTCATCCCCATCTCCACAGACCATGGCGCCGCCGTATTTCTCTTCCCCGTCATTTGGTTTTGGTTGCATTCGTTTATGTTCATTTGTGTTCATTTATATTGATCATTTGTGTTCGTTTATGTTCATGAACTGTTCGTTTAAGTTTTAAATGAACGAACATAAACGAACACGAACACGATCACGACAAATTTATTAATGAACGAACACGAACACAAATTTAAAATGTGTTCGTGTTCGTGTTCGTGTTCGATTAAAGTTAAATGAACAAACACGAACACACTTTGTTCGGTTCGTTTACGGGCTTAAATATGTAGAAATTAAAGGTTGATTAATTTCAAGAAAACATATTGTTGGAAACTTTAGGAAAAATAACCAAGTATATATTTTTGGATGTAGGAAAAAATAATATTACGACGACAAGTATTATTCCTACGAAAATATATCTATACAACTTGTATTATTCGGGACATGAAAATATATAAATACAAGTAATAATTGTGATGTATTTATATCACGACGTGTTAACAGACAAAAATGTAAAACAAACGAACAAGTATATATTGTATAACTTCCTACAAGATACATATATATGTTATTGCGTCTAAATGTGGAAATGAAAACATATATTTTATGGGCTAAAATATATAACTTGGGTGAAAATACATAACACTTTCCTAAGTATTGAAAAGCTATTCATGGGAGAATTAACGTAAACAATCTATAAAGATTTCACATTTAAAACAAGTATACGAACTTGACAATGTTCGGCCCGACAAGATCCTAATATATTTATTTAATGGGAAAGTAAACATACGGTAAAGTGAGTCGATTCGAGTGTTGAAAATGTAATATCGATCGACAAGATCCTAGTATAACTATTTAATGGGAAAATAATTATACGGTAAAGTGAGTCGAGTCAATGATAATGTAAACAAGTTAATTAATACAGAAATATAATTGTAACTTATAACAAGGGTAATCCATCACCAACGAACCTAGGATACACGTTTAATTAAACGGAGAATTGAACTAAATAGTGGTGTTGGGAGTTGGACGTACAACTTGCCGAAACACACGCGCTATAGACTTAGTGATTTATACGTCTAGGACATGTAACGATCCCACATCGGTTGGGAAGGAGAACTAACACTTCTATATAAGAGGTGGGATACCTTCCCTATCGTGACGCGTTTTGGCGTGGGAATTGCTTACGACCAATGCAAAATCGGGACATGCCCGGAAAATATCGTGGTACGGGAGTGGGATGTTACAAATGGTATCAGAGCCAGAGCCGGGCCGTTGTGCCAGCGAGGACGCTGGGCTCCTTAAGGGGGTGGATTGTAACGATCCCACATCGGTTGGGAAGGAGAACTAACACTTCTTTATAAGAGGTGGGATACCTTCCCTATCGTGACGCGTTTTGGCGTGGGAATTGCCTACGACCAATGCAAAATCGGGACATGCCCGGACAATATCGCGGTACGGGAGTGGGCTGTTACAGGACATTTGTTGGTGTTTGAACCCGGACAAGCTATTCTCTTTATTGGATTTGCTTGCTTTGCTTGAGGTGAGTTTCACGGTCCCATTTTACTATTTTTATTTTCGGCGGAAAGATATGTTATGTTAGGGAAATATGTGATATGTTGAATACTTGAGTTTGTTGTTCGCCACTCGGGGTGAGTCCTCGTTACTGTAACCATTTATTCGTGTGTATGTGTAAAATCGAAACCGAAGGAATATTTGGATAGTACTATTGATGCCTGACAAGGCCCATCCCTAATCGATAGCGTCGATTATGCAACTGTGTATGCCAGGGGTGCACGTATTATGAACTAAGTTGTTATTTTCTGAGAAACAACTATGAGTGAGGCATTGCTAGTCTTGGTTTGGTTATGGGCTCAAGTAGATTGTAGGAACTTGCAACTCTTACAATAGTCACTACTTGTTTTTATTTCCAAAAAATGTTGTTAAAATGTTTTGGAAAACTAAAACCTGTGAACTCACCAATATTTATATATTGATGATTTTTAACATATCTTTCATGTAACTAAGCGCTGGATGATCGCATGGCTAGTACGGGCAGGGATCTACTTAACGTCGGATATTTTTGGCGGGTTTTACTTTTATTTTCCAAGGGGTTGGGATATAATCGTGAAACCTCTACTTTTGAATTTTAAACTATGATGTTTTAAGGATGTATGAACATGAAACTCAATTCGACGTTTTAAATAAACTAGTGGAATACCCGCGCGTTGCCGCGGGTATGTATTTTTATTCACATTTTAAATTGCCAAAACTTTATACACCATACTGTCATTTATCCAATCCGATTCGTGCTTGATTTTTATTTGCAACATTTAGTTACACACATGAACCAAAGAGCCTTTAGTCTACTGGTTACAAAGTGTTAAATAAGGCTTAACCTTTTCTTGTGATGATAATTCAAATTCCATTGGTAACAAAAAGTTAATCCATTAAAAAAAAAGTTACATGAATTAATCTATTACTTGGTAATGGTTCTAGGTAACAAAAAGTTAATACATGAATGGTGCAATTGATTTGTATTAGTGACTTGTACATAAGGGCATAGATGGAAGAAAATGGTAAAAATTAGAGATTTATGCATGAGACCTTTTGTATGCCATCTTAAAATGATGGTGAAATTACCTTCTTACCCATCTCTCCTCCTTAATAAGGTAGTAGAGATGATATCTTTTCTTAATTACTTATAGTTTGTGTTAAGCTTGGTTTGATGCTCTTCGAACGCCGCGCCACGTGTTTCTGCCATTGGCGTGGTGTGACAGAACGAATGTCCTTTATATTGTTTGTAGATTTATGGGTATCAAGAAACAAATCTACATCATTAGTACCGCTTGGTCGGTCACCACATTTGTTACAGAGGTTGTTGAAGATGACATTAGAGGTGGTGCATTATTTTTGTTGCATTTCTCTCCATTTACCGGAAGTGGAATCCAGATTGCGATAGGCTTCATGTCCCATTAGCGAATAAAAGGTTTGTCGAACACGACACTAGAAAATCAGGTCCTCTTTGACGGTTAGCTGGAAAAAAATTAACATAAAATGTTAATATTCTAAAATATAAAATAATATATAATATTGGACCTAGGTCCTCCGAGATGTCAACCTAAGCATGAGTCAAATGTATCTCTTCCTCTTCGGTCCGTTACTTAAAAATTCTTTCAACGGGCTCAACTTCATTATCTTTTTTATGCTTTGTTTTTTGTTGTTGTCGGAAGGGGTCGTTTTGTGTTGGTAGTATAATGTCAGGTTGGATTTCGGGTATAATGGTTTGTGAATATTGTGTGCTTTGAGCGTACATAGCATAAAAAGCCGTCGCTTGTGCTTGTGGGTCGAGTGGTACATCAACCACGGGCCCGAACGATAACAATTGTTGAACAAAGGAGGTTAGAAGACTAGAGGTAAGTGTTGGGTTGAGAGTTCAATGTGTTTGGTTGGTTCAGTGAGTTTCGGTATTGGGTATATGGGTTGTTCGGATTGATGTTGCTCCATGGATACATTTTTTTAATATGTGTAAAATACGGTAGATGAAAGAAGATTTTTGAGAGTTTGAGAGTGATACATATGGAGAAATGTGGTAAAAAAAATTTGTAAAAGTGTTTGTGTGTGTGTGTCACACCACGCCAATGACGGAAACACGTGGCATGATTTACAAGGCTTTTAATAGAAAATATGCATAATTAAACTTCAAAATATAGATGCCAAAGTATTGAGTTTACACGTCTCAAATGTAATTTTCAAAATGAGAGATTTTTACAGTTTTTTTTCTTAAAACCTAAGGAAAATACTAGGAAAATCCCTCCCCAATCTCATCGTTCCCGTCTAGCCTAGTCAGACCCAATAGTACTATCCATTTATTATTTTGGTCCCACCTAGGACTAATGGTTACAGTAAACTACAACGATTTTAATCTGTCCCATGTTGGCGAAACCTCTTACCCATGGTATCATTCCCTTACACCCATTCATTCTCCTATAATCACCACATAATTTCTACATAAGCAATACTTTCCCTTAAAATGTAAAATAGTAAAAAGGGGTCGCAAATTTCACCTTGAATCTATGCAGTAAACAAGCTAGTAATAAAATAGCCCAGAGAAAACCGACCTACATGTGTCCTAACACTGTAAGACACTATAGATCTATGTGTGCGTCTATATGGCAGGTTGTTCACCCAACTCCCGACACATAACGATGCTTACCCTTTTCCAAAAAGATTGTTTTGTCCGACGATCCGTTGGTGACTCAAATGTTTGATAAATTATATTTACAAGTGACAATTTATCTTCAATAAATCATAGCATCATAATTTACCATCAAATAATTATTATACTTATTGAAAACCCTAAGTTATATATGTTATACACCCTTGGAAAATTTTCACATAATTTACCATAATTTCCTTAAGATCACATATTTATACACATATTAACACCTTTTAACTATAAAAATACTGTTTTTCAAGTTTGGCAACAAATTGCCCATACGTTGCAATTTCTAGCTGAATTGTGATGACTTACGTGTCAAAACTTACATATAAATATATATACACACCAATACATAAACGTTCATGTTATAATACTTGTTTTTAGAGTCAAAATATGTTTATGGTTTCTGATTTAGATCAGCTTAGGGCTTGTTTGATAGTCTCTTAATGACCATTCAAAGGTTACATCTTAATGGTCCATAACCTCTGAATGGTTAAGAGGTAACCTTAAGTATGAATGGTTAAGAGGAAACCATTAAGCATCCAGTAGCCAATTTGGTAAGTAGATTGTTCCAGATCTAACTTTATCGGGGATGGCGAGGTTTTGGATAGAGAGGGCGGCTGGTCTCGAGGAGGGTGAAATATCACCGGAATCTTCAGGAGGAAACAACAGAAACTCAATTACATTCTTCATATCCAATCTTCCCGACGATATGTCCACGGACAAACTGAGAGAGGAATATGGTAGATGTGGTCAACTTGTGGATGCATATATTGCTCGGAAAAGAGATAAGTTTGGCAACGTGTTTGCTTTTCTAAGATATGCAAAGGTGAAAGATATAGAAAAAAATGGTGAAAGCTCTTAACGGTGTGAGATTCATGGGGTGGAAAACTTTTGCTAAGGTAGCAAGGTTTAGCAGGGATGAAAGGCTAACGAAGAAGAACATCGGACAAGAAGTTCCTGCAAAAGATATAGTTGGGAAGGTCAACCATTGCAATTTGGAAAAGCAAAATTTTTGGTCGGAGTGGTTTATTGAAGTTTTCAGTTGGGAAGGTCAACCATTGCAATTTGAAAGATTGGTTTGGCTCAGAATAATCAGTCTTCCACTTAATTTGCGTTGCGAAGAACATGCTCTAAGGATTGGGGAGTGTTTTGGTGCGGTGATTACAGACGCGGACAAAGGCATCAATGAACCTAACCTTACTAGCGTTTATGTCGAGGTAGTAGTTAACCACGACAGAAGTATCAAGGAGGAGGTGAAATTTAAATGGAGAAACGAGGTATTATCTTGTTGGGTGACGGAAGGAGCCGTAAGCTGGGCACCGGAATATATAAAAGAAGATGTGGTGGTTGTTGGTGAGGACATGGTAAGTACTCTTGATTCTGATTGTCATAATGTTGATATTTAGGATGATACAGCGGAAGTCTAGCCAATGGATGTTAGGAGCCCCTCGGAAAATATTCAGGTTCTGATTCCACCAGATTCCGGTAATCCAGGGCCATCGGAGGTGGAATGCGAAAGATCGAATGGATTTAATGTAGGAGGTGAAAAGTTGCATAGTGTTTTGGTGAACAATAATGATGGTGGGCATGAGCTGCATGGGGAAGGACGTTGTGTGGATTTTGAGGTTGATATAAATGCTAATTCAAATTCTAGTGGGGTGTATGCTCAAATAAAGGATAATACTAAAAATTGTGAAGTTTATTATTTTGGTTTAAGAGGGGGAGTGGAACAAAAGATCGAGGCTATTTCTAGAAAGTGGACTAGACGTAGGAGAAGCCCAGTTCCACAAGGCCAAGCTTCTGTAAGGAATGGTGAGGAGAACAACCATATGAACGGGGAAAATGACACAAAAAGATGAATACGGTTTATCCTAGCGGCGTTATCCTTGGAGAAATGCATCCTAAGATTTTCATAGGGTACAGACATAGGGAGACTAAATGCATTATGGAGTGGGAGAGATGTGCGATTTTTGATGACATGGGGTAGGAATTTTTATTGTAACATTAGTTACTACAGGTGATTTTGCGGGCGTTTTATATTGTGTTAGTATCTTACTTGTACACTGTAATCTATATTTTAGGTGTTGAATGAAAGTAATTGGCCGATCAAAAGAATGAGGCAACCATTAAGATGTTATCTCTTAACCATTCATACTTAAGATTACATCTTAATCATTAAGAGGCTATGAACTATTCAAATGTAGCCTCTTCAGAGGCTACCAAACAACCCCTTACTAATTAGCTAGATTTTGACACCGAAATTATTGTTTTTAACATTTTGTTGGGTGTAGTTTGTTAACATAAATGCCTAAACACATCAAAACATTAACATATACTTAAAACCATGTAATTTATACCAAAAATACATAAAACTTTCTGATCGAAACCATTTTTATATTACCACCATTTTTAAACCTAAAGCTTGTCAATTTATCCACTTTTTAAGTTTATAATCCCAACAAAGCACATAAACCATATAGTTTTAATACACCTTCAAAAACTCAAGTTTTCCTTTTAAATTTTAGTGTTTAAGTCTATCCAAAAGAGGACTTTTGCTAAACACCCAATTAATTAGTGGCTAGAATACACTATTTTATGCCTCCTTTCATGTGTAAAATCAATATGCAACATGATCCAATCATCAAGATTGTTATTTCATATAAAAATACACATTAAATGTTACTCCTTTAATTACCAAAATGGATTGTTCAAAAACTTATAATCATCAAATACATTAGAAGAATCATAATTACCAAAACGGATATTGTTATTCTACAAAACTTATCTTACTTAATATTTAGGTAGCAAACTTTCTAAAACATAAGTACTGGTGTAGTGGTGTTTAACTTGACAAACTTTTAGACAATTATATCGCATATGGGCAAAGATAATAATAATAATATTAAATAATTTCTGATGATTAATTAATAACTAGTATTATGCCCGCGCGCTTCGCTGCGCAAATACAATTAAAAAAAACATGGCAGCGTATTGCATTCTAATTTGGCTAAATTTCGTAAAACATGTCTCTTTCTCGCTCTCATTCTCATAAGAGACGGCTTTTGAAAGTAAATTCAAGTTTTAACAATCAAAATTACGATTCTTTTTTTTTTTACAACCCATATATGTTTATATGTTTTCATACAATCATTCAAGCTTAACTTTCTTAGTATAATATAATGATTTTAGAATTTATATTAATATTATAGTCATTTTGCAGTTGATCTAGACGGTCACTTTGTCTTTTTAATTGAAATCATATAAGGGTGAGGAACTTAAAAACAACTCACATGAAAGTAATGAATGTGATAATTCAAATACATTAATAAGTCTCTAAATTGATTATATAGTAATAGTACAAGTGCATAATGCAATAAGGGGTATTATGGAGAACTTTTACATGACATATATATGTTAAAGCATGAGTCTCTTGATACCCATCTTAAAATGGGTGTAAAATTACTTTTCTAGACATGTCTCCTCCTTAATAAGATAACATAGATTAGTAAGATTCTAACAGATTTATTGTATGATCAAACTATAGGTAAAAATGTGTATCTTTTTTAGCAGACACAAACAAAAGCATTTCACAAATGATTAAATGCATAATATATTGATTACAAAAACTTAGACAAACCTGAAAAAAAAAAAAAAAAAAAAAAAAAAAACGTTTACGTATTTTAAAATCTATCAGGAATCGGGACGTAAAACTCAGAGTGAATTCACCGACAAATTTTAGGGTCCACTATCAATTATTCAAATCTACAAATAAACAAAAATAATGTATTACTCCTATAAATTTATTATATTCACCCCAAAATAATAATATATAGTATGTATGTACGCTAGGAGGTAGTTTGCTGGTAAAGTTTCGTATGATTTAACCAAATCGTTGCGAGTTAAAATTTTTCAAAATGCAAGTAATGGTAATTTTATCCATTATTTTTTATACACTAAATTACTACATTACTTGCCATAATTGCAAATTCATCTTCGCGTTTGGTTTAAAAGATATTATGGAAGTTTACAAGCATATGCGGCTTACCTCGGCGAAAAAGGACATGGTTCAAGGTTTGATGATTATAGGTTGTTGGAGAATATGAAAGTCTCGGAATGATCGTATTTTTAATAATAGAAATACTAAAACAGTGGAGGTTATAGTGGATGTGAAGACTTATGGTTATATGTGGTATAAACATAGACATAGAATTAGCACTACTACAAAAAGAGGCATTTGCTAGGAATGTTTGCTACCAAACAAATCGGTTGCAAATTTTGCTACGAAGTAGCTACGGATTAGCTACGAACGCATTTTGCTACAAGTTAGCTACGGATATTACGTAGCAAATGATATCCGTAGCAAAATCCAAAGCAAATCCGTAGCAAAATTGGCGAAATGAATATAAAAAATATTTTGGCAAAAATCGGTAGCAAAATCCGTAGCAAAACCAAGAAAATAAGTTTTTTACAAATTAACTAAAAAAGTTAAATATAATTCATAGCAAAATCCGTAGCAAATTTGAGGGAGTAAGGTATAATAAAAATAATTTGCTAAAATTGATAACAAAATCCGTAGCTAAGTCATGAAAATAAATGTCAAAAACTAACTAAAAGAAGTATTAAAAAATATGTAGCAAAATCGGTAGCAACATTGAGACAACAAACACTTAAAAAAACTTCGTAGTAAATTTGGTAGCAAAATCTTGAAAAAAAAAACTTAAACTAATGTTGCAAAATCTATAGCAACGTTCATAGCAAAATTCTTTACAATAACAAGAAATAACTATCTAATAAATAATTTAATATTATTGTTGAAGGGATGTGGTACCAAAACATCAGTAGTAATACCATATCACAAACCTACAAACAACGCCTAGCTAAACATACTCCGCCCATTTTACGTCAGCGGAACAGTAAGCGTCCATCAGACAGTGGACGCAGACTCACCCGCCTGTTTTACGTCAGCGTGCCAGACACGCTACGAAGCTTCTTCAGCAAGATAGACAAAGCTTCGTCAACACGACTCAAAGATACCTTCTGGGGCAGCCTCGAGACACACACTCCTGCCCCAGGCAACTGTTCCTGACACTGCAGGCTGCTCGTCAGAGTTCTCAGCCAATCAAAGGCTGCGCTGAGTCCGACACCCAGAAAGGACGACGACGTGGTAGTCTCACAACCAAGATATCTCTCTGACAGAAGACTTTTGCAACCCTCCAACTTGTCTCACGTTCTAGATAGAAGGATGATTACCCACCGCCCAGGAGTACGTAGGCGGACGCCACGTGTCCGCCGCTCACCAGCGTCCACTTAACAGACGCCACGTGTATTTTCGTCAGGATGGTAACATCCCCCTTATTCCTTTTTTTTTTTACCAAACACACTTGCACCATTGGGCTTAGGTGTAACAGTACCTCAACCGATGGCGGAATCATCGAGGTGTCACGTAGTGACGATTGTTCAAAAGCACATGGTACTAAACGAGCTTGTTTATAGCGTGAATACTATTCACTTATGATTCGTTAATGGTAACTTGCGTAAATATTATTTTATATATAATTTAGCTATTTTTCATAATTTCATAAATAATAATCATTATTATTTACATATAATTTTAATATATATTAATTAAAAGTTATATATATAGTAGGCTCGTTAAGGCTTGCGACCTGGCTCGAGCTCAATAACCAAAGCTGGGGCTCGTTTGCTAAACGAGCTTGTTTATAGCGTGAATACTATTCACTTATGATTCGTTAATGGTAACTTGCGTAATTTATAGGCAATTATGATTCGTAACCACGCCAACCCGAACCTCTGATTAATATCAAGAACACCACAAATTTGTGGGCTTTCGTGTCTTCAATGAACAACCAACAGGTTCAACAACAACAACATTAGATGGTTTTCGGATGTAATCTGTGGGCCTATCTAAAGAGGAAGTCAACATCAGATGTTAGTCAAAGTCAACCCAACCCAATCAAACCAGACAGCTTAACGATGTTCAAACCAATCAAGAAACAACTATGTTTTCGGTTACTCCTACCATTCACTATGTTCCAGTAAACATAGATGTTGTGAGTGTATTAATTATGAATGCTGAGAAAGGTTTTGACCGGAAGACACGACTTACAGGAGGTGATAATGGTGCAATAGCGTGTTTCGCTCATCGAATGGAGATTGGAGAATTGGCATAATCGTCTATGAGTGCACAGAGTTCAGATGAAGAAACTGAATCATCATTTAGTGAGCAAGATTCTGAACAAAGTCCCGAAGAAACCAACAGATCAGATACAGAATGTTCAACTTTTGGCAAGAGTGGATCAGAGGAGGAAGATACAAATCTTCAAAAACCAGAAGTTGGAGTTCAAGTCATGCACGGAACTGATTCTATTGCGAATAGATCTTCAAGGCCTGGGTCCCCCTCACGAACTAATATTTGACTGAGTGTGCAGGATGTTATAGGAGGAACTATCAGCCGTCCTTAGATTGTTGGCAGTGGGGCATCCTAGCTAGGGGTGTACAAAAAGCTCGCGGCTCGAGGCTCGCTTGAAACTCGCTCGAAAAAAGCTCGCTCGAAAAGGCTCGTTTGGTTTTCGAGCCGAACAAACCCAAAAAATTGTAACCAAATTTAGGAGTGATGAGCAGTTTATGGGTAACCGAACAAACCCAAAAAATTGTATCGAAAACATATTAGGATTCCAATTTTTGTTACACTTGTCATTAAGACTCTTGAATTCAATTAGACTCGTATACGTGAACAATGAATGTTCAATCCTTTTGCTGAATGTTTTAGTTAGTTAACAATCTTTGTTTTATTAAGCTTTGTTTATTAAAAGTTGGTATTGATATAGTTTTGTGCTGAAATTTTTGATGAAGTTAGAAGTATGGCACTACACATTTATTGTACAATGTTCTTATTGATTGTTATTTGTTTCATTTTGCAGCGCATAACAATTGTTCTACAAGATATTATCTCACTTAACATGGTGTCTGCAAGAGTCATTTTTTACCCCCATGATGTGTTATTTGTGGCTTTGATGAAGGCTGTGATTTCATGGTACATATCTTTTGTTTTGTTTTCTTAAAGTAATATATTAAAAAATTTTGAAAGCAGGATCCTTAAAGATTTGTGTTGGTCTTTAGATGAAAATGAGGCGTTCTTGCGAAAATATTTAAAAGCATTCATTTTTGTTCAAATTGTTGGTTGTTGCAATCTATAATGGCTTCTTTTGAGCTTCTTGGTTAGAATAAGTACAAAAGCTTAATAAGAATTCAAAATGCTTATAATTTGTGTTTTGTTTGTTATCATATCTGTGAGGGAATTTTTGATATGAGGTCTTGGGAGAGGTTATTAAAGAAGGTACAATCACTTTCTAACATCTTTGATACTGTTGGTTATAACTAACCTTGTGAATTTAGACAGCTCATTCCTGATATAAAATTCAATACAGCCGACACTGAGAGTGGTATCAATTCTACTTATTGCCAAAATGACCTAGGACTTTCAACTACCAATACTTCAAAGGTATGTTTATATTTTTTTTTTGTTATATTACTTTCTTGTGCTAAGTTTTGTGAATTTTAGGTGGCTTATAAATGTAGATTGAGAGCGAGATCATATAATGCTTCTTGGTGTATTAATTAATTTTATTTTTTAATTGAAATCGTCTCAGTTTTGTTGAACATACTTAAATACATGGTTATGAATTTAAACTTCAAAGAAGAATTATAGGATTCATACAAGACATATTATCATAGCTAGCATGATGGTATATATCAAAGTTTTGGTTTAATAAATTTTAAAATGGATGCAAACATTCAAATTCTCATTTAAACTGAATATTGTAATTACGCGTAAGAATATAGGCGACCGCAGGTGCACTATAGTTGGCACTAATGTTTTTGCTTATGAAAGTGGAGTCACACAAGATGAAATGATGAAGATCAAAAGTACATAGGAGATCATGTCTCTTATGATGTTGGACTTTTTATATCTGTTGAATATGGTCCTGCACTTAGCAAACTAAGGTATTATAAAATACAAATATTTACCTTTTATTATTTTTTTGTTGGAAATTTTCAAATATAGTAGTCTAGTTATTTTCAATTATTGTTGAACAGAGGACTACATGCTTTGAAAGTTAAACTTTTTGATTGCCGGGGTGTAGCAGGTCGGTAGAGCATAACATGACTTGGGTTGACACGAGGGCGAGTGAAGCTTATGTAAGTCTTGTTACTTTGTAAATGTACCCGTTTGTCATGATGGCGGGTGCACCGTCAATGACGAGTACCCATGGTTCATATCCCTAAGAGAGAAATGATAGTGATGAGGTTCGTATTCTCTTTTAGTAAACAAATAGTCTATATTTTCATGTGGGTTATTTAAATGTATTGTGTTATATTGAGTTAGGTTCGTAATGTGTTATAACATCCCATATTTATGGGTGTAATGACTTGTCATAATGTGTCATAACTTGTTAGAAGGTGTCATGATGGATGTTAACTGATCATTTTTGTTTGGTGTTATAGGTGCAATGGTTGAAGGAAAAAATAGCGGAAATAGAACAAGATAAAATAGAGAAACGTGCTATGATTGAGAAAATCGAAGACAGTGCGAGGTTGTATGCCGAAATGAATGAAAAAAAATCAATTCTTGTCACAAAACCCGCCACCAACTTAAGATATGTTGAAATTTCTTGTATTTCTTTTATATAATTTGGATCTTTACCGTGTTACATTTGGTTATGTTTGAATTATTATGCTATTTGGTTGGATTATCTATCTTTGGTATTAGTTTTTTTTTTTTATATTTATTAAGATATGTATATAATGTTTACAGGGAAAAAGTAGGAAACAATATAAATAAGGAAATTTTTTGAATAATTTCAGACAAAATGTGTACATAAATACATAAATCTGTTGCAAAAACCTTCAAAATTCAAAGCTATACTCGTAGCAAAAATCAAGTGAAATCATTAGGAAATGGTAGCAAAAAACTATAAAAGGTAGCAATTTTTCGTAGGCAAACCATAAAGAATTCGTAGTTGAATTTCATTGCAAAACTGATAGCAAAAATGTAGCAAGTTGTCATAGCTAACATTCATAGCAAAAGCTACTTCGTAGCTAAAAAACAGTAGCAAACTTCCATAGCTAAAAATCCATAGCAAATTTCTGTAGCAACCTTTTTCGTAGCAAATCCGTGGCTAAAATAGCGACGTCCTTTTTCGTAGCTGATCCCGTCGCAAATATAATTTCCGTAGCTAAAGTTCGTAGCAAATAAATTAGCGACGAGACTTGTAGCTACGGACCAAATCCGTAGCAAAATGGGTGTTTGCTATGGATTTGCTATGAATTTGGCCGTAGGAAATGCCTGTTTTTGTAGTAGTGTAGAACGTGTTGCCAAAGACATTATAGCCTAGCAGCATCTTGGTAGTGAGATAAGACTTATGGACCATAAGGTCATGGGTTCGAATCTCACAAAGGGGGTTTTCTCATAATTATTATGAGTTTCCTCCTGAATTGGTGACTTGGTGGTGGAATATGATCGCGTGACAACATTGATAACACGATGATACTCCAGCGTTCCGTGAGTGATTACAATTTGTTGGCTATGCAAAAAAAAAAAAGAAAAAAAGAAAAGAATTAGAACGTGTACTTGGGAAGAATGTTATAAGTGTGATCATGATGTAATGGGATTTTTTGGGTTGCTTGGTCTCCCCCTTGGGGGATCGAGTGTGTCTCTTTTTTTTAAAGAAGTTAAAGTTTATGATATAATTTTAATTTCTTAAGTCTTCTCAATATTGTCCGCATAAATATTTTTTCTTGTACAAACCACCTATAAATATTTTTCCTTCTCTAAACCATATAACATATACAACAATGTTAATGTTGTAATAAATATAAAAGACTTGAAACCTTGTTATTGATGGACTTGCCGCTTGCGGATCAACATATGATATATTGCAAATCTTGGAAACTGTGTGTAATCTAACTTAGTTTTGTTAATGTTGTGTGTTGTTGTGCAACATGTACTTTTAGTTAAGATGTTTCAAGTCCAAAATCATGTGTTAGGACATAATGATCGAACGTCAAACTTTTTGTAAATGTCACTTACATTAAAATGTCAAAGTAGCATGTTGTTTAGTGTAACTAAAATCACATATTAACTTATATAGATCAGTTTAATTTGTATCTGAATATCAATAACCTTATGAATAAAAAAAAGTTCAAAACCATTAAATCAACTTTTATTTTATTAAACATTTCATACTTTACATATCTATCTATATATATATAAAAGAAAACGTATATGCTGACGTGACGTGTAATGGAGGCCTTAACCTTTGCTTGAGAGTGCCACGTGACATTATAATGGAGAATTTTTAGTGTTTTTGAATTATTTCATTTTTTAATTAAATTGAGTTATTTTAGGAAAAAAGAATTTAAAAATAAATTTAAAATTTTCTCTCTCATATTTCCTCCAATAATTTTTAAACGTTTATATCTTTTATATACGGGATTTTTTAAATAAAAAAATTACACCAAATTAACGAGCGTTTTATTATTTTTCCAACGAGTACCATAGTGCTATATAAAAAACAGAGAAAAAATCGACTATTTTTTGTGGGGTTTCGTTCATACAAGAAAAAAACACACAAAGTGTTAATGTTATCACGTAAAATTAGATTTTGTGGGGAATATGAGTTATTACTGATTAAAATACTATGAACATGCAATGATTGAGAGATTTTGTGGTTAGTTAACTTAAGCTATTTGCAATAGGTTATCACGTAAAATTAGATTTTTCAACCCCGAAACTCTTCCGGGGTAATCAGCTAGTATATAAATAAACATATACTACATTTCCAACCATATTAATTCTTACTTTAAACCTTCATAACCATTTAAACACACAATTTAATCATATTTATTATTCCAGGACAAACAAATGCCAAGAACAACAATTCACTCCATATTCACACACCCAATAATTAAAAAACCCCATAACAAAACACCAAAAGACCAAACTACCCATCAAAACCACTCACCAAAAGACCAAACTACCCTTCAAAACCACTCACACAACCAACCCAAAAAAAAGTAACCCAAAGGACAAACCAGTAATTTGACACCCTATCAGTGTCGGTTACTCATCCAATATTTTTCTTTTTCCACCAAACAAAATCAAACAAAACAAAACAAATAAAGTGTCACTTATACAATTTGCATATAGAATCAAACCCCTCTTCATACTCGCAATAAAGTTGATGCAGTGTGAAGAGTACACACACACACAACACACACACACACAAAAACACACTTTCATCGTTCGATCGAAACCTTAATTCCCTCGATCGTTCGACCAAACCCATGTGCATTAACCCCTTCACTCTATTTTGTCCTGAATTTGTTTAAATTGTTTCTTAATATTTTGTAAATAGGAGAGGTTTTTTTAAAAAAAAAGTAAAAAAACCCATTTCCATGGACATGTACGGTCGTAGCTCGGGTCGGGTCGGGTCACAGGAACATACCCAGCAACCGGAGTGGATACAACCGGGTCAAGATACAGGGCTTGAAGGTAGTATTGTTTTTTATATTTTATTTTATTTTATTATTATTATTTTAGGGTTTTGAACAATGTATGAAGTTTTGGGAGTTTTGGGTTATGTGTTTTTAATGATTGATTAATGGGTTTTATGTGTGTGTGTGTGTGTGAAATGGTGAATTATTAATATGTGATTTGGGGAATAATGTGTGTAGAATCGATGAGGCGGTTGGGGCTGTGGGGAGTGAGAGGAGGGGAGGTTTATCCGGAGAGACCCGGGATGGCGGATTGCGCTTATTATATGAGAACTGGGACTTGTGGATATGGTAGCAAGTGCAGATATAATCACCCCCCTGATCGTAGTAGCTCGGTATTGTTTGATCCTTTGTTTGTTTGTTATCGTTTATTATGTTCCGTTAACAATGTTTGGAATTTTGTTATGAATGAAAATCATGATATTGTTTAGGACTTAAGGCTATTAGGAATATAGAATAAACAGAGCGCGTATAAACTGATGTCACTAATAATTTTACAGTATGATGTTTACCCTCCGCAAAAGTGGTGAAGTGGCATTTAGGTGTAGTAAATTGTTGTTAAAAAAGAAGTTAGGCTCCTGCTTGAAATGAAACAGAGCGCACGCGCATAAACTGTTGTCACTAATAAGTTACGGTATGGTTAATTTTTGAAGTTTCTGTAAGTGATAATGCTGCTGTCACTAATAATTTTACGGTATGATGTTTACCATACGCAAAAGCGATGAGGTGGCATTTAGGTGTAATAAAATTTTTGTTAAAAACGAAATTAGGCTCCTGCTTGAAATGGAACAGAGTGCGCGGGCATAAGCTGTTGTCACTAATAAGTTACGGTATGGTTAATCTTTTAAGTTTTTGTAAGTGATAATATTAATGCTTATTAGGCTGGAGGGGCTGCAAGAATTGCAGGAGTGGGAGCTTACCCAGAGCGACCGGGAGAACCTCCTTGCCAGGTAATATTATTTTAATTCAACTTCTGCATGGAATCTGTTTGTTTGTCTGAGTTTTTTTTTTAATTTTTTGTTTGTTTGTAAATATGCAGTATTATTTAAGAACAGGCAGCTGTAAGTTTGGTGCATCGTGTAAGTTTCACCATCCTAGACATGCGGGTGGATCTTTGAGTAATGTGCCGCTAAATATTTATGGATATCCGTTACGACCAGTAACTATTTCTACCCTGTCTTTAATCTCGTACTAGTTATCTATTCTTGGGGACGAATATCAAAGCTGCAAAACTTTTGTGTGTTAATATAGGAAGAGAAAGAATGCTCCTACTATTTGAAAACGGGGCAGTGCAAATTTGGTATAGCTTGTAAATTCCACCATCCTCAACCGACTGGCGAACCAATGCCGCCAGCAGCATCTGCACGTCCATTTTATTCAACAGTGCAGTCTCCCTCACCTGAACAATATGCTGGTCCGTCAGCCGCTGGCTATAGAGTTGCGAGGCCACCGTTAGTACCTGGTTCGTACCCGCCAGGTGCTTACGGTCCTATATTACTTTCACCTGGCATGGTTCCTTTACCAAATTGGAGTCCTTACTCGGTAAGAAAGAATATAATTTCTTATTGGTCGTTATTTTACACTCATATATATGTAGTTAACGTGTTAATAGTTTATGAGATGCAGGGACGTGTGAGCCCAGCCCTGTCTCCGGGTGCTCAACCTTCTGTATACGGAGTGAATACTTCGGGCCCGCCTTTTGCAGCACAATACCGTCCCTTGACACCGTCTCCTGGCCCAATGAGCAGTAGTCAGCCTGAAAAAATATTTCCGGAAAGACCCGGTCAACCTGAATGTCAATACTACATGAAAACTGGTGATTGTAAGTTTGGGGCGTCTTGTAAGTTTCATCATCCACCAGATTGGGCGATATCAAAGGATAATTGTGTGCTCAGCCCCCTCGGTTATCCTCTCCGTCCGGTAAGCCTGTTATATAATCTTATTAATTAAACCATTAAATACATATTTGATGAGATTAATTATGTTTAATATTTTGGCCCTCGCTAATTTTATGAGATTAATTATGTTTAATAAGTACAAGCCATCAAAGACTAATTATTTTGGACCTCGCTAATTTTACGAGATTAATTATTATGAAATTTAGAATCTAACTAATTTAAAGATAACATAGTTAATAAAAGATTTTGATTTTCTTTTAGTTGGTCAAATTTCTTGGGCGTTACAAGATGAAACATATGTTTTGTGTGCGCAATACCAACCACTTCAAAAACTCACACGACCTGCATAATATGTGTCTCTCTCTCTTTCTACACATACATACACACACATGGGTTCGTTTCAGAACCAACAATATGTTGGGAACCGTGAGAAACGAATAATGCATTTGTACAATGGTACCAATTGTACCAATTGTTATGTATGTGATACACAAGATGGTCATTTTATCGGAAATATAATTTTCTATAGGCTAAAAAAAACTTTTGTGATCGAATAATGCATTTGTACAGGGGGTGGAGCCTTGTAGTTTTTACATGCAAAATGGACATTGCAAGTTTGGGCGCACCTGCAAATTTGACCACCCGCTTCCAGGTGCAGCAAACTATGGACCATCCGAAATACCAATTGCACCATATATGACCATGGCTTCTTCGGGTTCATTATCAGAAAGGTCCAAAATGGATCCTCATTCAAGTAGTTCAGTCGGTTTGATGTTTCCTCAGGGTCAAACGAGTTCCACAGGTGAAGTGCAGCTCTCGGGTCAAAGTCAAAGTTCTCCGCAAACAAGGTAGTTGAATATATCAATTTAGATATGACTTGGGGTTCCACGCGCTGGTGCATTTTTCAGGTGTTATATATAGTAAGATAAATATATATATATATATATATATATATATAATATATATGAAGTGTGTTGTATTAAGTACCGTGCCAAGTTTGTCAAGCGTTATTTATATTTAATATTATTATTATATTTATGTATAGCAAATATTTTTGCTACTACTGAGGCTGTGTAACTTGAAATTTATGACACTTTTGGTTGCAATCTGTCTGATCTGGGAATAAAAGCATGAGCCGCAAGGCTTCAAACCGTTGTGTGAACCAGCCGTTTTTGCTATTTAGATACAACTTTAAATTCGGTCCAACATGCAGTGCAGGGTTTGATGTTATGTTTCATTATACCTTTAACTTGTGATACTTGTTATTACTAGGATTTCTTAGCTTGCCTTGTTCATTAGAGCATCTCCAATACATCCGGTTTCAAATGTTCAAAAACAAACCATGTCCAAACATGCAGGGTTGATATTAATAATTTTTTTTTTTTTTGAACTGCAAATTTTATACACCTTATTTTCACCTAACCTTACATTTGCAAGGATTTAAACTCACAACCGCACATTTGTAAGGGGGACACAATACCGCTAGACCAAGATGATAAAGGCTCATCATCCAGCTGAGTGTGTAATTCTAAAGGCCCTAACAAACGTTTGAAAGCCTGATGGGTCCGCAAAAAAAATGCATCCGTATGTCCACTTAAAACTGAGAGAGCTTGGCGCCGTGGCCCCCTCTTCCATGGAGATCTCTATGGGCGTTGGCTCTCGATACTGTTTGAGCTTTTTGTTTTTTTATGAATAGAATATTTAGTTGGTTGTTCGTTTTGTCTCTTGCCATTGCTCCCTTGGCTTTTATCACTCCCTCTTTTTTTCCTACGGGGAGGGCAATTTTGCCTACGTGACGACTAAGTTTGGGGGGGGGGGGGGGAGGGCAAATGTTCATTTCCTTGCCCACCACCCCTTCTGGTCTAAGCTTCCCGATATTCCACATAACCGATGTTTTATACAATTTTTAACTGGATGTCCAGTTTGATTTTACACATTCGTTCAAGGGCAGGTTTCAATTCTAAACGCTTGTTAAACCTTCAAAACACCCATTTAATGACAAGTTTCAACTTTTAAATGCTCGTTTAAGGATATGTTCCTATTTTTAAACATCTGCTTAAGAACTAGGGTAGCTCTAACACAACCCTATGAAGTTCTTTTCCATTGGCTATAATGCATGACTAAGTATCGCTCAAAGAAAGATTTATCCTGTATAAATTTGTGTCCAAGTAACTATATTTGTCTACAAATAAATAGTTATATTTGTATACGTATGTACTTGGTTTAAGACTTTAACCTCAACGGAGCAAAAACCTTGGAAGATAGTGAAGGATGTATTTTCAAGGAATCGTAATAGTCATGTGCGTTGTTTTTATTATTATTATTATTATTATTATTATTATTATTATTATTATTATTATTATTATTATTATTATTATATATATATATATATTTTTTTTTTTTATAGTTTGATTATTTATTTTTATTTCTTCTAGATGTTGATTTTACTTGATCATTTATTTATGATTTTTTTTGTTTAAAGTTATTTAATTAGGTTGTATTTCGCATATACCTTTCTAAACTTGCAAAATATCAAATTTTCTTAAAAAAATAAGTTTTGAATTCATAACGTACAATGCTCCTTCAATCATAATTTGGAGAAATATTTATCATCGTCATTTAGTCATTTACTGTTAACTATTTATGAATTTGTTCATGCATGTAACATCTTGGAAAATCGAATTATTTAGGAGTATATGTACATTTAAGTGTTTAAAATATATTGAGTATAAAAATATATATATATAGGAATGGGTTCATGTAAGAACCCCTTTGAGTTGAGAGAACTTAAGAACTCCTCTAGACCAATGGTAAGGTGACACATACACCATCTATGAGTATAATATTAAAGGGTAAAATAGTAACTTATCCCCACCCCAACCCCACCCCACACCCACCTTTAACCTGATCTTATCTTTTTCTTTCTTTTTAAAACACCTCAAAAGTCACACCCCCCCTCTCTCTCTCTCTATATCAGATTCTCTCTCTCTCTCTTCCTCTCACACGTTTTTCTCTCTCTCTCTTTCTCTCTCTCTCTCTCTCTCTCTCTCTCTAAATGACGGGAGGTAGGGGGTGGTGGATCTGATGCAGATCTGCACGGTTTCGTGGTTTTTTGATGGTCGTTTTGTGGTGGTCGTTTTGGAGGTGATGAAGGCGGAGGACGGTGATGAAGGCGGAGGGATCAATGCAGATCTGCACGTTGGGATTTTTTCGTTGGAGGACCGGTGTTTTGGAGTTGATCAATGCAGATCTGGGAGGCGAGGGGGTGGTTCGTGGTGGGGCAGTGGCGGAGGGTGTGGAGGAGATGGGCGGAGGACGGCGGAGAACGGTGGTCGGATATGAAAACAGGTTTGTTATTTATTTTTGTTATTATTATTATTGTTATTATTTATTATTATTATTATTAATATTATTAATACTGTTTTTTGAAATATTATTGTTTTTATTTTTATTATTAGAATTATTATTATTTATGTTATTATTATTATTATAGATATTTATTATTTTTTTTTATTATTAGGATTATTATTAATATTTCTGTTATCATTATTATTTTTATTATTATTATTACTGAAATACTGTTTTTGAATGTGTATATAGATATTTATTATTATTATTATTATTATTTAAAAAAAAACACTGGTGTAAATTGTGGTTCTAGATATGGTTTTACTTTGAAAAATTCAATGAGTAAAGGGTGTAGATTGATGGTATTGGTTAGGTTAGATATGGTTTCACTTTTGTGGTTATAGAAGTGGTTTGTTTTTTGTTTCAAGGGTTTGTTTTTTTTTAAGGTTTTTTTTTTTTTAAACTGAAACAAAGTTTTTTGTTTCAAGGGTTTGTTTTTTTTTAAACTGAAACAAAGGGTTTTGTTTCAAGGGTTTGTTTCAAGTTTTTTGTTTCTTTTACATCGGTGTAATATGATTTGTGGGGCATTTTACATTGGTGTAATGTAAATAGGGAGTAGCCTATGTTTTTTTTCTCTTTTTGGTGCACACTAACTTAATGGTGTAATCCAAGTGAGTTGAACAACCAAAAAGGATGCACACCTTTTTTCTAAATCTAAAAATCAGTAGACATATCATCAAAGAGTCTAAACACAGAAAACAAAAATCATTAGCATTCTAATAAACATCTTTCTAGTTTGTTTTTTACACTAGTGTATTTTTGTAGAAATTTGTGTGTTTGCAGATTTACACTGGTGTAATTACACCAGTGTAAATCATACAAATTTTATGGATGGTTGGTACAATTTGATTTTTTGTTTTAAAAAAGTAAATCAATTAAAAAAATAAAGTTAAAAAAATGAATATTTTTAATAATGGAGTTTTTTTATTTTTGGTAATTACACCGGTGTAATACGTATTTATATACGTATCACATGTTTGGAAAAAACTGGTTGTTTTTTTATACATTTTAGGTTTGATTTTTGCTGGTTAAATATATGCTTGATGAAATTTGAGTTTTGTGTTGGTTATTTACACCGCGTATTTTTTATACATTTTTAGGTTTGATTTTTGTTGGTTAAATATATGTTTGATCAAATTTGGTCTTTTTGATAGTAATAGATGTTTTTGATGTAATGTGAATGTAGGTAAAGAAATTGTGTGTTTTTTGGGATGGGCGTAGCGCGGGTCAATGAAGAGAGGCGAATGACGACGATCTTCAAGTTTTTTGAGTTCGTGGTTTTATTAAATTCGGTAGGGTGGACAATGAAGAGAGGTCGATGATGATCAAATTTGGGGAGCAAGTTCGCGTGTTCAAGTTTTTTTTACGACGTTTTTGTGTTGTTTTACACCAACGTAAATTTGACAAAAGTGTAAAACTCGAGGGGACAGATGACATAGTAGCAAATGTAAAAATTACGAATTTTGAATAATTTATGTATGGCGACTAGTGTAAATGATGATAGATTTACACTGGTGTAAATATTTACACCAGTGTAAATCATCTTCAATGACTTTATCTGATTATTTGTTTTAAAAAAGTTAAGAAATTAAAAATTAAATACATTAAAAAAATATTGTTTTTTAAATAATTAAATAAAAAATATTATACTTATTATAATATTTTTTCTTTCTCTTTCATTGTGTTTTTACTAAAACACCCTTAATTGTACTTTATATTATTTAATCCACATGTCAAGACAAAAAGGTTATCATGTGAAGACAAAACCATCAACTTTTAATCTCAACCATTGGATCCCTAAGATCAATGGCCTACAATGGTTCCTATGGTTCTCTCAACTCATCATGGTTCTCAAAATAACCCAACCCTATATATATATATATATATATATATTTATGAAGAACACGACTATATATGTGATGTTTTGTATATAGTTGTTCCTATGAATGAGAAGCCAAGCCATAAATTAGAAGACAATTGCGGAATAAATTGAAGCACGAGGAGTTGTTTAAACTTCATCTTGTTGGACATCGAAACACTTGGCAATTGTTAATTATTATATTCTTGCTAGAAGCATGGTCTAAACATAAAAATATATAAAAATGATGCCGCACCGGATTTTATGCTTTAGATGAATTTAAAATGTTGCAAATGATGTTTAAAGTTGTCAGAAGTCTTTGATTTCAGAATTTAATAAGATTATCGTAAGGCATGTAGTTGAAATTGATAAACAATCTAAAATAGAATCTTAAGAAAGTGGTGTATAACTAACTGTATAAGATACGAAATTATTGTTAAAACATGCATGTTTTGTAATTCCATTCAATGTTTTCAGAACCGGACCGGAGATCAAACCGGAGACCTTACTGGTTCACTGGTCGGACCGGTCGGACCGGTCGAACCGGATTTAAGAACCGGGCGACATAAAAAAATAACATAAATATAAACACATATATAGAAAATGGTGATAGTGTATAAAATTAATGCTAAGGGATTAAATGTGGTACAACTCTATTTTAAAAGGGGTCTATTGTAAATATGAGTTAACCCTAATATAAAATGAAAAAGTTGCAGCCGCATTGCATCTACTGTCTCTTTTCCTTCTTCTTCTGTATGATGTTCAAGATATGGTTGTTAACAAAAGCCTCCAATTTTTTACTTTAAATGCCACATTCTGTAGTTGAGATGCTTCTATTTTGAAAGGAAATATTCGACTTTGAACGGATCTCTTCGATGCTGAATCTGTTAACCGTAGTAAACGTGATTCAAACTACAAAACTTGGAAAGTGCTCCGCCGGTCCGACCTCTTCTTTTCACCGAATCTCCGGTCTGGCCGCTGGAGACCGGTCCGGCCGGCCGGCTCCCTGCTAAAGCGATCCAACAGCATAGACCGGACCGTCTAAGGCACCGGACGCCGGTCCGACCGGTCCAACCGGCCGGTCCGGTCCGGGTTTCAAAACATTGATTCCATTAGGGAAAGGGGTGCTCTAAAATAAAAATTTTACTTCACTAATTTACACTAGTATAAAAATTTCACTTCACTAATTTACACCATCTTGTACTGTCACATCATTTCTATTTTACTTACTGAAACAATTTTATGTAGGCAGCACTCAATTGATTCAATTTACCGAAATCTTTATTTTTTTAGTTTTTATTTTTAAAGAAACATTAATTAAACATATTATTAAACTAAGAAAATAAACTTACAATATTAAAAGTAAATAAAACAAAGAAATACAAACACACATAATTAAAAATAAACTAAATAAAAAAGCTATTCGGCTTCCACTTCAAGGTACGGTAGATCAAGTTCGGCTAGATGTTTCACGAGATCATTTCAAAGTTGGAAATGCTTATCGGAGTCTGGCAACTCCGCAAGGGCATCGTCGTCGGACACCGGGTGGATTAGGGGATTGCGTATCTGAACTGGTGATATCGCACGCTCCTCATCTTTAATGATCATGTTGTGCAATATCATGCACGTATAGACGATGACGCTACACCAATCAACGGTCGTCGACCTCAAGGGACAGTTGGAAATTCCCCATTTCCCCTTTTAATGCTCCAAACGCTCGCTAACATCCTTCCTTGTCGCCTCTTGCGCCCTAACGAATTTCTTTTCCTTCGGATCGGTCGGATATCGAAACACTTTCACAAACGTTGACCAGGTTGGGTATATGCATCGGAAAGATAATATCCACGTTTATATAAGTGGCCATTTAAAGTAAATGGACACTGCGGCGCCGTTTCGTTTTGTTGGGTAAGAAAAACTAGGGATTATTGGAGAACATTTATGTCGTTGAGTGAATCGGGGGGACAAAAAAAAAATCCATGCCAAAACCACATTTCTTGCGAAGCAACCGCTTCTAGCATGATCGTAGGGTATTGGTGATCGCCTCTCATATATTGTCCTCGTAATTCCCTAGGACATGCTCGCCATACTAAATGAGTGCAATCAATGCTACCGATCATGACGGGAAGGTGATATCTTTCTTTGTGTGCTTCATAGAAAAATGCAATGTCGTGACTTGTTGGTCTTCGTAAAAACTCAGCCCCGTATAACTTAATGACGACATTGCAAAAAAATTGTAAACATTCACTCAATGTCCTCTCAGACATACATAAATACTCATCCTATTCATCTTGAGGATTACCGGTTACGAGTTGTTTCACTGCTGAAGACACTTTTTGTATGGGCGTAAAATTCTTTCTAAATCGACCGTCCACACACTCTCTGAACCATTCAAAGTTTGATTCAACATCTGCTACAATTTTTAGAAATTAACGTCTCGACATGCGATACCTTAGTTTAAACTATGCCTCGGTGTATTTTGGTACGTCGGCAAAATAATAATCTACTAGCCGAATATTGCCTCCATGGCGATCACATGCCCCATATCGTTTTTTAGATGTTGTCGTGTCTTCCTCTGGAGCTCGCTTGGAAGGTCCATGAAAAACTCAATGCTACTATCAGTTGAGTGTAAAATCGGGTGCACTTCATGTTGGATCAAAGAGAATTGACAAGCCTGTTAAGCTTAGTCTAATATCTACTCTGCAACTTTTGTATAGACAAGTGCTGAAGAGTTAAAGGAAAGTGTTGAAGAAGAAACTGCAAGTGCTGAAGAGTAAAGTCTTGAAGGTGAACCAGACAAACACATGAAGAACAACTTTGATGATTTACTCAACAAAAGTTGCTTAGTCTTCAACAGTTCTGATAGAAGCTTCCCACCGCCCTTAAACTTCAGTAGTTTTGTATTATATTAGTTTTTGATTAAATTTAAGATATTTTTGTACAAGTTCCAATACTACAGCCTGTTGTAATATTTTAGTATTAGATTTATACTTCGTATGTACGTTTACTTCTGTCCATAAATAGATGGGTTCACACCATCTATTACATCCATAATAGACTTTGTAGATATCCACTTTTCTAATATATGAGAACCATTTGAGTATTCACAATTGTTATATAATTTACTGTTTTGATTCTCATATACAGTTGTGCTATTTTAGTTAATCATTTGAGGGGGAGTATTTACTGATATTAAATTTGAGATGAATTTAAGAACATGATGATCAAGGAAAACAGGTTGACCAAATCATGTATAGATATATGATTGGTTCTCTACATTATTTAACTGCTTCTAAACCAGATATTATGTTTTCAACATGTGTTTGTGCTAGATATCAATCAGCTCCAAGGGAATCACACCTTATGGCAGTCAAAAGAATTTTTAGATATTTGAAAAGAACTCCTATGTTAAGGATTTGGTATCCTGCTACCAGCAATAGCAGGTTAATAGTTTTTTCAGATAGTGACTAAGCAGGGTGTAAAATGTCAAGAAAATCAACATCTAGTGGATGTCAATTCATAGGAAACTGTCTGGTGTCTTGGCAATCAAAGAAGCAAACTTCTGTGGCAGCATCAACTGCTGAGGCAGAATACATTGCAGCTGCAACCTGTACATCACAGATACAATGGCTTCAAAATCAACTGCTTGATTATGGAATCAAAGAAACCAATACTCCACTACTGCTAGACAGTATCTTAGCCATTAGCATCATTCAAAATCCTGTCCAATTTTCAAAGACAAAACATATTGAAATCAGGTATCATTTCATCAGGGATTGCTATGAAAAAGGCAAAATTAAGGTGAAATATGTGTCAATAGCTAATCAAATAGCTGATGTGTTCAAAAAACCCCTTGACCCATCAACCTTTCAGAGGTTAGTATTCATGCTTGGGATGCTAAATTTGGAGTAATTTTGTAAGTGTTTTCATTTTTCTGTACATATTTCATTTTCACTTATTTGTTACTCAACTGTTCATAAACCTCTGATGACCAAAAAGAGAGAAACCACTGATGTACAAAACATCAGAAGGGAATATTTTCTAAAAAGAATGACTACTGATGAACAAATCATCAAAAGTTATGTTAGGTGTTTTAAAATTAGTTTCTCATCAGTTGTTAAACAACTACTAAAGAGAAAATGGGAAACTCCCGATAAACAGATTTGTCCATCAGAAGTTTGGTCAAAAGGGGCAAATCAGTCTTTTCCCATCAGAAGTTTGACCTAGGGCGGTTATAAACTTTTGAAAACCCCTATTTTTATTCTTATCTGTTCAAAACAAAGATTCCCTCTCTCTCAAACCCTATGAAACCTAAACAACAGTTCTATCAAACAACAATGACTCTCATACTAAAACATGGACACAATTAACGCGACTACTTCACAAAAGACAAAGCCTGGTCCCAATATGACGAAATCATTGATTTGGTCGTGAAATCAAACTACTACACAACATTCACTGTAGACCCACCAATCCATATATTGAAACTCTCAATGAGTTCTGGGCCAACGTTGTTGCTGTCACTGTTGATGGCAAGGTCATTTCCCTGACGACGACGATCAAAGGGAAGACCATGGCAGTCACCCCGGATACTCTGGGAATAAGATTAGGTCTGAGGGATGCACAAGCCCCAGAACACATTCCAACTGGTATTGTTCAGTTAACCATGACTGAATGTGGTTACCAAGGTACTCTATCACATGGTACAATTCACAAAAAGTTTTTTGATGCACCATACAAATTGCTTTTCATTATATTATCATGTTTCTGAGTCAAAAAAACTGCTCTTATGATCAGATGCCCTCTGCTTTACAACAAATCTTTCATTCCATTGTGAATGAAACACCTTTCAAGGCATCATCATATTTTTACAGTGAACTGGTTTTGCATCATCAAAATGATAAAAAGAAATTTTTGCGTTACCCAAGGTTCCTAATGCATTGTATAATCAAGGAACTTGGTGAAAAGGTACTTGTGGGTGATGCTTCAAAACTTAACCCTTTAACCTCACAAGTATTCTCTAGGCATAACAAACCAGCCAGTAGGCCAAAAGATGAACAAGGGGAATAGGAACCAGTCCCATGGAGCCCACATCTTCCAAACCCATTTCCCCAAAGACCAAAAAGCCTAAGAGAAAAATTTTCAAAACCACCAAACCTAATAAAGACACCTCATGAGGTTGAGATGCCTAAGGATGTTAATGTGCAATCTGCACTTGATAAAGATGTAACTGAAACTTCCTCTCAGTTACATTCACCATCTCCACCATCACTAAAAAGAGCCAGAACCATCAGTATTCAGTTTTCAAGGAAGAAATCCAAAAAGGATACAACTTCTGACCCAATCCCCGAAACTACCGAAACCCAAACCACTTAACCACAATCTACTAATGTCCTCAAAACTACTGAACCTGAACAATTACCAACACACACAATAGAGATAGCCCAATTTCTCTTTGGATTGAAAGAAAATATCCCATCAGTTAGTGGCATTCCCCAATCACCACATCAAACAGGGGAACAAACTTCTGATATGTCCATTGATGAGGATATTATCAATCATAACCCAAGACATGAGGAAGGACCAAGGTCTCTTAGCCCAATTTGTATGCGCGTAGGATCGTCTAAACAACAAAGATAATGATCAAACAAGTTCAATTCAGGTGCGGAATCCCTGAATTGATCACAAAATGATAATAAAACTAGCAAAACACAGAAATCATCATTAACATAATCATTTCATTCATTTAGATAATCAATTACACATCAAAACGTTGTTAATAATGATTAATCACGATTACAGACTCAATAATAACCCTAGGGAGAAACACACACAGGGAGAGAAAACAAATAACCAAAAGTTAATATTCAAAAACTGATTCGACCTTATATAGGCCTGCACATTCACCTAAATGACTTGGTCGAATGTGCAGGTTCGACCGTTTAAGGTGGGCGAACCAAGACACATCTATCTACAAAACTTCCTTCGACCTCCCTGTTGTACATTCGACCATCCATTCTACCTTCGACCGTTCTAAATCCCACATTCGACCATTCGACCAGAAACAAAACATTTTGTAATTCGCAATCCAATAGCATTAGTCGCAATATGTGCATCTACAAACTCCCCCTCGACTATTGCTTGGATTGCTTGAGTCTTCACTCTTGGTCCATCGCCTTGTTCATAAGCTTGATGCGCAATAACGTCTTTTGTTCTTTTGTCATTACTGGTTCATGAGTTTGTTTCGGCTTCTTCTTTTCAACATTCTGAACTTTTACAAACTTCCCCAGTTTCTTGTCAAAGTCACACCCAGCATTCACATCCCATGCAAAGCATAAGAATACCACACGTTGGTATTTGCTTTCCTGTTCACTATCTTTCGCTTCGCAGTAAATTGGATTATAATAAAGCATTATGATGTCTTCATGCGAACAGTTGATTAACCACATTGGGTCAAAGATGTGAATTTTCTTGAAGTCCTTTGCACCATCCTTCAAAACAATAATAGCTTCTGCAGTCTTCCAATCATAATACCACCACATAAAATCTTTAGAAAAGTGTTGTGGTATTTGCATCAAAGGAATATGCTTCAACACTTTCGGTGGTTTATACTTCAAGGTCACTTTGGGCATCCCCGTTATATCTTCCTTCTCCTTCTTATGAACTATCCTTTTAGGATACGGTGGGGTAAACACGTCCCATTTCGTCCTGCTCTCTGGCCATCTTATCTGCAAAGTAACCAACCAGATGGTTGTTCACTGAAGCACCTGACATTTCATGTCTGCAGATATCTCTAACAGCCCAGTATGGTAGTGTCTTGATATCATGGAATCTGTCAAAGTACAGGATTCCTTTCTCCCATTTCACCGCGACACATTTCAGCTTTCTCAAGTACTTCCAGCCGAGAGCTTTCCCTTTAAACAAATAATTGTGAAATTTGTAAAAGCTACCTTGAACTTCAATCTTTGGACGGTTAGCTTCTTTTTCTTTAAGCTTCCTCAGTAATTCTTTCAAAGCGTTAGATTGTTCAGTGTTTGGCTTTTGACAATCTGAAAACACTTCTTCAACAAACTTCTTACTCTTCTCATGAGCAAGTTTCTCAGCCTGGCTCAACAGTTCATTTGTGAATTCAGTAAATCCAGAATCTTTGTTATTCTTAAAGTATTCTGGATATTCCTCACTAGTGATATCCTCAATCTCTACCTCTTCAAATACTGGAACGTCTCTGTCATCGGAGTGATTACCTGCTTCTTTCTCAGGTATGTTTGGTATCTGATTATCACTCATCAACTCCTCCAGAGACTTACGAACCTGTTTTGCCAGTCCTTCCAATATCTCTTTCGACATGGCTGCAGAAACTTCTCCGTCTTCTAAATCAGGATCGTTGTAATCCAACTCAAAACGCATGTCATTTGACTCAAATATCTCTGGAAATCTACCAGTCATCTCGATCGTCCAGACTCTGTCAGTCAACATCTGGCGATACAAGTTCTTGTCATTATCAGATAAAGATCTGATCTTCTCATTCCAGAAGATATTATAATCGTCAACAGTACCACCAGGAGCTTTCGAACTGGATTCTCCTGTGTTCTTTCCCGATCCTCTCTTTTCACACTTGTATTTGTCAGTGTTATCATCATCATCATCATCACTGTCAGAACTAGCAGAGCTATTACCTTCACCAGAATCATCTCCTGAACCATCATCGTCACCATCATCTTTCTTCTTCTTTTTAGGAGCATCACCGGCATCCTCATTCAACTCATCATCCTCTTCATCACGTTCCTTATCTTCTTCACCAGCTTGTAATTGAGGAGCTTTAGAAAACAAGTCTTTAATCAGATTATTCATACTCTTGTTATCTGCTTTCAGCTTCTTGTTCTCCTCTTTTATAGCAATATACCTTCTGGTGTTTCTCTGCTCATGTTTCAACAACTTCTTGTTTTCTTTATGAAGTTGTTTAGTCTTAGCTTCCAGAGCTTCATGATTCTCATGTGACGATTCAACAACATCTAACATCTTTCTGTCATTGCTTCTCAACTGTTCAATCTCTGCTTGTTGCTGATTTATAATCTTCATCATGTCAGCAAGCTTCTGGTTAACTGCAGTCATTACATCACTATCTACAGTAACCTTAGGTGTTGAAGTTTCAGCAACAAGAATCTTTCCTTTCTTCAACTTCTTCAACACTCTATCCAATGCATCATTGAAAGCATCAGTTGGTAGTTTTGTATGTTCAGCAGCAGATGATATCTTTTGGTTCTTTGCTGCTGGGGATGTGATGGGTGATTTAGAACTAGATGTTGTAGGCATTTTCTTTCCAGCAATCAAATGCCCAATATCTCTAGCTCTTTTCTCCATCGGCTTCACAACTTTCTCTTTCTTCTTGTATAGAGGTTTCTTTTGTTTCTCTCCTGTTTTTGGCGATCCTACAAAATCTTCGGATCCCAATCCCAAACCTTCATCTGTCTCATCCAATGCAATAGGACTCTTTGTCCTTTGCTCTTCCACAGACTTGTTAAGACTTTCAGACTCACCAGCCACAGTGGCCTTGGGCGTGGTGCTCTTAACAGTCTCATTATCCGAATCCCATCTCTCATCTTCTTGTGTCTCTTCAGAATCAACAGACACTTCATCAACCAGATGTAAACCCTTTTTGGCTACACTCTTCTTTCTTCTAGAAATATTCTTTTGTGCGGGTTCAACATCATCCTGTTTTTCTTTACCTTTCCCTGTCTTTGCACCAACGTTCACTACTTGTCTCTTTCTCTTTGCAACAGGATCCACTGGACATAAAGGATTATCTTCATCTGAATCACTGTTAGCATGCCTAACTTCATTCTTTCCTGGATCTACATAACCTGGGTTAATCAAATGACCAAACAGGTTCTTGTGTGGTGGTGTTTCATTCAATGGCACACCCTTATAACCCTTCATTCTAACAAGCGTGTTCAGGTTCATGTGATCCTGTACAACAATCTGGGTAGGATTTCTTTGCAATTTCTTGTGCTTCTTATCAAGTATCGTCTGCAGGAATCTTGGATATAACATAAATTCTTTGTTCTTCATACCTCTAAGTGGTTCCAGCATGTGTTCAAGTATCATACCAGATACATGCAACATGACGTGAGCGAGATACTTGAACTGAAGGCATAACTTCCCTTTGTGTAATGAACCATCAGTAATCGGTCCATTGTACTTCATTCGTAAGAAGCACTTTCTCTGTTCAATCCATGATAGTTCTCTTGGATCTGTCTTCTTGTCTTGTAGCTGCAGTGCTTCTCTAATATCATCTTCAGACACAATCACGAGCTCCCCCTGAATCGTACTTACAACAGCAGATTCATTGTTCCAGTAATCCATCTTGGCATTCTTCCAAAACTCTTGTTGATGATCTTTATAAATGATGGCGGGGGTAGCAAGGGCAACTATCACACGGCTTCTCTTCAAGAAATCTACAATGCCGGTGAATTCTTGGTGTTTCTTTAAATCTCCCATAAATGCACAGCAGTTGTGTGCTGGTTCAAGTGGTAAGTCTTCTATTTGTTCCTTTCCAGCTGCCTGTTCTGAAGATCCAGCGGGAACATCAGCATTTTCCTGTTCAGACATAATTAGACTGCAAAACAAATCAAGAAAACACGTTAAAAACGGACAAAATAAACAAAAGTTGAAATTTTTTATTTTAAGATTCTACATTCGACCGTTCGAGGGTACGAATGTGAAAACAGAGGTTCGAATGTGGAATCAAAGGTTCGAATGTGAAAAACAGTGTATAAAAGTGTACATTCGACCGTTTATTTCCACTTTCGACCATTTAAACATCTTCATTCGCCCAAAAAGTCACATTCGACTGTTTGAATTTGGGCGAAAGAAGATTGTTCATCTTCTTCAATATCAGATTTTGATTTGGATCGTTTTTACATGCCATTTTGATTTGAATACCCTCTAATATGACTGATTAATCATTCCCAATCAACAATTTCGATTATTATCCATTGTTTATGTGTTTTCAATTAAAAACTAGGGTTTGAAGGTTTTAAAACATCAATTGAACAATCTGTGTAATGTTTAAAACCTTGTTTTTTGTTTATTCTCCCCCTAAAACACTTAAAATGAAACCTTATAAAAAATTGTAACAATTATCAGTTAATAATCATGTTTTGATGTCAGTTAGGGTTCGGTCACTAATTCAATGATTATGAACTGTTTAATGGATGATAACCTGCAAATGAGGAATCAAAATGATCAGCAAAGTAATACGAACACAATGATATGATTTATAATTCATGAGCAACAAGATCACTTTATCACAGAAATTTGAAAATTTTTGAATATGAGGGATGAATGTGCAGATCAGGTATATATAGGCTCCACATTCGACCAAACGACTAGGGCGAATGTGAAACTTTTTCCACCTTCGACCCTATTTAAAGGTTCAAATGTAGAAAAGGGTTCGAATGTGAAATTAACACATGAACACTCACATTCGACCGTTTGAAAGGTTCGAATGAGCAGTTTAAATTCCACCTTCGACCCAACGAAGGGGCGAATGAAAAATGGAACTTTTGAAATTTTTACCAAATCTCAAAATCGAGTCCCGTTCAAAATATTTTTCAACGTTTAAGCATCTAACATTCATTATTTCTTATTTAAAGATGACAAAACTCAAATGGTCCATCAAGTTTCAGAAAATCACCATCAACCACCATCAGCTATCAAAAATAAGATAGAAATGTAAAATCTTTTGGTTTTTCTAAACGTTTTGTTAAAATACACCTAAAATCTTTTTGAGTTTTGTATTTTTGACTAGAAATGTAAAATGCTCACAATGTAAAGATAAAACAGTAAATGTTTTGTGATTTCTGGTAAGGGGATCATATCAGTTATTGAGAAATCTGATCACATCGTTGATCTTTTGATTTATTATAATTAAAGACAATGTGTGATCTGGCAACTGCTGATATTGTGATCCACATAAACTCACATGCAGACTGTTGTGCAGTGCTTTAGACTGATACTATTATTTATAGTATAAACTCAATTGTCTGTGGTTCCCACACACACGACATACCCCCGTATCAAGAAGTAAATGCACAAAGACTCATTGTAACGCGTGATTATGCTTTCGTCATCTGTAATTTTCAAGGTATGAGGCACATAGGTATACAAGTCAGCAAATCAATGCAACAAAGTAACATGTGCACTCTACCAGGTTGAGGTCTGATATCAATCATGATTGGATACGATGCATTAGATAATCTGTGATTATCTTCATACATTGAAAGTTCCTCAATTCGGTAACTTTAGGATTTGGCTTTATAGCTCTTTTATAAAGACACCCTGTCTGATCTAGGTCCGTAATGACTTACAGCAGAAGATCAGAGAGGCTATCCCCAGACAACTAATAACATAACGACCCGAAACCTCCAAATTTTGTACAAATACCCTATCAGACGAAATTACGGTACTAAGACCATATGCCCATGAGGAGTTCATCCACACAACAATTTGTTTGATATGTATGTATCAGGCACGCAGTAATAGGTCTACGAAGCCTATCAACACATCACACAGACTCAAACACACGCCTTATATTGCATTACATTTCTTTAGCATGTGTCAGATCCCCACTGATGTACTATCATTTCCCATATTTCTCTTGGAAATCATTTTGGTGGTTTTCTAATTTTTATGGGTTTTTGGATTTTTCAATGTTTTTGGTTTTCTGAAAATAAAATTTACCTAGAAATGTAAAACATATTTTTGGATTTTTGTGTTTTTCTAAAAAGCAATAAAAACTAAAAACTAAAAAGCGATAAACTGAGGTGGTGATTAGTCTTGTTTTTCTTTTATACCATTAGCTTTTAAAAGATATTCAAATCTTGATTTATCAAAAGCTTTGGTAAAAAGATCTGCACGTTGATAGTCAGTGTGGATTTTGACCATATCGATCAACTCTTTTGCGTAACAATCACGGATAAAATGATATTTGATCCGGATATGTTTAGCTTTCGAGTGATTTACTAAGTCTTTTGTTAATGCAATTGCGGCTTCATTATCACAGTAAATAGGGGTTTTAAGAAATTGCAAACCGTAGTCCACCATCTGTTGCTGTATCCAGAGAACTTGTGAGCAGTAGCTTGATGCCGAGACGTATTCTGCTTCACATGTGGATAAGACAACTGCGGTTTGTTTCTTGCATTGCCAGGCCACGAGCCTGCTCCCCATAAACTGGCATCCAGCCATTGTGGATTTGTTGTCTTTGTCACAGCCACCCCAATCTGCATCACTAAAAGCGATTAGGTCAAAATTATCATCATTAGGGTACGAAAGTCCTCTCGACGGACAACCCTTCATATATCTAAGGATACGCTTGACAGCTGCAAGATGACTCTGTTTTGGCTTCGATTGATAACGTGCACAGAGACATGTGGCAAACATTATATCTGGTCTGGAGGCGGTGAGGTACATCAGAGATCCGACGATTGCTCTGTATGTAAAAGGATCAGTTAGCTCCCCCTTAGCATCAACACCAATCCCGTGATTAGGTTGTATCGGGGTATCCATCGGCTTTGAATCATCCATCTGGAATCGGCTCAAGACTTCAGAAACATATTTTGTCTGGTGAATAAAGATCCCCGTTGGTCTTTGGTCCACCAGCAAGCCTAGGAAAAACTGCATCTCTCCCATCACACTCATTTCAAACTTTTCCTGCATAACACGTTCAAATTCTCTGCACAGAAATTCGTTAGTAGAACCAAAAATAATGTCATCAACATAAATCTGCACTAGAAGCAAGTCATCTCCTGTTCGTTCTGTGAACAGTGTGCAATCTACCAAACCTTGTTTAAATCCTTTGGACAGAAGATACGTGCTCAACTCCTCATACCATTGCCTTGGAGCCTGGTGCAACCCGTAAAGAGCTTTGTTTAGAACATAGACCTTATCCCGGTGAATAGGATCCTCAAAGCCTGGTGGTTGACCTACGTAAACTTCTTCCTTGACCACACCATAAAGAAACGCGCTTTTAACGTCCATTTGATACACCTTGAATTTCTTATAAGATGCAAATGCTAGAAACATGCCTGATAGCTTCTAAGCGTGCAACCGGTGCATAAATCTCGTTGTAATCGATTCCTTCAACTTGATGAAAGCCTTGTACGACTAATCGAGCTTTGCTCCTAACAATCACTCCTCTGTCATCTTTCTTACACTTGAACACCCATTTTGTTCCTATCTTTTTCCGCCCCGGAGGTAAATCTGTCAGTGTCCACACTCCAAGTTTCTGAAACTGTAATAACTCCTCCTGCATAGCCTCTACCCAAGCGTCATCCAAAAGAGCGTCCTTGTATGTCCGCGGCTCAACCTGCGAAACATAACAAGCAAAAGACCAGTCATTTTGAAAACCTGATTTTTGAATTTTGGCATATAAAGCAAGAGCGCCAAGGTTTTCTGGTGAGTTTGCATTCCTCAGTTGACCTCTCGTCATGACACTGCTACCAGGATCACCAATAACCTGCTCGATCGGGTGAATTCGATGTATCCGGGATTCCGGATAATCAGGTACTTGCACTCCCGTCTAAGTAGTTAAGTTCTCTGTGGAATCCAGATCATTACCCACGTTCGATGATGAAGCACCATGTGGATTTGGGTTCACTGGTGGTGTCTCGGTAGCAATATCTGGAACAGCTTCACTTGTAACATCATCGTCATCTTCAGATTCCGATGAAATAAGAGATGTGGAAGCTTCCTGAAATACCTCTTCTTCAACTATAGGAGCATTGGTATTATTAGAAGCTGTTTGAAGGTTTACAGTGATTGGACGCACCAACGGTGATGTCACTGCGTTTTCACACTCGTAATATAATCGTAATACAGCCTCTTCAACAAAACTATTTAGATTGAATGATTCAAAGAAGTCCTTGTAATGAAACATCCAGTCTGGACCGCTACCCTGTACATTCTGAGTATATCTTTGAACTTCAACGTTAGCCCACTCCTCGACCTGACGAGTTCGTTTGTTGAAAACCCGTTTAAGCGGGGTTGCATATCCAACAAAGAATCCTTCTTCAGCCATTGGTGCGAACTTCTCAGATGGATTAAGCATTGTACACGGAGCTCCAAACGGTTCTAGATATTCTAAGTTCGGCTTTCGTCGATTCAACAGCTCATAAGAAGTTTTGCCAAACTTCTTCACCGTTAAAACACGATTGAGAGTATAACAAGCTGCGTAAATTGCTTCGTTCCAGAACATTACTGGAAGATTGGAATCCGTAAGCATTGTTCTTGCCGCTTCAATTAGAGTCCTGTTTTTGCGTTCTGCGACACCGTTCTGTTGAGGGGTATACGGAGCACTGTATTCATGATGAATTCCTTTGTTTTCACAAAGAGCTTCCATCTGTGCATTCTTAAACTCCGTCCCATTATCACTCCTAATTCTCTTGATCTTGAGACCATAGACATTTTCCAATCGAGTGAACAGAACTTTCAAATTATCAAACGTGTCGCTCTTATGATGCAAGCACATAACCCATGAAAATCTGGAATAGTCATCTGTAACCACAAGACAGTACAATTCACCAGCATGACTTTTACGCTTGACCGGTCCGAACAGATCCATGTGCAAACACTCAAGTGGTAGTTCAACTGAATTGACTTTCTTTGGCTTATGGGATTGTTTGTGATGCTTTCCTTTCTTGCAACTCACACACTTGTCATTCAAATGAAAATGTTTAACATTCACGCCTGTGACAAGTTCATTCTTCACCAAATGATTCATCTTTCGAAGGTGAATGTGTCCCATCCTCCTATGCCACATGATTGATTCTTTTCCAGTAGCCTTGGAGAGGAAACACCTGACTTGGCTTTGTGTAGTCATGGCTTTTGACATGTCGAGAATGTACAAGTTTTTCACTCTCAGTGCTTTTAGCATAACCCACTCTTTTGGTAAAACGAAACCCGGCTTGAGTAAATAGCAAGATTTGTCATCAAAGAATACCGAAAACTGTTTATCACAAATCTGACTGACACTGAGCAGATTATAATCGATTTGCTTCACGTATGAAATATTCTCAAAACTCACTATTCCATTATTCACACTACCCTCCATGGTAATGTATCCACCCTTGTTACCAGCAAACGCTACATATCCTCCATTAATATTTCTGATATCGAACAGTAGCGATAGATCCCCTGTCATGTGACCAGAAGCTCCACTGTCAACAATCCAAAGACTGCTCACAGGGCCAGCTGAAGCTCCCTGCACATATCAAGTAAACGATTAGATTTTTTGGGGGACCCAAGCCTGCTTGGTCTTGGGTCTTTGAACTTTGAGTTTCAAAGATTCTTTCTCACAGACAGATTGATTTGAATTGATCTTTTTCTGATCAATTAAATCTCTTTTAGTTTCAATTTTGACATTCTCATTCACTTGTGAAGATGAAGCACCTTGAGAACCCTTTGGTGACCAATACTGTTCCGAACGTTTCAAGATCCGGATTTGAGATTTTGGGGTCTCAACTGATTTCTTTACTTCGTCTTTAAAGGACACCTTCTTGGTTACCTTCTCTGATTTAACAGAGACAGGTCCAACTGTTGGTTTGACATCAGGTTTTATAGGAACCTTTTTCTTGTCAACAGTTGTGTTCACCATCGGTTTCTTAAGGGGTTTTTCAATTGCTATCCGGTTACGACGATCATATGTCATCTGACGATTTTCCCTCTTTGAAAATATCTTCTTTGATTATAAAAAGGTGCAGGTTGAGGGACAAGTCGTTTTATTTGGATAACAATGATTATCGACTGGACTCTGATATGTCTGCTTCATTTCTACCTCGTGCCTTTTGTGTCTAACATACAGGCAGTGAGCAAGTAAATGCCCTCTCTCCCCGCATTTATAACACGCACGGTATTCCTCAAAGTTGTTCTTGGCATTCGACTTAGCATATGTAGTGATAGGATATTGATCATCCACACACTTCCTTCTAAGACTCTCAGGAGCTGGGTCCTTGGAGTAAGTCGGCTCAAGAAAACTGTTAGCCTTATTCTTTGGCTTGATAAATTATGTGAAATGAACCTTCGGTTCTTTTGGAATATCCAAGTAAATCCTTTCTAAAACCTCTGGAGGTACATCATTTCTTCGCTCATGCTTTGGGAACCAAATGGTACTCTCCTGCCAAATCTTCTCAATCTTGGAGTAATTGGCGAATTTGATTGGATATTCCTCGTCAGACATTATCTTATCGGATCCAATCATCCAATAGAAAATCTTGACGGGTTTGTCACTTTGATTGTTCTTCTCAACAGGCTTAACTGATTTATTCACTCAATGAGCGTTAGCCATGGGATGCACAATCTGAGACGGTGATACTGGTTCATTTGTAATTATGTGATTTTCACCAGGAATATCACACACCTTCTTAGATTTGTCATCCTCAGAGTCGGAATCATCAGTTACAGCAACTACACCTTCATTGTTTAATCCCAGAATAGGTCGAACATCAGAATTTGGGTCTCCTACACTGGAGGTGTTAGACTCATCATCCGATGTTGAGTCAGACTTGACTGAGCTCTCCGGTGTTATTGAATGTAGAGTATGGTTTTCAAATAACACAGGAGATGGGACTGCCTTGTAGTTTGCACTACTAGACTGTGAAGGCTCCTCTATGATATGATCAACAACATATGCAATGTGCTTATAACTTTCGAGTTTCTTGTTGACCTTTTCTGCAAAGCACTTGATGGTAGCCATTTCAAGTTTTGTGTTTTCCAAATCATTGATATAGTTGTTAATGGCTAATTGTTTCAAAGATAAAGTCTTTTTGAGTTCTGAAATGGCTTTCTTGTAACCATCAAGCACTCTGTTAAACTCTCGTGCCTCTTTCTGATACGATTGACAGTTGATCTTAGCACTCTCAAGCTGAACCCTGAGTTGCTTATTATCCTCTGTCAATCGATCGCATGCACCACAATACCTCTCACTATTCATATCAAGATTAGATTCAGAACTTACCTGCTTTGGAGGTTCTGTCATTGCCATCAGTGCAAAGTGTGCTTCCTTACCAGTGAAAAACTTTGAATAATCAGTTCTGGTACAAGCATCATCCACCATGCATGATTTACGGGTCATCAGAAAATCAGCTTCAGCAAGCGGTTGGTCGATATCATCATCTAGTGAGTTAACACTAGCTTCAGAATCAGAATCACTCTCCACATCAGAAAAAGCTGAATCATACTGTTCTGGCACATCAGTAACAGAATCAAGAATCAAACCAGACTTCTTCTCTACACAATCATCACTTTCTTCACTCAACTCCTCGATTTTCACCTCAGACATCTTCTCAGTTACCAATTCTTCTTCAACACATACCGGCTCATCCAAATCCATTTTTTGTGCAATACACGCCATATTACCAGTGGTAATCTCCTCAACACCCAACTGCATATCCGTCCAATCAAATCCCTCATCTTTCTGTATCACCAATGCCTGATTATGGTTATCTGATTGGGTTTGAGTGTTTGGTGTAGAAATAGGAATGATTGTTCGGTTTGGATTTTGTGGTGTTTGGTTTTGGTTCTGGTTTTGTGTAGTGGTTTGTCTAACAGTGTTGTTTTGTGAAGTATTTTGGCGGTTTTGGTAGGTATTTTGTGGTTGAAAGCTTGAAATATTTGGGCTTTGATAAGATACCTGATTTTGGGTTTGACGGTTTTGGTAGTTGGTGTTGAAAGGATTTCTGTTCCCCTGCTGTGCTGGTTGTGTACATTACCTCTTAAAGTGACCTTTCCCACCCCAATTAAAACATGTCACTTTGGCTTTATTAAAGCCATTTGTGGTGTTTGGAGAAGTAGAAAGATCAGTTCTGCTAGTCTTCTCAATGAATTCAGTAGCTCTCCTCATAACGCTAGCAAATGCCCACTAGATATCAATGAGCTCCATCTCTTCTTTATCAATTTGTGCATAGTCTTCACTGGTTAAGTTGTTGTTACCAATTTGACTAGCAACCAACCCGTTATAAGAAGCTACCATAGCATACACCAATGCTACATGTTGTTGTGCAATCTCAACACTAACATTGTTCAAGTTCGAAGTTTCCAGCACAATTGAGCTCTGATTAGGTTGAGTTTGGTTCATCTGGGTTTGATTCATTTGAGGAATATTGGATTCTTGTTGAGGTTGGTTTAGATTAGCAGAATAACAAGCAGCTTGTTGCATTGGTGAAAATGGTGGGATGTATGTAGTAGTAGGATATGATGGTGGGGTATAAGATGAAGTTTGAGCAAGGTAATTGATGGGGGCTTTGGGTGGTTCAACATGGCTAGAAACACACGCAATGTGTGGAGCAACATTAGAACTGGAACTTGAACTAGCAAGAGATGAAGATGTACTACCATGGTATAGCTCTGGATTCTGAGGAACTTGAGCTCTCTTTGCCTTCCTCTTTTCTTCCATCTCTTTATTTTCAAGCTTCAGAATAAACTCGTTGATGGTCCAGTATTGGTACGCATCCTTTTCCTTAAGTACCTCGATGTGTTGATTCCAGTATGGTGGCAATGCATCAGCAAACTTGTCCACCAGCTCAGACATCGGTATGTTAATCTCATAGCTTGAGAGCTCAGTTAACAAGTGACAATACCTTGGAATCAACTCCTTCAGCGTCTCATTCCCCATATAGCTGAAGTTCTCAAACTCTTTTCTTAGTTCCAACATTCTCAATTTTCTCGTCTTCTCATTCCCATCATGACGATTTCTTAACATATCCCATAACTGTTTAGAAGTGGTGAAAGACCCAAACTGATGTAAGAGATCAGTATTAATGGCCTGGGACAGTTGGGAAAACCCCTTCTTTTCCACCGCAAATTTCTTTTTCTCATCCTCAGCAAGACTTTCCAACGGAATCGGCTCACCTGTGTTCTCCAAGATTGGAGCAACATAGCCCTTAGCAATCATTTGCCAAGCTTCCGTTCCTTCTAATTCCATTCCCTTAAGATGAATCTTGAACTTGGTCTTCCATGTGTTGTAGTCTACCATTTCCATCAACTTTGGTGGACGGCTCCCACTACCCGAAGATAAGTCTTGAATAAGTGTCGAAATCGCCTTGGTAGTCTGAGAGTGAACCGCCGCTGCTGCTACTCCCCAGTAACCAGTCATCGGTTGTGGTTGAGGTTGTGCAACTTGTTGGGGGCATAGAACTAGTCATCGCCATATAGTTAATAGGTTGGGATGGTTGACTAGACTTTTGAGCAGCTACTGACCAAGGATCCATGGTTGTCTGTTGTTGTGGTGTTGTATTAGGTCGTGGTGTTGTAGGAAAATTCCACATATCGCTCTGAAAATGATTAAACACGAAACGATTAGAAAAATTTCACAACAGTTTCTACGTTCGACCCTTATGAATGATCGCATGGTCGAATGTGTAAATTAGTCCACGTTCGACCGTTTGGTAAAGTACGAATGTAGAAATAACAGACTCATTTCACTTTCGACCGGTTTATCCCACTTTCGACAACTCGATTGGTCGAATGTACCCAATAAGGTCGAATGAACAACAACACACTAAAACTTTCTAGGTTCGACCAAATAACACTCCACGTTCGACCAAATAATCCCTGGTTCGACCTAAAACTCTCACTTTTGACCAAATCTCCCTAGGTTCGACCCTTCATTTTGAAAAACGGTTATTCTTTGAAAATCAGTTATTTTGATCAAAAATTTTCAAATGTTGATGAAATTTGATGATCTTATGCAGGTTTTGCTTCGGATTGGATTTGGAACAAGTTTAACAAAGAGAATTTTGAGTTTTATCCATGAAAACAAGTTCAAATCAATCAATTTAACACTAAATTCAGTTTATCAATGAAAAACAAAAAGTTTTGATCAAAATTGGGTCCAAATCAGCTGTAATATTATCAATTTGTGGTTGTTTGATCCAAATGGCTCTGATACCACTTTGTATGCGCGTAGGATCGTCTAAACAACAAAGATAATGATCAAACAAGTTCAATTCAGGTGCAGAATCCCTGAATTGATCACAAAATGATAATAAAACTAGCAAAACACATAAATCATCATTAACATAATCATTTCATTCATTTAGATAATCAATTACACATCAAAACGTTGTTAATAATGATTAATCACGATTACAGACTCAATAATAACCCTAGTGAGAAACACACACAGGGAGAGAAAACAAATGACCAAAAGTTAATATTCAAAAACTGATTCGACCTTATATAGGCCTGCACATTCGCCCAAATGACTTGGTCGAATGTGCAGGTTCAACCGTTTAAGGTGGGCGAACCAAGACACATCTATCTACAAAACTTCCTTCGACCTCCCTGTTGTACATTCGACCATCCATTCTACCTTCTACCGTTCTAAATCCCACGTTCGACCATTCGACCAGAAACAAAACATTTTGTAATTCGCAATCCAATAGCATTAGTCGCAATATGTGCATCTACACAATTCATGAGACTTTAGGTATGGATAAGGATGCTACTACTCTTATACCACCCCTTGGTGGATCCGAGGACAGTAGTAAAATCACTAAGACCTTATCTATGGCAACTGCTGATGAAGGCCTTGAGCCTGAGGTTGGAAATCTCCAGAACCAAGAACAAGGGGTACATGAGGTTACTAGGTTCGGCATAGCTCATGATAAAACTGACGATACTTTCATCAGGGATTCAGATGATTCCATTAACTTGGATGATAATTCAAACATTCCACAAAAAATAATTGACGGCTGATTGTGAAGGTCCTGAATCTAATGTCTCCAAACTCAAGGAGTTGGTCACAGAAGATCAGGTTAAAGACCACTTACACCCAAATTCCTCAAAAGTGGCATACCCCGTCTTAACTAACAGGGATATCCCAAAACACCCCCTCCACACTCACAAAAGCCTACCCAATCTTCTGGTGCTACAAGCATAGACCTGAACCAGCGATGCAACCCAGATGGTCCTTTATACCAGATGATCCACCACCTCATTTCTTCACATCTCCAAACCTTCACAATTGCTATGGAACTCAAAAACAAAACACAGTTGGAGATGATAAATAATGCCATTGATTTGAAGATGAGGGAGTTGTCAAGAAGAGTAGAAGATAACAGAAGACAACTGGAGCATCTATCTGGTGTTGCACCTCCTGCTCCTTGGTTTCCAGAAGTGGATGAAGCCAAAAAGGAGGAGATGAGAGCTAAAGGGAAAGGACCTAAAAATATTTCTCTTGAAGCCTCAAAGAAGGCAAGAGAAGCTCAACAGCTCAAGGATGCCCAAAAAAATCTTTTAAAACTAAACAAGAAATTGCCTTGAAAGAAAGGCATGACTGGAAAGAAAAACAAGAAAGGCTCCTTAGAGAAAAAGCTCAGAAGGCTTCCCAAGGCATAGAAACAACTGCTGAAGAACAACCTAAAAGTACTGAAGACAATCCTTCAGTAGTTGGTGCTCAGACCAATTCTCCAGTAGTTGTAACTCAAGTAATAACTCAACCTTCCACAACAACCAAACCAATTCCAACTCAGATTCCTGTGCCTACAACTGCAACTGTTCTAAATCCTTCACCAATTGCATTCTCATCTGAAGAAATGGAGAAGAGTTTAATGGCTGCCCAAAGAAAAGCCAAGGAATATGAGATATGGAACAACATAGAAGAAAAGGACGACTTAAGCTTCAATGACAAACTTAAAACCTATGAAACCAAGCTCATAGAGTTAGATGAAGAAGAAAGGATTGCTGAGGAACAAATCCAAATTACTAAGGAAGACAAGAGACAACAGCTGATTAGCTGGATTGTGAAGAACAACAAGACAAAAAGATACTCTCTTAGAGATCTTTCATCTTCAGAACTTGAATACAGAGTGAAGCTGATTCAAGGTAGGCAAAGTGCTGAAAAGGATAAAAAGATGAAAAGAACTCAGATTATAGAAGAACTGGCAGCCAATGAATATGGTTCAAAAGCTCAACTGTCAAGATGGAAGGATGCTGATCTGCATGAAGCCTACAAGAAATTCAAGGCTATGCGTAAATCTAATCCTGAGAAGTTCAAACCATCAGAAGTTTCTCAAACTTCTTATCCTGCAAGAAAGCCAACTTCCAAACCAGCTGCCAAGAAACAGAAACAACAACCAGAGGAACAAGTCAAAACAGAAACAACAACCAGAGGAACAAGTCAAAACAGATTTCAAGATGATACTTCTAGAAGGCAACCAAATTGTTGACCAAGACTTGTCATATGAAGAAAGACCTACGATTCTAATAGATAGGGATCCAACTACTTATGCATATCAACTAAAGCAGACTATCACAGATCAAAAGCAAACCAATGTAATCACTGAACACCACATTCCTATTCCTAGTGACACCCCTAGTATTGCACAAGTTGAAATAAGAAGATCCAACCTGATTCTTGTTGAATAGAAGACCAACCTCAATCATCAGGCCTATCTGCAAACCAAGAAAAATGTAACATACCCTACAAGATCAATTTTGATAACTCCAAATCCAAGATTATGAAATGGTCCTTCACCCACAAGACAAATGCTATCTGCCTAGAAAGAGAAGATTGTTCATACAAAGTGATAAAGCACAAGAGTGAACTGAATAACCTTTCATAAGAAGATTTACTTACAGTTCGGTATCTAGAACCAAAGCAGGGATCATTCCTCATTGGACAATAACTCAGGGAACTCAAGATGTCCATGGTTAAAGAAATATGGAGGATCCTTGACTACAGAAAAAGAGGTGGATTTAAATAAATATTAGACAAGGTTTTGGCTTCATCAATCCAAGGGGAGATTGTTGGGTCTAAGAGTATTGACAAGCATGTTAACCTTAGTCTAATATCCACTCTGCAACTTTTGTATAGACAAGTGCTGAAGAGTTAAGGGAAAGTGCTGAAGAAGAAACTGTAAGTGCTGCATAGTAAAGTCGTGAAGGTGAACTAGACAAACACCTGAAGAACAACCTTGATGATTTACTCATCAGAAGTTGTTTGGTCTTCAGCAGTTATGATAGAAGCTTCCCACCGCCCTTGAACTTCAGCAGTTTTGTATTATATTAGTTTTTGATTACTTTTAAGATATTTTTGTACAAGTTCCAATACTACAGTCTGTTATAGTATTTTTAGTATTAGATTTATACTTCGTATGTACGTTTACTTCTGTCTATAAATAGATGGGCTTACACCATCTATTACATACAGAATAGACTTTGCAGATTTTCACTTTTCTAATATATGAGAACCATTTGAGTATTCACAACTGTTATATCATTTACTGTTTTGATTCTCATATACACTTGTGCTATTTTAGTTAATTGTTTCAGGGGGAGCATTTACTGATATTAAAAGTGAACTATTTTTTTATAGACAGAAGTAAGCGTACATAGGCCTTTCTATTTTTTTGATAGCCATTTGATAGAAACGGTCACAAAATATGACCGTTGAAAAAAAAAATTAAAAAGGTCAAATTAATATTAACGGTAAAAAATGAAATTAAAAAAACATATAAATCCGACCATTACGTTTAATACACCACTTTATCAGCTCGTTAACTAGATATAGATTTTGATTTACGGGACCACTACCAGCATGAGTGACGACGGTGTTACGGTGCTGATAGTGAAATACCCATGATCATTTCTGGTAGCGCCCCGTCCGCTTTAGAAGTGTCAAAAAAATCAAATGGTTAATTTTGACCAATATTCACAGACTAAAAAGAATTTTATTTAACAAACTATTAGAATATAAATATATAATCATTTACAAATCATCAATTATTTTAATTATTTTAATAACTTTATATAAAATATTATACACTAGTTATGCATCATCACTCCATCACAACAATATTTGCCATATTGTTTTCTACTAGTGGGGAGCCCGCGCGATACGGCGGGGTAACCAATTTACAAATATAAGTATAATTTAGGTAAAGATAACTTAAAAAAACGTAGCACCAAAAGATAATGGAATCAATATATTCCCCCGCGCTACACTTAGCAAATCATTTGGGAGCGTTTACATGTTGTTTGATCGGAATCGACTGTTCTAAAAATTACAAACCAAATGCAAATTGTGTGTTACGAAGTAACACATTTGCAATATTTGCATTGGTGTTTTCATTTCATTTTATATAATTTATAAGAGTGTGATGTCTTTTCATATTTTTTCAAGTAATTAATTGATAGATCATTTAACATTCAAAGGAGTTGCATTTCTTAAAATTTAATGAAAAAAATGGTTTTAAATTTACGAGGGGTTAAAAAGTTGAGGAGTTAGTGTGTCATCATATTTCCTCAAGTAATAAATTGATAAACCATTTAGTATTCTTAGGAGTTGTATCACTTAAAATTTAATGAAAAAATTGGACCTAAATTTATGATGGGTTAAGGTGTGAGTAATGCATAAAAGACAAATTTGCCCTTAAAAAGCTTTTAATATGTGCATTATGTGATGTACCTTAAGAAATTACAGTTGTACTTCTTAAATTTTAAGAAGTCCCTATAAAATGCTTTATAATCTGTAACACCCCAACCGATGGCGGAATCATCGAGGTGTCACGTAGTGACGATTGTTCAAAAGCACATGGTACTAAAATGTAAATATATTATTGAATAATTTAAATTGTCTTACATAGATGAAATGGGAAAAATACAAAAGTCTGAACGAAACATGAAAATTGAAATAACTTATTACAAGCAAGCACTAAAATCCAATGCTTTGGAACTAAGATCAAATTGCACCTGAAACATGTACAAAATAGGTTTTGTCAACATAAGAAATGTTGGTGAGCATTTCCTATCCCCTTTTTGCTTTTATTCACTTTTGGGGTGTTACATGTACACTTATACAAATTACAAATACAAGTTCACATTTTTACAATACAATTCTAGTACTATGTGCATTTGCTTACAAACGTGCTTTATGCTTAGACATTACATGTAAAAAACATTTGTACTTAGTGAAATCATTAATATTATACAAGCCGACCTTAACATTATACACTAGTTATGCATCATCACTCCATCACAACAATATTTGCCATATTGTTTTCTATATGGTCGAAGAGAACAAAAGGCCCATTTTTGTAAAAAGAGTTGTGTATTGTAGAAGTGGGCTAGCTCTTCAACATCCACTGACCTTTTATGGGCTAGTGGTAAATGCTAACTTGGTTAAGATTTCATTTTCCCTAATGATTTAGTTCAAAAGGCTGAAATGTATATTGATGAAAAGGCTGAAATTTTAAAGAATATTTTTTAACTGTTTTCAGAAAAAAATAATGAAGAATACATATTTTTATTAACTTAGATACATGAACTAGTTAAAATTGATGCAAATAATGAAATTTTGGTAAGAACATCTCCAATAGGAGATTCAGCTACTCTTCGCGAGCAGTGGTGATTGGCGAAGCTTGACCCGAAGGTTCGGGGGGTCGAAAGTCACCGAGGGTTCGGAAGTCACTGGTTTCGAGGGGTCGAAAACCAGTTTCGGGGGGTCGAAACCCTATATTTTCAAAATTTTCTATACGGATACTATATAATCGGAACTTCTGCGCGAAAATCCCCGGGCGTCGGCCATAAATGGTCATGGGTATTGGTCAAAATTAACCATTTGATTTCCCATGATTTCCATAACATGGTTCCATGCACTTTTTATTTACTTTAGATTCAATGTTTTATTTTCATAAAATTAGTATTAGTGGATTAGTGACTTAGTGGGTTTAGTAGTAGTTATTTTCTTGTTCTATCCCTTTATAAGGCCATTTCCTTTATGTTAATGTTAAGAAGAAAATATTTAAAGAAAGCTTTTGTGCTTTGATCACTTCTCTTCTTGATTTCTTGAAAGTTTTGTAGGTTTTTCTTTGTAAAACCTATCAGTCAGTGGGTGGCCAAATTTAATATATTTTCAGACTGTAAACCGAAAAAATACATATAAATATTATCAAATAAAGTAAATCATTCCCCAACTTTAATTGATCTTCCTTCATGATTTAGGTGTACCAATAACTTACTCAAAACATAAGTATATTTACCTATAATCGTAGGTTTCTTCAACTACTTTATCTTCTATGATCTATTAATCATAGGAATTTATCTTCACTAGTAAGTTCACTACTAGAAAAAAGGTCTTTCTTGACATGCAATGCGTGTCAAGAAAGGGGTCTGATGACAAGAAAAAAAACGTAAAGGATGGCGGTGTCATAAATTTAATATGACATATTTTTGTCTGTCATCTGTTTATGACACACATTTATGACAACATTTAGTGACATACGTTATGACACTTTTTTATGACAGTTGTTGTTGACATTTTTTCAACACATATTATGATATAATTTTATGACAGAATTTTATGACGTTCTTTTGCGTGTTATAAATTTATTAATTTAAAAAAAAAATTCCTGTAAAATTACATATTTACCCTCCTGGATTTATAGCTATATTATTATATGCAAAATAATTAGCAAACTAATAACAAAAACATCATTTCATTATATAATCCGAGACGTTTAACGTTTATAAAAATATTATATCGACATCACATTGCCTTCAAACAAAAAAGTTTGGATCATTTGAAAATAAATGTTGCGGCGTAGCCTGACCATTCTTCGCGAACGGCATCCATGTCTTCATCCCCGTAATGATCCGCTCCTCCCCCGACCTGAGACAACAATAAAATTAATACATTAATCGAGGCCGGCTAATAATTTTACATAAATCATAACACATCGCTACGTTTATTTTGCCATAACTTACATTGCCCAATATTTCGACTCCTCCTTGCACTATCTCTTTCATGAATTTCATGACGTAAAATCCACATTCTGTGCTTCCCGGCTGGCATGGACACTACACATTAAAAAAATAAGAAAAAAATTATTTTACATAAAGCATTTTGATGTATGGATATGTCTAAAGAACACACTTATGCGCGTTTGGAACAGATTAACAGAGCCAAAACATTTTTCATATCAATTGGCGTATGACACTGAAACAAGCTACTGATGCGCGTTTGGAACAGATTAACACACTGAACAGGACACGTATGACAGATTGTTGCTGGACACATGTATGATCAATCAGCAATGACAAGAACACACTTATATTTGTAAGGCTCACATGTATGAAACTGAACTGAAAGGCTGGACACGTATGAATCAGAAGACTGTACGTGTTGGTGCTGAGCGTAATTTCACAAGATAAGACAAGAAATAAGTAGATAACCAGAACTACAAAAAGGCAATCCTAATGTTACAAGAGCAAACACTATTACAGTAATAGAAATAATAGAAGAGTGAAACAACATCATGGAAGCTTAAATAGAAAAGGCTGTCATCATATGATAAGAAACTTTGACCTTGAAAATCAACAAAAATTATGTACATGGTTTTAACAAGAGATTTATGCCACATTTCTTAAGCTCTGTAAGTTTTGTTTTTCGCTAATATCAGTAAAAAATGTACACGTATGATCAGCAACACTTATAATCTGGATTCTGGACAATATCAAAACAACCTAAACATGTCTAGAACTGCTAAACAAGCCTGGAATTATATATAAACAACCTAAAGTAGCCTAAACAACCCTAAAACATGTCTAGAACCCCTAAAAATGGTATTTTTATACTATGTGCCTCACCTAAGAAACCTTCGCCTTTTTGCAGCCAAATGACAATTTTACCCCTCAAAAACAATCTCAAATTGCATAAACAGAGGGGGAATCGTGGGGATGAGTTAGCTTGCCATTATTGGCCCTACCTTGTGCATGCCACCTTAAGTCATGTGCAGTTTCGGGTGATGAAAACATTCTTCTAAATCTATGGATCGGGGGAAAGTACCACAAAACTTTTATAGGCACGTTTTTTGTATTCTTCTTCCAACGAGATGCGCCACAAGTTGGACACCGAGAAGCATCCTTATGTTCTTTCCAAAATAGAACACAATCGTTTTCACATGCATGAATCTTTTCATATTGTGGACCTACTCCTTTTAGCAACTTCTTGGCCTCATATATCGAGCTAGGAGTTGCATTGTTTGATGGTAAGATATCTTTTAGGACACCCAACAATGAATCAAAACTAGCATCAGACCACCCAAATTGACCCTTTAAATGTTGGAATTTCAATAATCCACTAAGTGCATTATACTTTGACCCTACGTAAAGTGGCTTATCACACTCTTCACGTAGTGCTTGTAATGATTCGTGTTCTTTCTCTACATATGTAAAGGCATCATGTATCATCTCTTTTGTACAATCAAAGTCGGGAGGTCTTGATGTATTAGGGTAGTTGGAATCGAGGCTGGGATGTGTTTCTCCATGGAAAGACCAAACATTATAATTTTGAGAGAAACCACGGGCAAACAGATGATAACGCACATTATCAACTGACTGGTAAGAAAAATTAATACAATCTACACAAGGACATGGAATAGCATCTGCATTTGGATAAGTAGATTGCACAAACTTTAAAAAAGCCTCAACACCCTCTTCATATGCATTTGATAATCTATCTGACGAAATCCACGATTTATCCATGACTTATGCAAAGATTATTACCTTCTGAAGAAAAAAAATCCATATAAAACATGACCGAAACCGAAACATCCATAATGTATAGACAAACTAATTGAGCCTAAAATACCTAAAATAGGTCACAAACTGATGCTAACCATAATATAACAACAAACTGAATCTAGCAAGGAGATATCCAAACAGGTCAGAATTGGAACTTACTGAGCACAAATAGGTCAGAATTGTAACAAGCCGACAAGCAGGAGCAGAACGAGCTGTAATGTTGATTTATTAATATCTTTCATCAATAAGAAACACTAACTAACATCATAATATGGAGTATTATCCCAATTAAAACCCTAAATAACGAATTAAAACTAAAAATAAACAACAAAAACATGAGAGAGGATAGATACCCTGGTTAGGTTACATTCACGAGCAGGTTAGGTTAGGTCACAAACCAGGTTAGGGATGAACGAGCATGGTTGAATCTGCAGGTTAGGGTTACATTCACGAGCAGGTTAGTCTTTTCATAGCCCTTTTAGAAAGCTTTCTGCAGGTTAGGGTTACATATACGAATCAACGAGCTGGATGAAAGCTTTCTGGAAGGGATGAAATCAACGAGCGGATCGAGAAGGGATGAACGAGCGTTTGATTTTTCTGGAAGGGATGAAATCAATGAGCGTTTGTTTTGTTTAGCAGATGTGATTGTAGCGGATCGAGAAGGGATGAACGAGGTTTGTTTTGTTTAGCAGATGTGATTTTTCTGGAGGGGTTTGATTAATTTGAGAGAGAAGGGGAAGGTTTATGGAAAAACGCGCGGGATTGAAAACTTTTGAGATTTTGGGTGACAAAAATCATGACACGCGATTTCAAAACTGTCATGTTTTTTTATTTTATGACGGTAAATTATTGACACGCGTAAAAAAACGTCATGAAATTATCACTTTTTTCCGAAGATGACATTTTTTTATGACAAGCACTTTTGCATGTCATAAAATGTGGCATGTCATAAAAAAAGTGTCAAGGAAAGCCTATTTTCTAGTAGTGGTTGTTTCATCAACTTGGCCTTTAGTACTTGGTACTTTGAACTCCCATCAATACTTGGTTGTCCATAGCGACTTTTACTTTAGACTTCATAACTAGAAACTTGCATCAACAAGACAACAACAAGCTCCTTCTTAAACGATGGCAACTTGCTCAACAACAAATTAGTCTTTCAACAATAGTCTTTATCAACATGAAGTTATTCTTTTAGTGGAAACATGTTTAGTAAAAAACACGTTTAATTCCCTTCAGGGCGAGCCACCATAACGTTTAAGCAACACCATCAACAATAACCCCTTAGTTCCTTACGCTTTGTTTTATACCTTTACTTCATCTTTCACTGTCACCTCAGCGTCACATCATCATCTCTGCCCATCCCTCACTCTCACCACTCAACCTTTATACTCATACCTCATCCCTCGTCATTTTTGTTTTTACAAAGATAAAAAAAAAATCTTGGTTGATACTGGTTTTACCAAGATTTTCAAAAAAAAAAAAAAAAAAAAACAAAATCACTATATATTGTATTTGCACCTTCGTTATATGACAACATTTGTATAATAGAGGTTTTTTCTTAACTTCAAGTGTTATCCTACATGGTTTAACCCGCTGTTATAGTTTGGTGGGTGTTTTTTTAATCAATGTAATTCGTATTTTTTAGGAAAAGTGTTTTTTTTTTCTTCTTCTAAGAAGTCTTATAGAAGTGTTTTTTTACGAAGAGGCTTGCTACAACAGATGTGAAGTATAGCATTTTAACACAGGTTAACATCAGGAGTGGTTTATACCATTAAATCCTATTGTCGTTGTTGGTGTGTTAATCGTTGCCTGTTAACTCTCGTCGTCGTCACACGTCCTTTAATGGCGTGTTAATCGTTGGTGTGATGTAGATGCTTAGAGATTTTTTAATCGCAAGAGTGTTATTCGTCGTTGGTGTGTTATTCATTGGTGTGCTGTAGATGCTTAGAGATTTTTATGTTTAGTGAGAGATTGTGTTTAATTAGGGAGAAGATGAGAGTTTGTTTCACAGAAAATAGAGGAAAGATAACAGGAGGTAACATGATTTTAGGAAGACGGGAAACAGTTTCCAAAATAAAAGAATACAATTACAACCCTGCCCTCAAATAAAATGCTTATTAGTCAATTTTACCACCACCTATTATAAGACATTAATTAGAATACAAACATATCTATATTTTAATCTCAACCATCCATTTCTAAATCTAGTGGATCAAAACACTTCCTATCTTTTCTAAAAAAAAAAAACTATTTTCCTACAGTAACCATAACTTATTTATATATTTAGTTTTTTTTGTTATACACGTTCAATTAATAAAATTAAGTATTTAAAATATTGTTATTTGTTAAATTGTGTGTTCATACATACAATAATTTAGTACATATAAAACAAAATAATCCAGAATAATGAATCGGATATTTTACATTTTATGAAAAATGTATGTAAATAACTATGTATATATATAGTTAGTAGTTGAACAATGCCAAAAATAAACCAGGTTTCAAAAATCTCAAATCAATATTAAGGGGGTGTTTGGGATTGATTATTCAAAACCGATTATGCGTTTTGGAAAAGCAGGGGTGGAGCTGCTTATAGATTATTGCGTTTTGATAGCCTACAAAACTGATTATCTGCATTTTCTAAACGCAATCCAAACACTAAAAACTGATTATCTGCGTTTTCAAAACGCAATAATCTAAAAATCAGATTTAAAACGCAATCCAAAACACCCTCTAAATATACACTAAAATTCATTTGGTTCATAACAAGGAGATTATTTCATAACATTAATGTCACACTCTAAAAATCATTTTTTTTAAATAATGTTAAACTAAAACTAATTGAATGCTTAGAATATTAAAATTGCTCAAATCAAGCTTTTAGTTTTTCATGCGCAATGCATGGAATCTTTATTCTGTGGGGGCTTTTAGAACTTAAAAACAATAAAGTGGCCTACGTGTTTGATGTACAACATCATTGTGGCCACAAATTCAAATCCTCCCAAATACGCCTTTCAATCTTTCCTATCAATTCTCCTTAATTCCATATTATCAAAATAAAAAAAAACAATTTGATATTACAAAACATAAAGTTATTAAACAAGCAAGAAAGCAAACAAACATAACCAATAATATAATCATGCCCCTCCCGTAAGTAAGATTTCGAGAGAAAGAGACGAGGACAACCTTACTTTTGTTTCAAAAGAACAGAGTTCGAGGTTATTTCCAATGAAATCCTTGGCTCGACAAACCTTAATCTTTTCAAACATATATGCAAGTTATATATACGTATTGATTTAAAAAATATTTCATATAGCTTGCTGTCAAAAAGTATATACTATGAAGTATGAATTTGTTTTTTATGTATATGAGTAATAAATTAAAAGGCTGGTTTTATACAAAGAAAATTGACAATTCATATTATTTTAACGGCTAATTACATCCTCATCTAATATTCCCATAATATTTGCTTTACAGTGTTTGACACATAAGATAAATATATAAAATCTAATACTCATTTTGAAAAACACATTTTTACGTAAAATAATACACCACTACCAAATGGCCCTTTGAGACCACCAAAACTGTCCCTAATGTTCTTTTGTGATTGCTATGGACGGTCGTTGAAACTCTCATCACAAACTGCTTTTTCTATCAAATTTAGGGACTGGAATTTTTACGTAGCAAGGTTACCCATCGACTTTACTACTTAAATGTTAAGAAACGATACACTTATTTGCGACTTGACCCTATTAGAGGCTGATTTGCGGCCAACTCATTTAGTGACAGATGTTACGACTGAAACAATTAGCCATGGATTCGTTGACGTTTCTAGGGAACAAGCCCACAAAACATTTAGGTAGGTATTCCCCCTTTTGTTATCAATGATAGCATATTATACTTCAATTTTTATTTCTAATATAGCAATCATAAAATTTTCTATAAAAGATTCATAATTTTGTGACAATAAAGACAGATTTACCGTGTTACCGGTACCCTTTACCAAGTAATCGATCATTAGTTTTTTCTTTATCATTATGTGGTTATGTTTTATCCTATCATATGTTAATATGTGGAAAATTTTAATCATTTTGTTCATTCATTGAATGTTTAAATGAAAAACCTATTCATTGTCAATCATAAATAGTATCTAAATTATTTGAGATATAAATATCATTAAATTTTATTTTTCCAGACCTACGGCCTCTGTAAGAGCATATGTACTTAGTTTGGGACGCGACAGACCACCACAACATGTTGGGGAATAACTGTAACAAACGAATAAAAACGGATAACAGAAATCTTTGAAGGCACGTGATCGCTTTCAGATTGAATCAATTCGACGGTTCTATCGAATATTCAATCGGATACAATCAGAGATTGAGAAGTTTCTGTATGTTATGATTGAGAGTAAAGAACCAGAGAGATTGACCAAGAAGAAGATCAATTCGTAATGATAATTTGGGGCTTCGCCCGGGGCGCTGCCCCCGGACCCCGTTCCTTAGGGGCTTCGCCCTTAAGTTCATAATAAATTCAAATAGGCGTGCACTCCGCACCACCATACCTATGTGATGTATTATTATGAACATATTGGTCAAATAGTCAATCCAATTACAATAAAATATCCAACACAACACTTCATGATGCCCTTGTAGTTTCTCTAACTGAAGGGCGTGGATACCTCTTGATCTTTGAAAGAGCACTTTCGTGTATATTTTGATGGTACTCTCAAAATTTAGTCAGATAGTTCAAAGAGAAACAAAAAACAAATATGCAATTTTATTTTGTGAAAATGCATACAAGAAATGGAGTAATGGACCAAACACTTTCCTTTCATAGTTAAGAAACCATAATAATGCTTAAGCTGAAAATTTGTAACCCTTCATGAAAGAGTATGTTAGTAGCTACTAGCTAGTTAAAATGACAAGTTACTAAAAATGACAAGTATGTTAGCCAGTAACAATTGACGATCAATACTAAATGCAGTTACCAACGATGATGAGGATATCACCAATGACCAATTACCGGTACTGGCGACGTATTACCACAAACAGTCAGGTTAGTGTCAACATAAAATCAATCAATCAAATCATCTTTCACCATGACTTCCTCCTAGTCAAAGATGTTTCATCTTCCACCATGATTTCCTCATAGTCAAATATGTTTTATATTTCCTTTTAATATGATTTGTATATTTTGGATCTCTTGTAATCTTGTTTGGTGTTTGGCGTTTTTTATATTGGTGTTTGTGTTTTCCAGTCGCTGGCTGGCTCTTTATATTTATATATAAAGCGATTGCTGTTCGAAAAAAAATACGATTTGTATATTTTAGCAAATGAGAGATATTCTCTCCCTCAATTTTGTAACATTTCTAGTACTTATACTTGTACATGTATAATAGAAAATGATCAAGGAATTACCATTGTAATATGGTATCAACCAGCCAATAAAGTCATTTCTTTCTTTGATATACGCTGACCATTTTCCTTCTTTGATAAAGTCCTTTTGTTCCTTGTTTCTTCTTCTGCCAATTCTTCCTATGGCCACCACCACAACTTCCTACCTCTCCTCCATACCTCTACATTCTCTAAGCCATCTAATAAGCATCAAATTAAATTCCACAAACTATCTCTCATGGGAGAAACAACTCACACCGGTTCTCACATACCTCAATTTAATCGATCATATTGATGGCTCAACCGTTCCCCCTCCTGAAAAAATCACCACTGAGAAGCAAACAACCGATAATCCTACATTCATTTCTTGAAAAACCGCTGACCAAAAAGTCCTCTTGATCAATTACACTCTCACCGAAGAGGCGATGGCTGAGACTATTGGTCACACAACCGCCTTTAGTGTGTGGAAGACTTTAGCCGATGCCTATAGCCATTGTTCAATCGAACGTATTCACCATCTCAAGGACACTCTCCGAACTCTTCAAAAAGGCGACTCCTCCGTGTCCGAATTTGGTCGTAAATTCAAGTATCTAACCGACCAACTCGCGGCTATTGGGCATCCCATAAGTGATGAGGACAAACGCCATTGGTTTCTATATATGTGGACTAGGCGACTCCTTCGAAAAACTCTCTACTTCTCAAAGAACCATTCGCCTCACCCCTTCTTTTCGTGACTTATTAGCCAATGCCGAAAACCAAGAAATGTTCGTCCAAAAACTCCATGGGTCACAACCTTCACATGCCGCTTTTTATGCTAATCAACCCAAAAACCAATATCATCGAACTAGCTCATCACGTGGAAAAGGTCGACCATCACATAACTCTCGCGGGCGTGGAAGTTCCTATACCAAACGTCCTCCTCTTTGTCAATTATGTCGAAAAGAGGACCACTATGCGACCACTTGTCCAAATCTTGGCTCAATGCAACGTTGCAACGGAAAACCCAGATTGGACTGCCGATTCAGGTGCTACCACACATATCCTTCCCACTAAATTTGGTCTACCTTATTCAAAACCTCAAACCGAAAATATTCGAGTCACTTTTGGCAACGGGAATTCATTACCCGTAACCCACATTGGAAAAACTAATTTAAACGATTCCATTTCTTTAAAAAATGTCCTAGTTGTTCCAAATCTCGCTAAAAATCTACTTTCAATAAGTCGATTAACAAATGACTCGACGGTTGATGTTTTGTTTTCTAATGATTATTTTCATATTCAGGAGCGAAAAACAACGGAAGTACTAGCTAAAGGCACATGTTAAAATGGCTTCTATGTCCTCACTCAAAGTCACTAGTCCCTTGTTGCCGCGCTTTCTTCTACGCACCTTCGTGCATCTTTCAATAAATGGCACAGTCGCCTTGGCCATGTTTCTTTTGATACAATTTCTACATTAGACAAATTTGGACATGTTTTTGTCACATCATTGTTACCCAAACTGGGATTATGCAATTCTTGTGAATTATCAAAACCTAAACATTTACCATTTGTTGAAAATAATAAGCGCGCACAACATGTTTTAGATCTCATTCATTGCGATCTTTGGGTACCCGCTCTCGTATCATCCACTGATGGTTATCGTTACTCTGTCATTTTTATTGATGACTATTCTCGGTTCACTTGGTTTTATCCGTTAAAGGCTAAATCGAATTTTTACAACATTCTCACAACCTTTTTACCTTTTGTTCAAAACCAATTTTCAACAACCATCAAAGTTTTTCAAAGCGATGGTGGAACAAACTTTACAAATCACCAAGTGCAAAGTTTTTTCAAACAACATGGCATACATCATAGGCTCTCATGTCATCAGACACCTGAAAAAAACGGACGGGCGGAACGCAAACACCGTCACATAACCGAAACCAGGTTAGCCATGATGTTCAATGCTCATGCTCCACCAAACTTTTGGTTTGATGCTTTTACCTCCGCCACTTACATCATAAACCGTCTTCCCACAACCACCCTAGACAATAAATCACCATTTGAAATCCTTTTTCACCAACCTCCCACTTACTCAAATCTTCGTGTCTTTGGTTGTCGAGTATATCCATATCTCCGTGACTATACAAAAAACAAACTACTTCATAGAAGTACACGTTGCATATTCATCGGCTATAGTCCACGTTACAAAGGATTTCGATGTCTCGACCCCATAACCGGTCGAGTTTACACCACCCGACACGCTAGATTTGATGAAGCCAACTTCCCGTTCCATAACACCTCAACATCTTCGGATGTCGCAACCTTACCAATGACCAACCTTGATGACCATTTACCCTCACCAATCTACCCAGTAAACAACTCTACAAAAAACACCTCTACATCAAACACCCAAACCCATCCAGTAATGTTTGATGATTCTTTACCTTTATGTGACAACCGTCACCAGTATCTTTTAGCAACTTGTCAATTTTAACCTTTCGTCTATTGGGGTGTTACACTTTATCACAACCTAGTAGCCCAATTATTAGCAACATCCCATTACCCACTACCGGCCCACCACCGAACATCGACCTGACAGAAAACTCTTCACCCAATTTTTCCACCCAAAACCAAACGGACCCACCTTCAAACCAAACGGCCCCACCTTCCCCTTTACACTCTCCAAGCCCAAACCAAACTGGAACCACTCCAAGTCCAACTCCTCCATCCTTTTTAGACTCGGGCTCCGACACCTCATCCGCACCCATTCCAACTCCTCGTCATAACACTCATTCCATGACCACTCGAGCCAAAGATGGTATTTTCAAACCCAAAAATTATGAAAATCATCAATCTTTTTTCTCATCACATGTTCCCAAGGGAATAAAAACGGCTCTCAAAAATCCCAAATGGGTTCAGGCCATGCATGAGGAACTACATGCTCTTCACACCAACAACACATGGCATCTCGTTCCTCGACCATCGAACAATAATGTCATTGGCTCAAAATGGATTTATAGACTTAAATATAAGTCTGGCGGGTCTCTTGATCGCTACAAAGCTCGTCTTGTAGCACAAGGTTTCACTCAAATACCGGACCTTGATTTCTCCCACACTTTTAGTCCAGTTGTCAAATCCGCCACCATCCGCGTTGTTCTAAGTCTCACCACAATCAACAAGCGGAAATTACGACAACTAGATGTCAATAATGCTTTTCTAAATGGACATCTAACCGAAACCGTATTTATGGAACAACCTCCCGGTTTTGAGGATCCAAACAAGCCCAACCACGTGTGCAAACTCAATCGTGCTCTCTATGGCCAGAAACAAGCACCTCGAGCTTGGTTTCAACGCCTAAGCACCTTCTTACTCAACCTTGGTTTTGAAAACGATAGATTCGACCCTTCTTTATTTACCTACCAACGCCATGGTACTTTACTCTGTCTCCTTGTTTATGTGGACGATATTTTTATAACCAGTAATAATGACAAGTTTATTACAAACTTCACAAAACTTCTTGACAAGGAGTTCAAAATTAAAGACCTTGGAACACTAATTTTTTCCTTGGCATGGAGGTTACTCACACAAAATTGGGTCTATTTCTAAATCAATCCAAATATGCACATGACATCTTAACCCGAGCTGGCCTTCTTGAATCTAAGCCAGTTGCCACTCCTCTCACATCTAAAGATGTTTTCAATTCTCAAGGTAAACCTTTTCATGATCATACTCTTTATTGTTCTCTTGTAGGAGCTCTCTAATACCTCACCATCACTCGACCCAATCTCTCATATGCTGTCAATCAAGCCAGTCAATACCTTCAACAACCAACCACCACTCATTTTCAATTGGTCAAGCGAATTCATATATATGTTAAAGGCACTGTATCTCATGGCTTACATTTTGATAGACCTCCTAACACTACTTTACTAGGTTTTTCAGATGCAGATTGAGCTCGATGTATTGACACTAGAAGATCCACCTATGGCTATTGTATCTATTTAGGTGGAAATTTGGTCTCTTGGAGTGTAAAGAAGCAGCCTACCGTATCACGGTCCAGTTGTGAATCCGAATATCGAGCCATGGCAAACACAGCAGCAGAAATTATTTGGCTCACGAATATTCTAAGGGAACTTAAAGCATTACCACCAGGACGTACAGCATTATTGTGTGACAACAAGAGTGCTTTTTTCTTAACTCAAAATCCGATCTCTCACAAAAGAGCGAAGCACATCGACATAGACTACCATTTTGTTCGTGAACTTGTTGCAGCTGGTCGCCTTCACACCAAATTTATCTCCACCGACAAACAAGTAGCAGATATCTTCACAAAAAGTCTTCCTAAACCGTTATTAAAACGATTTCGCACGATGCTTCGTCTCGGAGAACCGCCATCTCACATTGACGGGGGGTGTCAACATAAAGTCAATCACTCAAATCATCTTCCACCATGACTTCCTCCTAGTCAAAGATGTTTCATCTTCCACCATGATTTCCTCCTTGTCAAATATGTTTTATATTTCCTTTTAATATGATTTGAATATTTTAGCAAATGAGAGCGTTATTCTCTCCCTCAATTTTGTAACATTTCTAGTACTTATACTTGTACATATGTAATAGAAAATGATCAAGAAATTACCATCGTAATAGTTACCACCCAAAAAAAATTACCACTTGTAATACAAATATTAATTAGTCAAAAGGTGGACCAAGATCCAATATACATGAAGTGTAAATTGACAGTGAGGAATTAATGGCCACATCATTTCAGTCTGGTCTCACTCAGATGTTGCACCATCATTCATCCCACATTCCGACCTAAAAGAAATCCTAAAAATAAATAATGGAAAATATAAAATGATTACGTACCTAAATTGTTTATATTATTGTTATAGTAAAGTTATGTATGCATATATGTTTCTTGTTACATGCATTCTCACCTAACAAAACTCACTAGACATACCTAACACTTAAAATTAAATGAATTATTACAAAAAGACAATTATTTATCCAACACTTCACTTGATATATATTCTTCCCATTTGAGTTTATATTAGTCACATGTGACATAATGTAAATTCACGTAAACATTTAAATTGTAACAATACGTCACCTACGAACTAGCGTTATATATATCATACGTTAAGTTACACAGAAATATCCATTGATCATATCATGCTAATTCAAATCTGTTTTATAGGGAATCACAAAGAATATATGGTGTAGATTTACATTCCGTTACATGTGTCCTAATTAATATTAATTCACATATCGTTCATTTATTTAGGGTTAGTGTTTCCTATCTAGTGTTTTTAGAATGTCGATGGTACGTGACAGTGGAAACGGACGTTTGATGGCGATTGTAGTGGTGGAGATTGTTGCGTCTGTACTTAGTAAATGAGGAGCTCTTGTACGTAAATAGCTAGACATGTGAACACACGTGTATATTTAGTTATCCTTTTTATTTAATTAAATAGGAAGTTAGGTTATGAAGGGTATAATGGAAGGGTCATATAGATATATTTTGCAATTGAATGACACCTTTATGTTTAACAAAAAAAAAAAAAGATATATTATTACATGGCTATTGGCTAATGGCTTACAAACAAAGTTCATGAATTCGTTAAATATTATAAACAAACATCATATTACCATATTATCATCCCCCACCGTGTTTGTAAAAACTATTATAGAAAGAAATGGAAATGATGGAGGCTATACTAGGGTTATGTGGAATCATAATTAGATGCACTTTTAATACTTATTATTAATAACATTAATCTGGATTTATTGTTAATAATTAACATTATAAGCGTGCACTAGCTTTCTCACTTTTTAACTAGTCTTTTATATCTAAACACTATTTCCGTAATCTATTTATTCAAAGATGCCTATGCAATATTTAAGAGGAACAAAGGTTATATCAATTATTTATTATCATATATCCTTATAAATTTTTGTGTAATCATCCATACATGGAAGAAATTAGAGGCTTCAACGTACCTCATAATCTTGTTGATTTTTTTTTTATATATTAAAAGGATTTAGATATAAGTTAAATTAGAAAGATATAACATATATGTTTTCCATGTATAACATTTCTAGCAAAATAAGTTACAAGATGTTGAAGTTATAAAATTCCAACTTTAATTGTCTTTTCACATAATAACTCATTGCATAACTTTTTTTTGGTCTTGTAACGGTGGTTTAGGTCTCTCAAAGTTAGAAGATGTTAATGATGCGCTCATTTTAAAATGGGCGTGGCGTTTTAAGAACGGTGGAAATAGCCTTTGGAAGAGAGTAATGATCGGGTGTCATGGGTCTTGTCGTGCATGGTCGTTTCTTCCTTGTTCTCCATCGGCTAGTGGATGTTGGAGGCAAATAGTTAAAATAGGGGGGAGGAAAATCTGGAATGGTAATACCCTTGATAACTATTTCAAGTGTGTTGTTGGAGATGGTTGTTCTATTGGTTTCTGGACCGACTCATGGCTTCGGAGGAACCTCTTCGTATTCTTTATCCTTCCTTATTCAGACTTGAGCGGCATAAATGGGTCTCCATTGCGGATAGAATGGTGGTTGTTAATGGCAACAAGACGATGAATTGGGGTTGGAAATTGCCTCCTGGTTCAGCGACAGAGATGACGGAGTATTTTCAGCTTTTGTCGGATATTTTTGACTTTGAATGGAAAGGTGGGATAGATCGTTGGAGTTGGCTGACCGATAAAAAAGGAGTGTTCACTGTTAACTCAGCTAAGTGTCTGCTGTCCGGACAGCCTCGTAATGTTGATATGGGTAAAATAGATTGGAAGCTTTGGGTCCCGTTGAAGTGTAAGGTGTTTGTGTGGCGAACGGCTCTTAATCGCATACCAACCAAAGTCGAGTTATGTAAGCGTGGGGTGAACCTATCTAGTCAGTTATGTGCGCTCTGTGATGCCGAGAGGGAGACTACAATACATTTATTTACTGGATGCTTATTTTCAGTCGAGGTTTGGAGTCGAATCGAGTCGTGGTGTAGATTAAACCCGATGATTGTTTTCGATGTGGGGGACCTGTTAAAAACGGATTTTCTGCATCAGATGTCGCAACAATCCAAGAGAGTTCTTCAAGGTATTTTTTTCACCACCATATGGACCATTTGGTTAGAGCGGAATGATCGGATCTTCAAAGACAAGCGTCGTAGAGCCGTTGAAGTGGTTGAGAGTATCAAGATGACGTCTTATTTTTGGTTTAAACATAGGAACAAAATGCAATCCATAGATTGAAATGTTTGGTGTAAATATCCGTTGAACGTGTTGTAATTTCGCTTGTGGCGCGTCGGTCCTCGCATTGAGGTCCGATCGTGGCCTTTTTTGAATGAAGTTTACCTTTAAAAAAAAAAAAAAACTCATTGCATAACTTTAAATTATCATGGTAATATTTATTTAACGATCCTATCTAGAACCTTTTGCGAATCTTGAGAGAGTTGTCACTGGCCATGATTAGAGAGACTCCCAAAAGCTCTGCATACCCTCCAAAAATTATGCATTTCCCTTTTTTCACCCTTTTGAAGTGTAAATTTACCTTAAAAGAAGTTGTTTGTGACTGTGTGCAAAGTAAAGTAACTATTCACAAATCATGCCCATTTCAAAAAAAAAAAAAAAAAAAAAAAAAAAATATTGTTATGGTTTATTAAATCATGAAATCACACCTGTTTATTACGTACTTTAGTTTAGTCACTAAATAAATAAATTTTGACTCGCCTCAAAGAAGGAAAAAATCGAACAGATTTAGGAGTCCATTTGAGACAATTAGCATATATGCATGAAGTTTTTTTTTTTTTTTTTTGAACATTGACTTTCATTCAAAACGGCGACAAGATCCTCAACGTGAGGACTGCCTTAAAAACCAAGCGATTACAAAATATACAAGGGAACAAAAACCAATCCTTCCATCTAAGGTGTTTATATCTAGCCCTATGTTTAAACCACAAAAAAAAATGGACTTAATACTAGCCACGACTTCTCCAAGACTAGCTCTCTTGTCTCTAAACACCCGGTCGTTTCTTTCTTTCCAAAGACACCAAACTGTAACCAAAATGATACCAAGCACTAGAGCTTTACCTTTGTTGCCATGCGACGCCTTCTTATGGCGTGAAATAAACAAGTTATTTATAACTATTACCCATAAATATTTTTTTTAATGATAATACCAAATATTACAACACTATTTCATTTATGAAACTAAAAGTTTCGTTTCAACTAAAAATGACCTTTGATAGATCCAAAATTACGTTGTAATCAATTTTTGTTTAAATAATTGAGTTTGTTATATACATCTTAACATAGAATATTAAACTTATGTCAAACAAACCTAGACCATGTAATCCGATCACACACTTAAAATCATGTGATCCGAACACTGCCCATGTAATCTAGCTAACTAATTAACAAGTTCTGTAATAAGAACCACTTGAGGAGTTGTAAACATATTAATTAAAATGAGTTTAAAGTTTGTAAATGAATTCACATGTTGTAATCAAGTGTAAATGAGTTGAACAAATCGTAGTATTGTACTGACGGGTTAAATTGGGTCCTAAGGCTAGAGGGGGACTTGATATATAAATTTTATATTATAAATAGGTTAACTCGTTGATCTAATTATTTAAAGTGGTTAACATGTTTGTTAAACAAGTTATAAATGAATAACTAAAGCTTAACTATGTAATGTTTTGTTTTGTTCATGTCATGTCATGTCATGATTTGTATTAGACAATAGCATATTCCATGAAGTAATATCCTCCTACTTATTAATGTAGTCAATGTAACTATGTAGTCAATAGTGTAATTATGTAATCAATGGTTTCTTAGCTTAAAGGAGTAATTCTCTCAATATTATTAGTCTAGTAATTTGTATTTAAAGGGTTGTAACATTGCAATGAAATTCAAGTTGGTCATTGTGATTTCATATGGTATCAGCCTAAAACATTACAAGATCATTTCTCCTAGCAATCTTCTACTTTCTTTTCTTTCGGTCCTTTCCTAAACTCATCCCATGGCTACCGATCCAACTATAATCCCTCTCCACTCCCTTAGTCACCTAATTAACATCAAATTAACCTCAACCAATTATCTCCCATGGGAGAAACAAGTTTACTCCGGTCCTCTCGTATCTTAAACTTCTCGGCCATGTAACGGAGACACCCCTTCACCATCTGAAACTATTCTAACTGACAACAAACCTGTGGTCAACCCCGATTTTCTAAATTGGCAAATAGCTGATCAGAAGTTCTTCTCCTAATCAATTCTACCCTAGCCGAAGAAGCCATAGCCGAAACCATTGGACATACCACGGCCAAAGCCGTTTGGAAAGCCCTAGCCGATGCCTATAACCACTCATCTATTGAACGAGTCGACATTCTCAAAGACTCCCTTCGAACCCTTCAAAAAGAACCTCTTCGGTTTCGGAATTCGTTCGAAAGTTCAAAGCTTTAGCCGACCAACTTTCGGCTATAGGTCGTCCCATAAGTGATGAGGACAAACGCCACTGGTTCCTTTGTGGAATCGACGCCTCGTTTGAAAAATTTTCCACCTCTCAAAGAACCATTCACCCAGCTCCCTCATTTCGCGATCTCTTGGCTAACGCTGAGAATCAAGAGATGTTTATTCAACAACTCCATGGTCCTCAATCATCCCAAGCCGCATTCTATGTCCACCCGACCAAAAATTCCCACACTCGTACTCCTTCTTCGTCTCGTGGAAGAGGCTATGTCTCTTCCTTTAGAGGCCGAAACCCCTCATACACCAAAAGACCTCCACATTGCAAACTTTGTCGCCAAACCGGTCACTATGCGAGTACTTCTCCTCAACTCGCCTCCTTTGCCCAAAAATTGGTCCCACTTGATGCCAATCTTGCCGAGGCCTTTCTTGCTCAATGCAATGTAGCCTCCGACTCTCTAGATTGGACCGCTGACTCAGGTGCTACAACACATATGTTGTCCTCAATTCTTGGTTTACATAATTCTAAATCCCACAATGGTAGCATTTGTGTTACTTTTGGGAATGGAAAATCATCACCCGTTTTTCATATTGGAAACACTAAATTAAATGATTGTATAACATTAAAAAATGTTTTAGTTGTTTCAAATCTTACAAAAAATCTACTCTCAATTAGTAGGTTAACGAATGATTCTCCGGTTGATGTGTTGTTTTCTAATATTTTTTTTTTTCAAATCCAGGACCGAAAAGCAGCGGAGTGTCTAGATAAAGGCACGTGCAAAAATGGTCTCTATGTTCTTACCCCAGGTCACAAGTCTCTCGTTGCTGCGCTTTCTGCGTCGCACCTTCGTGCTTCATTCAATAAATGGCATAGTCGCCTAGGACATGTTTCTTTTGATACAATTTCTACTTTAAACAAACTTGGTCGTGTCTTTGTTACATCTATATTACCTAAACCGAGATTATGTAAATCTTGTGAATTATCAAAAGCAAAACATCTACCATTTATTGAAAATCCGAAATGCATACAACATGTTTTGGACCTCATCCATTGTGACCTTTGGGGACCCGCACCTGGGCCCTCCACAGATGGCTATCGATACTATGTCATCTTCATCGATGACTATTCCCGCTTCACTTGGTTCTATCCATTAAAAGCCAAGTTCGAATTCTTTACCATCCTCACCACTTTTTTAACATTTGTTCAAAATCAATTCTCATTTAATGTTAAAGTTTTTCAAAGTGATGGTGGCACCGAATTCACCAATCATCAAGTGCAAACATGTTTTCAACAATACGACATACATCATCACTTATCGTGCCCTCACACACCGAAAAAAATGGGAGGGCCGAGTGAAAACACCGTCACATAACCGAAACCGGTCTAGCTATGATGTTCAATGCCAAAGCTCCACCCAACCTATGGTTTGATTCCTTCACCTCCTCCACCTATATTATAAATCGCCTACCCACAAAACTTCTTGACGATAAATTTCCGTTTGAAGTTTTGTTCAACCAACCACCCGCTTACTCAAACATGCGTATTTTTGGTTGTCTTGTTTTTCCCTACCTTAGAGACTACACAAAAAAAATAAACTTCAACCAAGAAGTGCTCCGTGCATATTCATTGGTTATAGTCCTAAGTATAAAGGTTTTCGGTGTCTTGAACCAACATCGGGTCGTATCTACACAACCCGCATGCAAAATTTGATTAAGACATTTTCCCTTTTCACCAAAACTCGACATCAACCAATAATACTAACCTACCCATTACCAATTTTGAGGAACACATACCCACTACTACCAACCCTTAAACACCCTCACCAACAATACCAAAATCCTCCAAATCACCCAAACCAACCACACCTTTATGTGATGACATACCGCCCCCCACCCTTTCGATGAACCCCTCAACAGTCCACTTCCGACTTCCCTCACCCTTATCCAGCCCAACAAACACATCCAGCCCATCTCACTCACCTCCACCCAGCCCACCATGTGCCACTCTATCTATGGCCCACTCACCCTCTACTCACTCAAGCCCACCAAACTCCCCACCATCCGGCCCACAAAACTCTCCATCATCGGACCAAATCGAACAACCCACTTCACCTTCCGCATCTTCCACAAACTCCACTAACAACCAACCCATTAATACTCATCCCATGATCACTCATGCAAAGGACGGGATCGTCAAACCCAAACACTTTGCTAATCTTTCTCAAACCACCACTTATTTTCTACATCACTCTTTATTCTCTTCCCACATTCCAAAAGGCATCAAAACCGCTCTCAAAAATCCTAAATGGATTCCAGCAATGCATGACGAACTAAAATTTCTTCATGCTAATCAAACTTGGACCCTTGTTCCTCGACCCGCTAGCACCAACATTATTGGTTCTAAATGGATGTATAGAATCAAATATAAATCTAATGGATCCATTGATCGCTACAAAGCGCGTCTTGTGGCCCAAGGATTCACTCAAATACCGGGTCTAGACTTCTCTCACACTTTTAGTCCGGTCGTGAAGTCTTCCACTATCCAGGTTGCTCTTAGTCTCGCCACCATTAATAAATGGTCCCTTCGGCAATTAGATGTCAATAACGCCTTTCTCAATGGCCATCTCACCGAAACTATTTTTATGGAACAACCGCCGGGCTTTGAAGACTCAAACCGACACAACTATGTGTGTAAACTCAACCTTGCTCTTTATGGTTTAAAACAAGCACCACGTGCTTGGTTTCAGCGCTTAAGCTCCTTTCTTCTCAATCGTGGCTTTCACAACAGTCGAGCCGACACATCTTTGTTCGTTTACAACCATTAAGGTATCTTAACTTATCTTCTTGTTTATGTTGACGACATCATTATCACCGGGAATAATGAACATTTCATCAACAACTTCACATCATGTTTAAACAAAGAATTTAAAATTAAGGTCCTTGGTTCTCTAAATTTCTTTCTCGGACTCAAAGTTCATCACACAAAAACGGGTCTATTTCTAAACCAATCTAAATATGCCCACGACATCCTCACCCGAGTCGGTTTACTTGACTCAAAACCGGTTGCTACTCCTCTCACATCCAAAGATGTTTTCACCTCTCACGACAACCCCTTCCATGATCCTACTCTTTATCGCTCTCTCGTGGGCGCTCTACAATATCTCACCATTACCCATCCTGATCTCTCCTATGCCGTTAACCAAGCTAGCCAGTTTCTTCAAAATCCCACAACCAATCATTTCCAGCTAGTAAAAAGGATTATTCGTTATGTTAAAGGCACCTTATCATAGTGTTTAACATTTGATCGTCCACCTAACACTACTTAACTAGGTTTTTCAGATGTAGATTGGGCTCGATGTATCGACACACGAAGATCCACATATGGCTATTGTATCTACTTAGGAGGGGACTTAGTCTCTTGGAGCGCTAAAAAGCAACCAACGGTGTCCAGATCCAGCTGTGAGTCAGAATACCATGCCATGACAAATACGGCAACATAAATTATTTGGTTAACTCCTCTTCTTCGGGAACTTCATGCTTTTCCACCAGGTCGACCGACACTGTTATGTGACAACAAGAGTGCCCTATTTTTAAGTCAAAATCCAATATCCCACAAAAGAGTCAAGCACATCGACATTGACTATCATTTTGTTCGTGAATTGGTAACCGCCGGTAAGCTTCACATAAAATTCATCGCAACCGACAAACAAGTCGCCGACTTTTTCACCAAGAGTTTGCAAAAACCGTTGTTTGAAAAATTTTGCACAATGTTTCGTCTTGGTCCACCACAAACTTGCATTGACGGGGGTATTAGACAATAGCATATTCTATGGAGCAATATTCTCCTACTCATCAATGTAGTCAATGTAACTATGTAATCAATAGTGTAATTATGTAGTCAATAATTTCTTAGCTTAGAGGAGTAATTCTCTCCGTACTATTAGTCTAGTAATTTATATTTAAAGGGTTATAGCATTGCAATAAAATTCAAGTTGGCCATTATGATTTCATAGTTTGAATCATTTAAGAAGTTAACAGTTAACACACTATCTCATGCTACTTTCGTGATCCATAAAATCCCTCTATTGTTAAAAATATATTATTTTAATAGGCAACTCACTCTAATGTCAACTAATTTTATAAAACAAAACAGATAAATAGTCCAACATGACTAAATTTTATATTTGTCGATATTTTGTAATAATAATTGACACATTACAATGAAGGAAAAAGAACAACATTTATTTCCAAAAAAAAAAAAAAAACATGAATACATCATATATATGTATTCAAAAACAACTTGTCAAAGCGAAATTTATGTGAAAAAAGAAAACACAAAAACATAGTGGAAAAAGGCACCGAAAAGTAAAAAACAGTGCTGTCTCTACATTTTTGACTTTATATTAATAAAATCGAAAAACCACTCAATTAAAGCATAATTATCCCTCTCCTTTAATCTTGCATGCATTCCTCTCTCTTTCCTCACACACTCATCACTCATGCCTCAACCCACTTGAAAGAAAAACTTGGCTTTTTTCATTGTTCTTGAAGGAATGGGTGTTGTTACTATGAGTGAATTGAAGCCAAGCATATCAGGAAAACGATCCTTTCGACCGAGTTCGAGTACCCGACATGTTACTGAATGGTATGGCTTCTTTCTTTGAATTCATTTGGCAAGAAATTGAGACATTTTGTCATGTTATTAATTTGATGAGTTGTTTTTATCTGTAAATACTGTTTGCCTTCAATGGAGTTCATTTAACCAGGACCAAGTATGGATAATATTGTTGAGCTGGGTCGGTTGACCCCACTGATCGATTATATTTGTTTTCTACATCTTGGTATAATTTTTCTATAGATTTTATTATGAACACACTATTTTTATATAAAAACGTTATTAGTTTCGAAACTGTTTGAAATAATTTCTGGATCCAGTCATAAAAGCTTTTGATTTAATAAAGTTATATCACTTGGGCAAGATATGTGTTTTAAAATTTTCTTGTTTTCGTCCCTCGAAAATGAGGTGGTAAATCATGTTAATACGGTCAATTAAATTGACGTAATTCATCTAAAGTAAAAGTTACGGTGACAAAAGTCGCCTTTGTAACTAAGGATGATACAGTGGTAAACGTCTGATTCCCCTTTAGCTAATGTCTTAGGTTCTAATCATGCTTTCATCGGTTTTCAACCATAATCTCTTAAAATACATATGTATGATGTAAGTTACGATTAACCTGATCCCTTTAATTATTAGAGTATTGGCACGCTTCCATGATTTTTTTTTTCTAACACGGTTACAAGATTAAAAAAAAAAAGTCTCATTTGTAGGTTAAAAAAAAAAAGTACATAGAAATTTAATTAATTTTCAACCATGAATTTTTTTTATTTAATAAGTAAAGAATATAAATTGGTGATCCTTAAATAATTCTAAACAAGAATTAGTGACTCAAAAGAAAAGCAAATAGTATGTCAAATCAACATTTTTGTATTGTCTGCCAAAGGGTTTTAACATGAACTCAATAATTCCAATCTATGCAAACTTTGTTCACTTCATTTCCCATAAACAAGTTCAATCAAAGAGGTCCCTCACATGCCTGAAAATGACACGAAATTTATTTCATTTAGATGATACAAGATTACAAAAAACAACATACTTTTATGTTTAACGTACGGCTCACATGTTGATCTCTTAATTTCCTCAATTATAGAACCTAAATCGTCAACTTTGGGGCCCCTACTTATATCCCATTTGTTTATTCTTGTTTCTCATATGTTATCTTCATTTTCCCTGCATGAAGTTCTAGTTTCTGGGCCTGAATCGCAACGAAACTTTGTTATCGCGACGAATCATTCATATCTCTTGGGAAAGCTTTATATGTGTCCTAGATTCATGTGTGTTCTTCACTTGTTTTTGGTTGAAATTTATTAAATGAATGTTTCTGGAGCACCTTTTGTGACAATTATATATAGTTTTTTTTTTTGTTTAACGGCAATTGTTACTCTTACTCTGTATTATTGCTTTACTCCCGTGACAATTATTTAACTAACAGAATGATGCATCTCTTTTATGCCAGGCCGATATCAGATGTTTCAAGCGATCTCACAATCGACGTAGGCACAACAAGTTTCGCACTTCATAAGGTACGCGAAAACAAATCAGATCTAAACTTTAAATCGCAATTGATCACGAAATATTATCTTAAATGTTAATAATTCTACAACTTGTCTACAGTTCCCTCTAGTTTCTAAAAGTGGAAGAATTAGAAAGATGCTAATGGAAGCTAAAGACTCAAAAACTCTACGCCTAAACCTTCAAAATCTTCCTGGAGGACCCGAATCATTCGAACTTGCTGCAAAGTTTTGCTACGGGTTAAACATCGAGATCAATCTAACGAACGTTGCAAAGCTTCGTTGCGTTTCGCATTTCCTAGAAATGACGGAAGAATTTGCTGACAAAAATCTTGAATACCGATCAGAAACGTTCTTGAAAGAAAGTGTGCTTCCTAACATAGCGAATTCGATCTTGGTTTTACAGCATTGTGAATGTTTGTTACCGGTTTCTGAAGAGATAAACTTGGTTGGAAGAATTATTACAGCCATTGCTAATAATGCCTGTAAAGAGCAATTAACTTGTGGGCTTTCTAAGTTAGAAAGTAACTATCATTTGAAGCCAGTTCCGCAATCCGAATCGGAGAACTGGTGGGGGAAATCATTAACAGTGCTAAGTTTAGAGTTCTTTCAGCGTGTTTTGACCGCGGTGAAGACAAAGGGGTTAAAGCAGGATATGATTGCTAGAATATTGATGAACTACGCTCATAATTCGCTTCAGGGTTTGTTTTTAAGGGATCCGCAGCTCGCGAAAGGGAATTTTTCGGATTTGGAAGGACAAAAGAAACATAGGATGATTGTTGAAGTGATTGTTGGGTTGTTACCATCTCAATCTAGAAAAAGTACTGTGCCAATGGCGTTTTTGTCGAGCTTGTTGAAGTCGTCGATAATGGCTTCTACTTCGACTGCGTGTAGGTCGGATTTAGAGAGGCGAATCGGGTTGCAACTTGATCAGGCGATACTGGAAGACATACTAATTCCTGCCACTTCTCATGGGAACAATCATGGTCAGCTCTATGACACTGATTCTATTTTTAGGATCTTTTCGATTTTCTTGAATCTGGATGAAGATGATGATGATGATACTCTGTTGAGAGATGAAGGCGAAATGGTTTATGATTTCGACACTCCTTCGTCCCCAAAACAGAGCTCGATAGTGAAAGTTTCCAAGTTGCTGGATTGTTTTCTTGCTGAAATCGCGATTGATCCAAATTTACCGGCTTCTAAGTTCATTGCGCTTGCCGAATTGCTCCCAGATCATGCTAGATTGGTGAATGATGGGTTATATCGAGCAGTCGATATTTTTTTGAAGGTAAACAATTTGTTTTTATGGTGACGGGACATTAAAATTGTACACAGATGAGTTGCTGCGAGTAAAATGACACTGACACTATTGTCAGAAAAGTGTCTTTACTCGCAGCTATTTCATCTGTTTTTTTATGTTATGATAGATTTTTTGGTTAAATGCAGGTTCACCCAAATCTAAAGGACTCAGAGCGTTACCGGTTGTGCAAAACAATCGACTGCCAAAAGCTAAGTCAAGAAGCATGCAGCCACGCGGCTCAGAACGAACGACTCCCAGTACAAATGGCGGTTCAAGTTCTCTACTTTGAGCAAATCAGGCTTCGAAATGCCATGAATGGTGGCCACAATCACCTCTTTTTTGGATCACTAAACACCCAGTTCCCACAACGCTCTAGTAGCGGTGCAGGAAGTGGGTGTATATCTCCTAGGGACAACTACGCGTCGGTTAGAAGAGAAAACCGGGAGCTAAAGCTAGAAGTAACCCGAATGAGAATGCGGCTTACGGATCTAGAAAAAGATCACGTTTCGATGAAACAAGAACTCGTGAAGTCGCATCCCGCGAACAAGTTGTTTAAATCATTGACAAAGAAATTGGGGAAACTGAATACATTGTTCAAGTTTAAAGATGTTAGGGGCATTGGAAGCAAGCCAAATTCTGAGAGTCGGTTCTTGTTTCAAAAAAGAAGACGTAATTCCATTGCTTGATCGATTTACCATTGCAATTTCTCTTTGCATTAGTGTGATTTGTGAATATGAGAGTGTGTATAGTGGTTGTAGTGAGTATTGTTTGTTGTGAGTTCTTTTTGTGTTAAAAATGTTAAAGATTTGTTTAGAATAACTATATACTTTGAATTTCACACGAGTGTAATGTCTTTTGGACTAGAATTATATAAGGGCCATTATATAAATAGCATAAAAGAAAAAAAAATTAAAGTCAAATATTTTAGGAATGTTTCACACTATTGATTTTCTTAAAAAATGATGATTAAATCTAATGCATAGTTTTTTATTATTATTTTTCAAAGTATTATAGCAGAGCTTGCAAACATGTGGATGCATTATTTCTTGCAATTCCAAGAATGTGATTGAAACGCCGGATGTTCAAAAATCTCAACACCCAGAAACAATAATATCAAATAAGAAAACAAGAACAATGAAATTGAATACGAATATTATTGAATTGAAAGATGAATAAACGAATTGAATGAATGAATTACAGAGGAAAGATTAATCAGCTTATATAGAACATTAGCCGACCTAATCCCCAATTTGATCGTTAAAAGCTGTAACAGATTATTATCAACACTTCACCTCAGACTTTCATGACTTAACACAAATACCCCTTGAACTTTACACAAACAGTCCTCAGGCTTCCAGGACATATTCATTTGTTACCCAGTACTGTACACGACCTTTGACTTTATTATTTGACTTTTGTTGACTTGTTGATTTCACAATTAATCCAACAATCTCCACCTTGAAACACAAGTCAACCAACATCCAACTCTTCCAAACACACCCTAAACTTCCCAGCAAGTAATGCCTTTCTTAACATATCAGCTGTATTATCCTCTGTATTGATTTGTTCAATCAAAACTTCTTTTGACTTAACAATATCTCTTATAAAATGAAGTTAAACCTTGATGTGCTTGGTCATGTCATGAAAGACACTATTCCTTGTTAACTCTATTGCACCTTGGTTGTCACACATAACAACTGCATGATCAACTTGCAATCCCAATTCAGATACAAACCCTCTTAACCACATAGCTTCTTTCACAGCTTTTGTAAGGGCTATGTATTCAGCTTCTGTATTGGATAAGGCAACTACATGTTGTAAAACATCTTTCCAACTTACAACACTGCCTAAAACCTTGAATACATATCCAGTTAAAGACCTTCCTCTATCCATGCCTTTAGCATAATCTGAGTCAACAAACCCCCTGAACTATACTTTTATCATGAGTATTGTTACCAAAAACCAATCCAACATCAATTGTCCCTTTTAGATATCGTGTCAACCATTTAGCAGCTTCCCAATGCTGTTTACCAGGATTAGACAAGTATCTACTCACCAAGCTTACACCATAGCCTATATCAGGCCTGGTACACACCATAAGATACATCAAACTACCAACTAAGTTAGCATAAGGTACCTTTTTCATGTATGCAGCCTCATCTTTTGTCTTTGGTGAATCTTCTTAAGACAATTTGAAATGTTGTCCCATAGGAATTGAAACAGGCTTGCAATTTCCCATATTATAGTTATTGACAACTTTCAATATGTAAGACTTCTGAGATAGCTTGATCAACTTATTACTTCTGTCTCTTGAAATTTCCATACCAAGTATCTTCTTTGCAGCCCCAAGCTCTTTCATATCAAATTCCCTTTTCAACATCCCTTTTGTGGCTTGAATTTGATCATGATCTTGACATGCTAACACCATATCATCAACATATAACAATAGGTATACATAAGCTCTTGTTTTGTACTCTTTAAAGTACACACATGAATCATACAGACTCCTGATGAACCCATTATCAACCATGAATTCATTAAACCCGTTGTACCACTGTCTTGGAGCTTGCTTAAGCCCATACAAAGATTTTTGTAAAAGACAGAACATATCTTCCTTCTCGTTCTCTTTAAAACCTAAAGGTTGATCCATATATATATATATATATATATATATATATATATATATTCTTCTATATTACCATGAAAAAAAGCTGTCTTTACATCAAGTTGTTCAAGCTCCATATCCATATCCTTCTCAGCAGTAAAAGACAATAATACCCTTATTGAGGTATGCTTAACAACAGGTGAGAATATTTCATTATAATCTACACCTTCACTTTGTATAAAACCTTTTGCTACACACCTTGCCTTGTACCTTGGCTTTTCAACTCCTTATATACCTTCTTTAAACTTGAAGATCCATTTACAAGGAATGATCTTTTGACCTTTTGGCTTTTCTACCAGGTTCCATGTCTTATTCTGCTTTAATGAGTTCATCTCATCTTTCATGGCTTACAACCACCTCTCAACATCCTTTGATTCCATTGCTTCATTAAAGGTAAGTGGTTCAGTTGAACTTTCATGTTCAGCAACCATGAATACCACAGCTGATAGATCATCCTGCTGTGTTCTAAACCTTAAAGGTTTGACAATATGTCTTCTAGTCCTGTCCCTAGCCAAGTTATAGTCATTAAGATCATTTTGACTTGAACTTGAGCTGGAACCTTCACCATGACTAGTATTTGGGCTATAACTATCTTGTTTAACATTTACTTCTTCAGTATGTTCAACATTATCTTCCTTCTCCACCTCAATCTGAACTTGTGGGAAATATTTGTCTATTTCTGACAATTTTACCCCTACAACATCTTTGTACAGAACATTTTCTCTGAATGCAACAACATCTCTACTCAGAAATACCTTTGGACTTCCATCATCTATCATCCACAATCTATAACCCTTAACTCCTTCTGTGAACCAAAGAATCATACTTCTTTGAGCTCTTGGTTTTAATTTTCCTTGACTTATGTGAGCATAAGCAAGTGAACCAAAATTTCTTAAATTTTCATAATCAGGCTTTCTTCCTGACCATTTCTCCATAGGAGTATTCATATTAATTGCAGAAGAGGGAGACATATTTACCAGATAAGCTGCTGTGGAAACAGCTTCTGCCCAAAACTTCTTTGGCATTCCAGCACAGAACAACATACTCCTGACCTTGTTCATAAGTGTCGTGTTCATTCTCTTTGCTAAACCATTTTGTTGTGGTGTCCATGTACAATAAGATGTCTGGCAATACCACTTTGACTGCACATCTTATTGAATTGTGAGTTGCAAAACTCAAGTCCATTATCAGTCTTGATCTTCTTCAGTTTCTTTCCAGATGGATTTTCTACAAGATTCTTCCATTCAACAAACTTATCAAATGCTTCATGCTTATGTCTCAGAACATACACCCATACTCTTCTTGAGTAATCATCAATTATAGACAAGAAACAATGTGCACCACCCAATGTGTCACACCACGCCAATGGCGGAAACACGTGGCGCAACGCTCGAAAGCATATCAAAGTCAAGATTAACACAAACCATATTTAATTAGAAAAGATCAATTTATTAGGATGTCGAAAATGAGTATCTTGTTACAATATTGCACGAAGCATTACATGAAGCAATAAACATTAAGTTTCAACGCAGGGGTATTTCCGCTTATATTCCAACCCGATGGTAACAATAGGTGAAACCTCGACCAGTAACCGACATCCCGAATTCCACCGCACTAGCCCCATATTTATTCAGCACTTAGTTACCTGAAAGATATGTTTAAAAAGACGTCAATATATAAAATATTGGTGAGTTCACAGGTTTTAGTTTCGTAACAACAACATTTTCACAACCATCGACTCGACTCACTTTACCGTATAATTATTTTCCCATTAAATAATTATACTAGGATCTTGTCGATCGATATTTCGTTTATTACAACATGTGCTAAACCTGCACAACTTGTGGCCTTTGTAAGGAGTAGCTAGCTCCTACAAACTGTAATGATGAGCAATCCCTTGAGCCCCATAACCAAACCAAGACTAATAATAATGCCCCGCTCCAAGTCGTTCCTCGGAACCCAACGACTTAATTTCAGAATACGTGCACTCCAGGCATACGCCGATGCATAATCGACGCTATCGATTAGGGGTGGGCCTTGTCAGGCACCAATAGTACTATCCAAATATTCTTTCGGTTTCATTTCCCTGAATTAATGATTACGGAAGAGAGGACTCAACCCCGAGTGGCGATCACTGCTCAAGTACTCATCATACCACTTATCACATTTTAACCTTTGAAAACATTTCAACATGTGACAACGTTTGACAACATATCTTTCCCCCAGTTAAAACAGTAAAATGGGGCCGTGAAACTCACCTGAAACTCTGTCTGGCTTACTAGGCAGATAGCAAAGAGGGTCTCGCACCTACAAACGTCCTAGACGTATAAGTCACTATTCCTATAGTGCATGTGCCTTGGCAAGTTGTACACCCAACTCCCGACCACAAGTTATTCCAAATCCCGTTTAATTAAGCGCGTATCCTAGGTTTCGTTGGCGTTAGATTACCCTTTGCGTTACAAGTTATATATTACTCTTGTTAATATTTTCTTAACTTGTACTTTATTATCATCGGCTCGACTTCACTTAACATATAATTATTTTCCCATTTAAATAATTATACTTAAGATCGCATCGCTCGATATAATATATATTTCAACACTCGACCCGACTCACTTTGCCGCACATTTGTTTTCCCATTTAAACAAATATGCTAAGATCTTGTCGTTCGATTGTATATTCTTAACACCCGATTCAACTCACCATACCGTATATTTATTTTCCCATTCAAATAAATATACTAGGATCTTGTCGGTACGGCATACACATATATATATCTTTGTCTACTCGTCGCAGCTTTCCTTTCCACATATCTACTTTCCCATTAACTAGATATACTAGAGTTTTGCCGAGACGAGCGTACATACATATAAATGTGTAATTTTTCTTGTTAAGTATATACGTTTGTTTAACGTCTTATTTGTTTATGTTATATTTTTCTCCCACGAATAATTCCTTTAACACTTAGGAAAGTGTTTGTTAGTTTTCACCCATGTATATATACATTTTACTTCCTAAAAATATATATTTTCCTCATCTTGCCGCAATGGCATTTTTCTCATGTTTTGTCCGTGTACGTTTCGTTAACGCGTCTTAGTTCGGTATCTTAGCTCGAATAGTTAATTTTTCCAAGTTTTTCCCAACATGTGTTTTATAGAAATATTATCCATCTTTCTTCCTCCTAACACATGTTACTTGGAAGATTTAAAATACTTAAGTATTTTTAATCCAACTTGTTAACTTAACTACAAAAATGTTTCCAATACTTTTATATTCCCATTTATATAAAAGTATTCATTTTCGTATAAGTTTCTCAAGTTTGTTTAATATTTTTATAAAATCTCTATTTTATAAAAATCCTTATGTCAATACCATCCATATTTTTATAACTTTCAAAAATATACTTTTATACAAAAATATCCAAGTATATCTACTAGTATTTACCCAAATCATCCTTAGAAATTTATTACTTATACTTTTGACACCAAACTTTCCATTATTGCATCTTTGGACTAATAGTTTCTAAAATATCCATTTTAGTCCCCTAACTTTCAAAGTTACAATATTAGTCCCTTAACTTCCAAATGTTGCATTTTTCCACTCTAACTTCCAAAGTTAACATTTTTCACTCAAAATAGTAGACTTTGAAGATCCATCTTTTTATTGGTAAGTTATTTTTGTATCAAAACACTTCCATTAGTCTTATATTTCATATATAAGACTACTTGTATGTGCGTTTTATGTATTTGCCCATTATATCAAAATATCAATCTTCTACTTAAGTAAACTTTAATTTTTCATCTTCTTTATTCTTGAACTTCTAACATGTTCCATCATTTATTATGTCTTAAATGATCATGTTAAGATGATTAAAGTTACTTTTTAACACATTCAAGTTTATTCCACAAATCATACTCAAATCATCATCCTACTTAATGTATGTGTAGATTTTATACATTTTCATGAACACTACATTATCATCATCAAATCCATGATTTATTTACATATCTTTAATCATCCATTTTACACAAGTAAAACCTATTAAAGATTATGTTCAAACCCCCTTTTAAACCCTTCATGTACAACTTGCTTCTAAGAACACATACATGAATAATAATAATCAAAAACAAGGTTAAGAAGCTTACTACTAGCACAAGGCTAGGGAAGACAAAACCTTTGATTTTGAGAGGGGTTTAATGTGTTCTTCCTCAATGGTTAAGCTCCAAGCTTGAAACACACAATAGGGGTTTGGATGATGGATTGTTTTAAGTGATTTGGAGATGTAAAAACTTGAAAGAAATATGTGTGTGGGTGGTAGGAAACTCACGGCCAAGGAAAAGAAAGAAGAAGAAGAGTTTGCTTTGATACTCCAAGTCTCTAACACATGTTTATAAAGCCTTACCACATGTAATCATTCCAAAGATTCAAGAAATCTTATGGAGGATTGAGTTGTGTACTTGGATATTTTTGAAAGATATGATATGTGTGTGTGTATATATGGCCGTGTATGTATGTATGATGGGGAAGGTTGCTTGCAAATCTTGGTTAATTCTTTGTAATCTATCATGATCTTTATATAACACCTCTTACATACATGTGCATACACTAGGTTATGATGGCTAACTTTTGTCTTGGATTTTCTTGGCCATGGGCCGAAAATTTGTAAAGGGAAAAGCAAAAGGATGCATGCTTGTACTTGCCATGTCTTACACATCTTGGCTTGTAGTGCATGCATGCTTTACTAGCTTTGTATAGGTTATTATTGTTTAAACACTTGCATGGACATAATCTTGGCCATTAGGCCGGCCCCATGTGGGTTTAAGTGGGGTCCACAACTTTAAATATTTACCCATTGTTTGTTATGTTTAATCCCCCGTCGTTCGGGTGTCGTTCGGGTATTTTTCGGGTTTAATCACGCGTTATCCGGACATTAAAAATACCTTTAATAACCCTTAAATATAGTCTAATTTAAGCGTTGATTGGTTATTTAGGCCTTTGCCGGGTGAAATTATGAGTTATACGCGTATCGGGTGCAGTACGCGCAATTTATTCGTTACCGGGAGATTTGTACAAGACGTTGTCACTTATGGTTTTGGAGTTCCAAAACTTATTACATTTCATGAAAATACCCTTTATTTTATATCCTGGGTGTCCGGGATCCTTTTCGTTTATTTGATTATTACCGGGTAATTGCCAACGTCCATACCGGATAGCTTATTCGCACATGATCCAATCATGTTTTACCATATCCATTCCTATGCACTATTTGGAAATTGCTATCTCCTAAGGCCTTGATAATTAAATCACACATAATTGCATTTAATTACGTTAATCATATATTAATTAATCTGTACGGAATTACCTTATTTTTGCCGGTTGTTACATTCTCCCCCCGTTAAGAGAATTCCGTCCCGGAATTCAATTCAAGTTATCCATCACAATGGTATCCTTGAACAGGGCGGGGTGTTTGCGCTTCATGAGATCTCCTCTTTCCTAGTGAGCCCAGATTCATGCTCGGCTCACGCTTAGTGCTCTAACAAACACAATGTCATAGTTCAACTACGACTAAGCTCTTGGTCATCCCACCTTGACACATCTATCGGTTTTCCCGAAATAGTATAGCTTATCGTCAACCGGACTTCCGCCGGTCGAGGAATCGACCAAAACTTCCTCAGGCCAGACTTGTGGGATTCATTAAGAGTCCCACTAAGCTCTTGCGACAATTCAAGCTTATTCATCACGAGGCCAATTTTGATCGATATCTCCGTACCTCCGAAGTATTAGGAACTTGGCCTACTACAATCTCTAAGCTTATTGACACCTTCTCGGAGTATGACTCTCAGTGAAAACCTATTATTAGACCGAAGTTCTTAAGGCCTACGCCTTGTCTGTATGACTTCTTAATAGGTTCGCATCTCATCCAAACAGTCTTTAATCTGTAAGATCTACTGGCCATCTCTCGAATAACTCAAACCAGGTTATGTATCTATCTCCGTCTGTCATTCGACGCACTGGAGATTTACACGTATGCCCTCCAAGGGCTTTGAGTAGTACACCCCGAACACTGGGATGCTAATTCCTATCACATAGGAAATTTTGGTGAGGAAGCTCATGGGTTCGATCTGCCACGAACATCAATCGTGTCAACACGGAACAATTCCGTCAAGTACATTCAATTTGTCCGAGAATGACAAGCCATACTCGTCTCAAATCGAGTATCCCATGCTTGTGTACAAAGTTTGTCGAACTTGAGGTAGAGTGACCACTACAATCCGATATAATGTAAGTCGGTAATTCGGTGTCTAGCCACGACTCTCCGAGAGTATAGGTAGCTATCCAATGCCTCATCTCGGAGCTATAGGTGAGTAAGGAATGAGAGGGCTCCAAACAACAATCAATCATCACTTGGGTCACATCTGACCCCGGGACACCTCGGGTGTCATGGTGATGTCAAACAGGTGATCTTACCGCACCACATAAAAGTCCCCTTGGAAACCTCGTCGGGTATCCCATTTTATTTATCCTTCGGCTCGACTCACTTTACCGTATATTTATCTCCCCATTAAGATAAATATACTAGGTTCTTGTCGACCGAACAACCACATTCAAAATGGGACTTTATTTCCGTAGAATCCTCTAGGTACTGAATTGCTGCTTTCCTCCTGAGTAATTGTGGTTAATGGTACTAGGACGCTTAGTATGGACTGATGGAGGTCGAAAGTTTTTGCGTCGCTTTCACCCCTCAGTTCCCTTACATTAAGCAGTGTATACATGGCGCCCGGGCCGTACGATTTCACAATCCTCGAGAATTACTAGTCGACTCGAACACCAACGACAAGATGCTTCCAGCACATAGGTCTATGCCGAAAAGAGATACATGAAACATCATAAATTGTTGTCGCAATGAACAACGTATAAGGTTTATCAAGACATATCAATACGTTGGCCCCCATTGCGACAAGCATACAGAACACCGGTATCTACCCAAAACACGGGTATCCAGTACTAGTTCTGTTATATGTGCTTCCTGTGTACTGGTGTCCTATCGTCATTAGCAACCTAGCGAGTCAACTCTGAATAATACAGACCACACGCCCTTAAATTGACTTTCCGATCCTTGGCGGAGATCTGAGTGAAAGGAGTCCTGAAACCGGGACCCTCACTCATCGAAGGTTCCATCCTTTCGGAATCCTTCGAGGTAAATGGCGAAATCGAGTCATAGATGCATGCATCAGACATAGATTTCACGTTTGGCTTGACGGCTTCACGCGCCCAAGTCGTTACTTACAAAAACAAACGACGACTGAGATCGCACCACAAGCGATAGTCCTGAGCCTTCCCATAAGGCATCCCATTCAATGACTCAGTAGTCACACATATGGGCGGAATATGTAAGCCTTCAAGCTCGTCCTGATTAGTCAGGTGCCATACGCCCTGACCTGGCAGCTCACATTACTATGGCGTCTCCAACAGCGTCTATCAAGGATAAGGGGTTTTGCTCTAGCGTGAGCAATGCTACTTAAAGATGACTGGGAACACTAGTATCGACCCACGGTCGAAGTGGTTTTCATTGTTCCAAGAGTCCCACGCAAAGATACCAAGGTAAACCAGTCGTCAGAGGAATAACAACATAAATTGAAGGGTCGAGACGATCAACTATCTCAACCCGGTAGTGTAGCACCTTTATAGAGTAGATAATGCTACACGCCCTTCTGGATTTAGGGTTCATAAAGCCTCTTAATCACGTACCAGGGACTTCACCAATGCACGCCCATGGGTGGGTCCACAATGGTATTTCCATAACCATCAGTATGACACGTCAGTATATATGACTTCAAATGAATCCACTGGAGTGAGCAATAAATGATTTGAACCTTTCAACTCTTGCTAGTCCCAAAGGTATAGATCATAATATCGCTCGTAAATACTCGATACCTTCAGGTTCGAGACGTATTCGAAATCCCTTATCACAAAGGCAAGTCTCGCCTTGTCACGTGCAGATCACAGGGTTTCTTCCCGACATTGATTTGCATAACCGGTCGTTGGGCGACCAAATTGCACGTAAAAGGTTAGGGCTGGACATAGCGGCACTGGTGCCTCAGATTCTGAGGATGTACCGCTCACGAAGTGCGTGAACATATACAGGGGTCGGCACATGATTCGGTCACTTACTCAGACGACCACGAGATTCAGACTTTAGGGGAATACACACGTAATCACTAAGGCTAGAGTGTCTAAGCACGACTTTTAGAAAGTCCGTTGGACACCTGAAATCCTACATAATCAATGTCGGCACTACACAATCAAACAAATAGAACAATGACGGCACGAGGGGTTTAGGTGATGTCTCCATTCCGAGAGAAACAAGAGCGATGCAAACGACAAATCATCACGTCATCGAGGTAATCCAGCAGCTGTAGCAATACGCCCTCTGAGCAACACGATAGTAGAAACAACATGGCAATGTCAGCAACATATCCACGAAGCACATCAACTAGGGAACACCAGACAGGAGCAACACGACAACAGAGAAGTATGACGACAAGGCAACACCGCAATAGGAACCGTACGACACAGAGAAATACGACAGCAAGGCTACACTACTGCAGGAGCAGTAAACACTAGGAATGCATCATAGGCGATGCAGCGCAACCACATGGATACTCCCAGCAAAAATAATGCAACAACGAGCATGAACAATGGCTGGGAGGGTAACACAGTAGCACGAATGCACGCGACAATATGACGCTCAACATGGAGAACCCATAGTCCACACCACCATAAAGCTCCGTTATGGTGAGCACGCATCCTCGTGCGTCTCAGATCACTTGTGGAGGTGGGAATTTCATTCGTACCTTCGGCCTTGAGCCTAACCTCCATAGGCTCAATGGTAGGACTTGGTTAGATTGGCTGGCGCATCAGTCGTCATAACATAAATGGGAATGACGGGTTCCACATAATTTAGCTGACTTCTCAAGCCGATATTGTTCATGGAGAGAACGACCATAGGCTTGTTATGAGTCACTCAAACAATGGCAACAGAAACATCGACAGTTTCCACTGAGGCCTGAGAACCATTGACAATGTTAGGCTTCCTAAGAGCCCAAGGAATGATAACTAGTAGTTCAATGAAAGCCTCAAAGAGAATGGAATTAATAACAACGAACTCCACAAAGACACATAGATGGTCATAGCGGCCTGGAAAGGGTCATAGAGACGTCTTCGTTAACATCATTCACTTCTGCAGGGGCCTCAAATGTATCAACAACGTCAACTCGAGCAGAGCCATAGAACAACATCATCAAGCCCAACATGGACTGTACAGACAACGACAATAATAAACTCAACAACAGATATGGGAATAACGACATCAAGCTCAATATGGACTGTACAGACAATGACAACAATAAACTCAACAACAGACATAGAAACAACGAATCAAGCCCGATAAGTGCTACCGAACCACTGACAACAACAAACTCAGCGAGAGCTACACACTTAATAGCGTCAACAGGACTTGCTTGAGCCATAGGATAATAATAGGAGCAACAACGTCAGGCTCGACCGGAGCCTTAGACTCGTCGTAGCTATTATATGTGTGGTGACTGGTATCCATAGGACCTGGAAACCAACCTATATCTTTCCCGATAACAAGGATAGAGGTCACAACGAGCATAGCAAGTAGAGGTAGAAGGATCACGATTTATCGATACACCACGATAAAATGAAAACGATACCGACTCTGGCAAACCAGCCGAGTCATTCTTCTCATTAGGGTCTCCTTACATGCCATCTAGCACCGATAGTAATTAGCTGGAATGCCTCTCGGCCCCTAAGCGAGACCGGTGAACTTTCTTCCTGATAGGCCACGCCGTGAGAGTATCCAAATGCGGCAAGAGATTAGACAGGTCACCGTGTCCACAACGAATGGACCTTGCAACCTTAGTTTATAAATCCCCGTAACGAGGGGACGCAACGTCTCAATATCTATGGGGATTGATGGAAAACACTTCGCGTCAATTGCCGCCCCTAATAGATTACTAGTCTCGTCGTCATGACGAGGGTGACGAACGTTATTGCCACAAGGGCAATGGGATTTCCGTCCCATGGGTAAGTTCGATTTACCAGATAAACGTGACCACTACAGTAGTCCGTCCTTCGATTTTCGAGGGGGATTTCAATGTCAGCAAAAAGCGTCTTGCGACATTCTGACAATTACGGAACACCCTTACGATTACGATTCCCAAAGTGTGGTTCCACTTTCTAGGATTTATGACGGATTCAGGCACGGTACCCGTGTCGAACCCACTCTGGCGTTTATCGACTGAAGCGGGGCTTCCAATAATCCTTGAAAAACAAATAGGAGGTAGATAGAGGAGTCTTATGATAACCTTTGCTCCTCAGGAAAGTAGTATGACCCAAGTACCAACATGCTGAGCCCATCACAATTCATCTTCCGAACACGATCCAGCGCTGTTGCAAAGGTTGTTAATCCATACTCGAATACTCAATACATCGAGTAGTGGCTTCCCACGAGTTAATCGTATGCACTTCCGAGTGAGTCCATCGCCAAATGCCGACTGGGGCTTGCTGTTCTACTACATGCCGTCATCCTAACCCTGGCAGACGATGTCGCGGTCGTGATTAGGGGCCGAAAATCGCGACATCATCGAAGTTTAGCAAGGCCCTATGACTCACGGATGTGTAATGCGGCATGCTGATTTCACCATCAGTCCATGACTGTCGATTCAGGCGAGAGCTATCGAGCCTCTAGGATAACAATGATTAAGCTTCCTAATCCTGCAACTTCGATTCTGTCTTCCTACAGGAGAAGAAAAAAATATACTCGACCCTTGAAGACAACCTGGGCATGCGTTAGATCGAACATGACTTATTCACCATGATAACACAGCAGCATACGGCCACGAGTCTCATATCTAATCCACGCAGGGTCCCGTTCTCTAAACGCACTAGTCTAGCAGGGACGCACCCTAAGTCTTCACTGGGTTCCAAGTTTAGCATTCCTCGCATCGTACCAGGCATTCATCTCTTCGGTAGGCAGCGCATCCTCGTATGCCCGCTCCTTTGGAAGAACTTTGTGGCGGAGACATTCCACTCCTATACAAGGGAGTTTTCGTCTCCCGTCACTATCCAATGCGAGGGTTTACGTCAAATCTCTCACATGAATAGACGATCGAGCTCCCCCGTGTTCGTACCTTAAAGGTAATGTCGAAGAAAGCTTATTAGGTTAGCTAGGATCAAAATAAAGGGACGTCGACGAGACCTCCCATTTCACCCATTGGCCAATCAAAACTAAGACTGAATCTAAAGAACAAGAACAGCCAAGACAAGGAGTGATCACCAATCCCGGCCCTAGCGCCCACCAAGGTTACCGTGCACCCCAAACTATTATTACGTGTGCACCCGTAATGATAATTTGTGTTGCCAGGTAATCTTGTTGCCCGCTAGTTCCGAGCTTCCTGATCCAAAACCGAGATTTCATACAACAAAAGACTTGATCTAGTTTCGCCTCCAAATCATAAACAACGTGGCGACATCCATTAACGCGATAGAGATTAGTCCTTCCGATCATCCCGTCTACAGGCAAGCAGGTAGGCTCCTCGTAGACCACAGTATCCTTCCTCTTGGCTGGTATCGGTGATCGATGCAGGAGTGTGGACTAATGTGAAGCGTGACACAACAACCTTACTGGAAAAATATCCGTACTACGTATATGTATTAACTTAATCTTAGAAAATCGGATTCCTACGATAAGCATCTTATCCGTATTTTCTAATACTTCATATATTGACACACATGGCTAGTCGGTCGGAATTTCCCCTTGTACAGCCCATGTACAATTTTCTTTCTTTTCTAAAAAAAATATTTTGTTGTGTTTTAATTTTGAAAACTTTGTCTTCAAGCCGAAACCGGTTATAGTCTAGATTTTTCAAAAATGCTAGTTCGCTATAACCTTGGCTCTGATACCACTTCTGTCACACCACGCCAATGGCGGAAACACGTGGCGCAACGCTCGAAAGCATATCAAAGTCAAGATTAACACAAACCATATTTAATTAGAAAAGATCAATTTATTAGGATGTCGAAAATGAGTATCTTGTTACAATATTGCACGAAGCATTACATGAAGCAATAAACATTAAGTTTCAACGCAGGGGTATTTCCGCTTATATTCCAACCCGATGGTAACAATAGGTGAAACCCCGACCAGTAACCGACATCCCGAATTCCACCGCACTAGCCCCATATTTATTCAGCACTTAGTTACCTGAAAGATATGTTTAAAAAGACGTCAATATATAAAATATTGGTGAGTTCACAGGTTTTAGTTTCGTAACAACAACATTTTCACAACCATCGACTCGACTCACTTTACCGTATAATTATTTTCCCATTAAATAATTATACTAGGATCTTGTCGATCGATATTTCGTTTATTACAACATGTGCTAAACCTGCACAACTTGTGGCCTTTGTAAGGAGTAGCTAGCTCCTACAAACTGTAATGATGAGCAATCCCTTGAGCCCCATAACCAAACCAAGACTAATAATAATGCCCCGCTCCAAGTCGTTCCTCGGAACCCAACGACTTAATTTCAGAATACGTGCACCCCAGGCATACGCCGATGCATAATCGACGCTATCGATTAGGGGTGGGCCTTGTCAGGCACCAATAGTACTATCCAAATATTCTTTCGGTTTCATTTCCCTGAATTAATGATTACGGAAGAGAGGACTCAACCCCGAGTGGCGATCACTGCTCAAGTACTCATCATACCACTTATCACATTTTAACCTTTGAAAACATTTCAACATGTGACAACGTTTGACAACATATCTTTCCCCCAGTTAAAACAGTAAAATGGGGCCGTGAAACTCACCTGAAACTCTGTCTGGCTTACTAGGCAGATAGCAAAGAGGGTCTCGCACCTACAAACGTCCTAGACGTATAAGTCACTATTCCTATAGTGCATGTGCCTTGGCAAGTTGTACACCCAACTCCCGACCACAAGTTATTCCAAATCCCGTTTAATTAAGCGCGTATCCTAGGTTTCGTTGGCGTTAGATTACCCCTTTGCGTTACAAGTTATATATTACTCTTGTTAATATTTTCTTAACTTGTACTTTATTATCATCGGCTCGACTTCACTTAACATATAATTATTTTCCCATTTAAATAATTATACTTAAGATCGCATCGCTCGATATAATATATATTTCAACACTCGACCCGACTCACTTTGCCGCACATTTGTTTTCCCATTTAAACAAATATGCTAAGATCTTGTCGTTCGATTGTATATTCTTAACACCCGATTCAACTCACCATACCGTATATTTATTTTCCCATTCAAATAAATATACTAGGATCTTGTCGGTACGGCATACACATATATATATCTTTGTCTACTCGTCGCAGCTTTCCTTTCCACATATCTACTTTCCCATTAAGTAGATATACTAGAGTTTTGCCGAGACGAGCGTACATACATATAAATGTGTAATTTTTCTTGTTAAGTATATACGTTTGTTTAACGTCTTATTTGTTTATGTTATATTTTTCTCCCACGAATAATTCCTTTAACACTTAGGAAAGTGTTTGTTAGTTTTCACCCATGTATATATACATTTTACTTCCTAAAAATATATATTTTCCTCATCTTGCCGCAATGGCATTTTTCTCATGTTTTGTCCGTGTACGTTTCGTTAACGCGTCTTAGTTCGGTATCTTAGCTCGAATAGTTAATTTTTCCAAGTTTTTCCCAACATGTGTTTTATAGAAATATTATCCATCTTTCTTCTTCCTAACACATGTTACTTGGAAGATTTAAAATACTTAAGTATTTTTAATCCAACTTGTTAACTTAACTACAAAAATGTTTCCAATACTTTTATATTCCCATTTATATAAAAGTATTCATTTTCTTATAAGTTTCTCAAGTTTGTTTAATATTTTTATAAAATCTCTATTTTATAAAAATCCTTATGTCAATACCATCCATATTTTTATAACTTTCAAAAATATACTTTTATACAAAAATATCCAAGTATATCTACTAGTATTTACCCAAATCATCCTTAGAAATTTATTACTTATACTTTTGACACCAAACTTTCCATTATTGCATCTTTGGACTAATAGTTTCTAAAATATCCATTTTAGTCCCCTAACTTTCAAAGTTACAATATTAGTCCCTTAACTTCCAAATGTTGCATTTTTCCACTCTAACTTCCAAAGTTAACATTTTTCACTCAAAATAGTAGACTTTGAAGATCCATCTTTTTATTGGTAAGTTATTTTTGTATCAAAACACTTCCATTAGTCTTATATTTCATATATAAGACTACTTGTATGTGCGTTTTATGTATTTGCCCATTATATCAAAATATCAATCTTCTAAGTAAGTAAACTTTAATTTTTCATCTTCTTTATTCTTGAACTTCTAACATGTTCCATCATTTATTATGTCTTAAATGATCATGTTAAGATGATTAAAGTTACTTTTTAACACATTCAAGTTTATTCCACAAATCATACTCAAATCATCATCCTACTTAATGTATGTGTAGATTTTATACATTTTCATGAACACTACATTATCATCATCAAATCCATGATTTATTTACATATCTTTAATCATCCATTTTACACAAGTAAAACCTATTAAAGATTATGTTCAAACCCCCTTTTAAACCCTTCATGTACAACTTGCTTCTAAGAACACATACATGAATAATAATAATCAAAAACAAGGTTAAGAAGCTTACTACTAGCACAAGGCTAGGGAAGACAAAACCTTTGATTTTGAGAGGGGTTTAGTGTGTTCTTCCTCAATGGTTAAGCTCCAAGCTTGAAACACACAATAGGGGTTTGGATGATGGATTGTTTTAAGTGATTTGGAGATGTAAAAACTTGAAAGAAATATGTGTGTGGGTGGTAGGAAACTCACGGCCAAGGAAAAGAAAGAAGAAGAAGAGTTTGCTTTGATACTCCAAGTCTCTAACACATGTTTATAAAGCCTTACCACATGTAATCATTCCAAAGATTCAAGAAATCTTATGGAGGATTGAGTTGTGTACTTGGGATATTTTTGAAAGATATGATATGTGTGTGTGTATATATGGCCGTGTATGTATGTATGATGGGGAGGTTGCTTGCAAATCTTGGTTAATTCTTTGTAATCTATCATGATCTTTATATAACACCTCTTACATACATGTGCATACACTAGGTTATGATGGCTAACTTTTGTCTTGGATTTTCATGGCCATGGGCCGAAAATTTGTAAAGGGAAAAGCAAAAGGATGCATGCTTGTACTTGCCATGTCTTACACATCTTGGCTTGTAGTGCATGCATGCTTTACTAGCTTTGTATAGGTTATTATTGTTTAAACACTTGCATGGACATAATCTTGGCCATTAGGCCGGCCCCCATGTGGGTTTAAGTGGGGTCCACAACTTTAAATATTTACCCATTGTTTGTTATGTTTAATCCCCCGTCGTTCGGGTGTCGTTCGGGTATTTTTCGGGTTTAATCACGCGTTATCCGGACATTAAAAATACCTTTAATAACCCTTAAATATAGTCTAATTTAAGCGTTGATTGGTTATTTAGGCCTTTGCCGGGTGAAATTATGAGTTATACGCGTATCGGGTGCAGTACGCGCAATTTATTCGTTACCGGGAGATTTGTACAAGACGTTTTCACTTATGGTTTTGGAGTTCCAAAACTTATTACATTTCATGAAAATACCCTTTATTTTATATCCTGGGTGTCCGGGATCCTTTTCGTTTATTTGATTATTACCGGGTAATTGCCAACGTCCATACCAGATAGCTTATTCGCACATGATCCAATCATGTTTTACCATTAAACGTATGCATTCCTATGCACTATTTGGAAATTGCTATCTCCTAAGGCCTTGATAATTAAATCACACATAATTGCATTTAATTACGTTAATCATATATTAATTAATCTGTACGGAATTACCTTATTTTTGCCGGTTGTTACATTCTCCCCCCGTTAAGAGAATTCCGTCCCGGAATTCAATTCAAGTTATCCATCACAATGGTATCCTTGAACAGGGCGGGGTGTTTGCGCTTCATGAGATCTCCTCTTTCCTAGTGAGCCCAGATTCATGCTCGGCTCACGCTTAGTGCTCTAACAAACACAATGTCATAGTTCAACTACGACTAAGCTCTTGGTCATCCCACCTTGACACATCTATCGGTTTTCCCGAAATAGTATAGCTTATCGTCAACCGGACTTCCGCCGGTCGAGGAATCGACCAAAACTTCCTCAGGCCAGACTTGCGGGATTCATTAAGAGTCCCACTAAGCTCTTGCGACAATTCAAGCTTATTCATCACGAGGCCAATTTTGATCGATATCTCCGTACCTCCGAAGTATTAGGAACTTGGCCTACTACAATCTCTAAGCTTATTGACACCTTCTCGGAGTATGAATCTCAGTGAAAACCTATTATTAGACCGAAGTTCTTAAGGCCTACGCCTTGTCTGTATGACTTCTTAATAGGTTCGCATCTCATCCAAACAGTCTTTAATCTGTAAGATCTACTGGCCATCTCTCGAATAACTCAAACCAGGTTATGTATCTATCTCCGTCTGTCATTCGACGCACTGGAGATTTACACGTATGCCCTCCAAGGGCTTTGAGTAGTACACCCCGAACACTGGGATGCTAATTCCTATCACATAGGAAATTTTGGTGAGGAAGCTCATGGGTTCGATCTGCCACGAACATCAATCGTGTCAACACGGAACAATTCCGTCAAGTACATTCAATTTGTCCGAGAATGACAAGCCATACTCGTCTCAAATCGAGTATCCCATGCTTGTGTACAAAGTTTGTCGAACTTGAGGTAGAGTGACCACTACAATCCGATATAATGTAAGTCGGTAATTCGGTGTCTAGCCACGACTCTCCGAGAGTATAGGTAGCTATCCAATGCCTCATCTCGGAGCTATAGGTGAGTAAGGAATGAGAGGGCTCCAAACAACAATCAATCATCACTTGGGTCACATCTGACCCCGGGACACCTCGGGTGTCATGGTGATGTCAAACAGGTGATCTTACCGCACCACATAAAAGTCCCCTTGGAAACCTCGTCGGGTATCCCATTTTATTTATCCTTCGGCTCGACTCACTTTACCGTATATTTATCTCCCCATTAAGATAAATATACTAGGTTCTTGTCGACCGAACAACCACATTCAAAATGGGACTTTATTTCCGTAGAATCCTCTAGGTACTGAATTGCTGCTTTCCTCCTGAGTAATTGTGGTTAATGGTACTAGGACGCTTAGTATGGACTGATGGAGGTCGAAAGTTTTTGCGTCGCTTTCACCCCTCAGTTCCCTTACATTAAGCAGTGTATACATGGCGCCCGGGCCGTACGATTTCACAATCCTCGAGAATTACTAGTCGACTCGAACACCAACGACAAGATGCTTCCAGCACATAGGTCTATGCCGAAAAGAGATACATGAAACATCATAAATTGTTGTCGCAATGAACAACGTATAAGGTTTATCAAGACATATCAATACGTTGGCCCCCATTGCGACAAGCATACAGAACACCGGTATCTACCCAAAACACGGGTATCCAGTACTAGTTCTGTTATATGTGCTTCCTGTGTACTGGTGTCCTATCGTCATTAGCAACCTAGCGAGTCAACTCTGAATAATACAGACCACACGCCCTTAAATTGACTTTCCGATCCTTGGCGGAGATCTGAGTGAAAGGAGTCCTGAAACCGGGACCCTCACTCATCGAAGGTTCCATCCTTTCGGAATCCTTCGAGGTAAATGGCGAAATCGAGTCATAGATGCATGCATCAGACATAGATTTCACGTTTGGCTTGACGGCTTCACGCGCCCAAGTCGTTACTTACAAAAACAAACGACGACTGAGATCGCACCACAAGCGATAGTCCTGAGCCTTCCCATAAGGCATCCCATTCAATGACTCAGTAGTCACACATATGGGCGGAATATGTAAGCCTTCAAGCTCGTCCTGATTAGTCAGGTGCCATACGCCCTGACCTGGCAGCTCACATTACTATGGCGTCTCCAACAGCGTCTATCAAGGATAAGGGGTTTTGCTCTAGCGTGAGCAATGCTACTTAAAGATGACTGGGAACACTAGTATCGACCCACGGTCGAAGTGGTTTTCATTGTTCCAAGAGTCCCACGCAAAGATACCAAGGTAAACCAGTCGTCAGAGGAATAACAACATAAATTGAAGGGTCGAGACGATCAACTATCTCAACCCGGTAGTGTAGCACCTTTATAGAGTAGATAATGCTACACGCCCTTCTGGATTTAGGGTTCATAAAGCCTCTTAATCACGTACCAGGGACTTCACCAATGCACGCCCATGGGTGGGTCCACAATGGTATTTCCATAACCATCAGTATGACACGTCAGTATATATGACTTCAAATGAATCCACTGGAGTGAGCAATAAATGATTTGAACCTTTCAACTCTTGCTAGTCCCAAAGGTATAGATCATAATATCGCTCGTAAATACTCGATACCTTCAGGTTCGAGACGTATTCGAAATCCCTTATCACAAAGGCAAGTCTCGCCTTGTCACGTGCAGATCACAGGGTTTCTTCCCGACATTGATTTGCATAACCGGTCGTTGGGCGACCAAATTGCACGTAAAAGGTTAGGGCTGGACATAGCGGCACTGGTGCCTCAGATTCTGAGGATGTACCGCTCACGAAGTGCGTGAACATATACAGGGGTCGGCACATGATTCGGTCACTTACTCAGACGACCACGAGATTCAGACTTTAGGGGAATACACACGTAATCACTAAGGCTAGAGTGTCTAAGCACGACTTTTAGAAAGTCCGTTGGACACCTGAAATCCTACATAATCAATGTCGGCACTACACAATCAAACAAATAGAACAATGACGGCACGAGGGGTTTAGGTGATGTCTCCATTCCGAGAGAAACAAGAGCGATGCAAACGACAAATCATCACGTCATCGAGGTAATCCAGCAGCTGTAGCAATACGCCCTCTGAGCAACACGATAGTAGAAACAACATGGCAATGTCAGCAACATATCCACGAAGCACATCAACTAGGGAACACCACACAGGAGCAACACGACAACAGAGAAGTATGACGACAAGGCAACACCGCAATAGGAACCGTACGACACAGAGAAATACGACAGCAAGGCTACACTACTGCAGGAGCAGTAAACACTAGGAATGCATCATAGGCGATGCAGCGTGTTGGATCAGTTTGCTCTTGTTTTCTAAGTATGAACTTGCTATCTTGACACTTAAGTGTTTAGCAAGTCCTTGTAAATCAGATTGTAAGCACAGCGGAATGTTATAAGTTAAAGCAACACTTTTTATGCAAAGGCAGAGTTGTAACTCCCCCTTGATGTTTGAAACTAAATAAATGACAAAGTATTTATTATGAATCTAAGTTGTAAATGAGAATTAGATACTTAGCAAGATTCACAATAAATACAGAAATGGAATATAACAATGAGAGTGTTTGAAGGATTTTTCTGTTGAAAATCAATGTCTAAAATAGAAGGTTGAAGCCTCCTATTTATAGACGATTACATGCATGTATCTTGCCTAAAAAGCAAGCACAGAAAGTCCAGTTACAAGTTGCACAAGTTGCAACATTGAAAGAAACAAATAAAGCTAAAAGTAATATTAAACAATAAACTACTGATGCAAAAGGGCGGTGGGAAATATCTTCTGCTAAGTGCTGATGAAGGACAACTACTGAAGAGTAGTTTTGTCTTCAGTACTTCTGAAGTGAACTTGTCTGGTTTGGACTTCAGAACTTCTGCAACTTCAGCACTTCTTCATATCTTCTAATCAGCAGTTTCTTGTCTTCTCTTCAGTACTTCTATACTTAGCCAAAAATGACAGAAGTGAATTAGACTAAGGTTTACAAAAGTGGTTTCACCAATCCTCTTTGTCCTAACAATCTCCCCCTGGATTGATGAAGCCAAAACCTTACTAATTCCTTATGTGTTTCTTCTGTCTTGAACAATCTTCCATATCTCTTTGTACATGGTGTTCTTGAGCTGGTTGTACTGATCATCAGACAGAGATCCTCTCTGTGGTTCTAGATGTTGAATTGTGAGCAGGTCTTGTGTTGACAGTTTCTTCAGATCACTGATCTTCTTGTAAGCCCTGCTTGAGAAGTCTCTTCTTGTCAACAGTACTGAGTTGTTATCAGTAAGTGACCATCTGATGATAGGGATCTTTGACTTGTTAAAGTCAGAAGAATAGGGAACCAGACTTGTCCCTTGGGTTGATGGTCCTGAGTGCTGGATGTCTTCAGTTTCAGATAGCCTCAGGTGGGATTCTCTTCCTTGTTGATGTTGTTGCATACCAGGCATCTGAACAGTTGGGAGATGGTGTTCAGTCACTACTTTGGTATGCAGCTTTTCTGTGATTGTCTTTTGTATTTGATAAGCAAAAGTGGAAGGATCCCTGAACTGTGTTAACAGAGGTTTCTCCTCAATGTCAAAATCTGAATGGACTATTGAGCTTCCTCAAGTAGTACCATTTTGAAATCAGTTTTGACATTGTCCTCTGTCTTCTTCTTCTGAGCAGCAGATCTTCTAGATACACCAGAAGTTCTAACTACTGATCTTGAAGGATCAGCAGTTTGAAACTTCTCAGGATTTGCAGCCTTGGCAGCCAAGTATTTTCTATATGTATCCATTAGTCTTTCTTCTTTCCATCTGGATACAGAGGCTTTTGAACCATATCCTTCTGCTACTAGCTCTTCTATTATCTGGGCTCTCTTGGCCTTTCCATCTTTGCTTGTGGCCATTTTGTCTGCAAGCAGTTGTGCTCTTCTTGTCAGCTCTTGCATAGAGAGTCCTTTGAGTGTAAAGGCTTTAGTCTTGCTGTTCTTGGTGATATAAGACACCAGTTGTTGTCTTTTATCCTGTTCAGCAATCTCATCAAGGCTAGCCTGCCTTTGTAGTTCAGCTGCATAAGCCTGAAGTTTTTCTTCATGGCTTAAGTCCAAATCATCCCTTTCTTCCAGAGATTTCCAAATCTGATCTTCTCTGGCCTTCTTGTTGGCTGCAATTAAACTCTTCTCTAGTAGTTCAGCTGATTGAGAGATGGGAGAAGGGTTTAATACAGTCATTGTTGTAACAGATGTAGGCCTGATGGGATCAGATGTTGGTTGAATGGGAGCAGTGGTTCTGGAAGGTTCAGTTGTTTGAGGTTGGGAAGTGTTGACTTCTGATGTGCTGACAACTGCTGATGGTTTGTCAGCTACTGAAGGATTGTCTTCAGTACTTTCTGATTCTTCATCAGAAGTTTGGTAATCAGAAGTTTCTTCATTACACCTTAGGGAATCATCAGAACTTTGGGTCTCATCTTCTTTCTCAGCAGCTTCAATTTCTTCAATAGAGACACCAAACTGTTTGGCCAATTTTTCTTTTCTGGCCTGATCTTTCTGATCTCTTTCAAGGAGTGCCACTCGTGCCTTTACTCTGGCTTGGAATGACTCCTTAGGTTCCCTGATCTTCTCCCCCTTTTTGGATTCATCAATTATAACCCTTGAAGCAGAGGGTTGGGAGAAGTGTCCTTGAAGATGAGCAATCTGTTGGCTGTTGAAGTCTATTTTGTTTGACAGATCGTTCATCTTGGTCTTAATCACCCCAAATTGGTTCTTGATTGACAGCTGCAAGTCAGCTGTATATGTTTGGAAGTGATTTCTGATGAGTGTGTTCATCATGTGGTACAGGGGACCCTCTGGGCTGCATAGCTGGTTCAGGTCTATGCTTGTTTGCCCAGGGAATTGGGTAGGCATTTGCTGTGAAGGGGGTGTTTTTGGGAGATCCTCATGTTGTACAGAGGATGCCACTCTAGGGGTTTTAGGGATTGAGTGGACTTTAACCTGTGCAGAGGTGACTGGCTTCTTGAGCCTGGATACCTTTGCAGCAGGACCTTCAGAAAGTGCCGTCAATTCAGTAGTTGGAGTTTTTGAAACATCATCCAAATTAATGGAATCATCTGTATCCCTGATGTTGCCCTCAGAGAGGACTGTCTCAGTTAAATCATGAGCTGAGCCCAACTCAGTTCTCTCATGAACCTCTGTTTCTTGGTACTGAGGATTTCCTACCTCAGGCATTAAGCCTTCATCAGTAGTTGCCACATATGAGGTCTTAGCTATGTTACTTCTGTCCTCAGATCCACCACTGGGTGGTAACTGAGTAGTAGCAGCCTCAGTTGCCCCAAGAGTCTCTAAATTTGGGCTTAAAGACTCTGGTCCACCCTCATCTCTTGGGATAGGGCTAATGATGTCCACATCCATGTCTAAAGTAGTAGTTATGTCCCCTGTTTGTTGTGGTTGATGGGGACTGACATGATCAGATGGGACATTCTCTTTTAGCCCAGAGAGAAGTTTGGCAATTTCTATTGCCTCTTGTTCAGAAATTTGTGGGGATGGTTCAGTAGTTTGGGCAATAGGTTGTTGTTCAGCAGTTTCAAAAGAAGAGTGTGTTTGATATGTTTTTCTAAGTCTTTTTCTTTTGAAATGAACAGATATGGGTGCTCTTGGTGGGGTTTGAGATGGATGAGACTGAGAGGGTGTTTCAGTCTCAACAGTTTGAAGAGCAGAATGCTCAAGAGCATGTTCAGGCATCTCAACCTCCTGAACAGCTTTTCTTTTGGGTTGGTGGGTTACAGTTTTTGTTGGCTTGGGCTTTTTGGCTTTTGGTGGTGTGGGTGTGGAAGATGTGGGCTTCAGGGGGACTTGTTGTTGTTCTCCCTGATCATCTTCTGGCCAGGCAGCTGGTTTGTTCAGTCTTGAGTATGCTTGTGATGTTAAAGGGTTTAAAGTTGAAATTTTTCCCACAAGCACCTCATTACCCAGTTCCCCTATTATGCATTGCATAATGAACCTTGGGTACAACAAAAACTTTTTCTTGGTATTATTGTGATGTAACACCAACTCATGGAAAAACAGTTTTGATGCCCTGTATTTGGTTTCATTCACAATGGAATGAAATATTGGTTGAAAAGTGGAGGGCATCTGGTCATATGACCCTGTTTTTGGACTCAAACACATAATTATATAATGAAACAAAAGTTTGTATTTTGGTTCAAAATATTTTTTGAATATTGTTGCATGGGAGAGAGTACCTTGATAACCACACTCAGTCATGGTTAGATGAATATCTTTGTTAGCAACATGGTCAGGGGCAGCTACATCGTCCAGACCCAGTCTTGTTGCTAGTGTGGCCGGTGTGATGGTCAGTTGTTTCCCTTTTATCTTTGAGTTGAGGGAAATGACCTCACCACCCATTGTAACCGTCTCAGCATTTGCCCAGAACTCATTCAGAGTTTCAGTATGAATTGGTGGGTTAATTGTGAGAGCAGTAAAGTATTGGGATTTGACGACAAGATCAATGATCTCATCGTATTGGGACCAGCCTTCTTGTTTTTCAAGAAAAGCTCTTTGATTGTGTCCCTGTTTTAGAACTAGAGCCATTGTGGTTTGGGTGTTTAATCGAACAGTGAATTTTCAGGTATAGGTTTTGAGAGAGTTTTGAGAGAGAAGGAGGGATATTTAGTGAGTTTAAAAGGATAAGTGTGTGAAAAAGGTATTTATTAGAAGTTTTAACCGCTTGAATCTTCTTTATTAGAAGTTTTAAAACCGCCTTTGGTTAAAAATCTCTTTATCAGAGGTTTTAAACTTATTAGGTCAAACCTCTGATGATGGGAAAAGTCAGATTTGCCCTTTTTGACTTAAACTGCTGATGAAGGATTACTTCATCAGTAGTTCCCATTTTCTCTTCAGCAGTTTTAACATCTGATGAGAAATGTTTTTATAAATACTTTATTCATAACTTCTGAAGGTTATTTTATCAGAAGTTACACACTTTTTCAGAAAAATTATCCCATACTGATGATTTTTGTTCATCAGTACTTTCTCTCATACTGATTTTTGTTTTAATCAGTAGTTTGTTTTTCAGAAGTTGTGTTTCAGACTTTTGTCATTTGTAAGTGAAAACCAGAAAAAAGATGGAAAAGGTTAACTTGAAATCCACCAAGGTAAACAGGATGGAATCAGGGGTGGAAAAAGGAAAAAAAAATTTTCATTTTGATTTCACCATGGTAAACAGGATGGAATTAAGGATGGAAAAAGAAAAAAAATTTGATGCATAACAGTAGTGATTGATGTAGAAGTTTGCTGTAGAGTTGGGTAGAATCAAGTGTTAACTTGGATTCTAACTAATATGCAGAAAAAAAATAAAATAAACACTTACAAATTTAGCATTCCAAGCATGGAAACTAACTTCTGAAATGTTGATGTGTCAAGGGGCTTAGTGAAGATGTCAGCTATCTGATTAGCTGTTGCTACATGCTTCACCTCAATCTTGCCTTTTTCATAGCAATCTCTTATGAAATGGTACCTGATCTCAATATGTTTAGTTTTTGAGAACTGTACCGGATTTTGAATGATGCTAATGGCAGATTTGCTGTCTACAAACAAAGGTGTCTTGGTCTCTTTGATTCCATAATCAAGAAGTTGATATTGGAGCCATTGTATCTGTGATGTACAACTTGCAGCTGCAATGTATTCAGCTTCAGCAGTTGAAGTTGCAACAGATGTTTGCTTCTTTGATTGCCATGACACTAGACAGTTACCCAGGAATTGACAACCACCAGATGTTGACTTTCTTGTCATCTTACACCCTGCATAGTCACTATCTGAAAAAGCTGATAACTTGGTATTGCTTGAAGCAGGATACCAAATTCCCAGTGTTGGTGTTCCTTTCAGATATCTAAAAATTCTTTTGACTGCAATAAGGTGTGATTCCCTTGGTGCTGATTGATATCTAGCACAGACACATGTTGAAAACATAATATCTGGTCTAGAAGCAGTTAAGTATAAAAGGGAACCTATCATGCATCTGTACATGGTTTGATCAACCTGTTTTCCTTGATCATCAGGTTCAACTTGTGTGATAGGTGTCATGGGAGTGGAACATGATTTACAGTCATTTAAAGAAAATTTGTTCAATAATTCTTTAACATATTTTGATTGATGTATAAAAGTTCCATTTGTTTGTTGTTTGATCTGCAGTCCTAGAAAGTACTGCAGTTCTCCCATGGTACTCATCTCAAATTTTGATTGCATGAGTTTCTTAAAATCATCACACAATTTTGTGTTTGTTGAACCAAAGATGATATCATCAACATAAATTTGAACAAGTAAGACATGATTTCCAACATGTTTAATGAAAAGTGTTTTATCAATGGCACCTCTTGTAAAGTTATTTTTGAGTAAAAAGGTGGAGAGTGTATCATACCAGGCTCTTGGAGCCTGTTTGAGCCCATAAAGAGCTTTGTCTAGTCTGTACACCCACTCAGGATGAGAAGGATCCTCAAACCCAGGTGGCTGACAGACATACACCTCCTCCTTGATTTTTCCATACAAAAATGCACTTTTCACATCCATTTGATAAACTTTAATTTTGTTGGAAATGGCATAGGCCAGAAATAACCTGATGGCCTCAAGCCTTGCAACTGGAGCAAAGGTTTCATCATAGTCAATTCCCTCTTCTTGAGAGTACCCTTGAACTACCAGTCTTGCCTTGTTCTTGATTATCATACCAGCTTCATCTTATTTGTTCCTGAAAACCCATCTTGTACCAATTGGTTGCTTGTTTTGAGGTAAGGGACAGATTTCCCAGACCTGTTGCTTGTTGAACTGTAGTAGTTCATCTTGCATAGCCTGCACCCAATTGTTGTCTTTGAGGGCTTCCTGGTACTTCTTTGGTTCCAACTGTGAAATAAAGGCTGAGAATAGGCAAAAGTTGGAGAGCTGGTTTCTGGTCAGAACACCTGTTGCTATATCACCCATGATTTGATCAAGTGGATGATCTCTGTGTTCAATCAGTTGTTGTAAACCACTGACAGGTGTAGGTGGCTCTGGTTCTTCAAACAAACTACTGAGGTCTATGATATCTGGTTCAGCAGTTGCAGCTTTTTCAGTAGTTGCAGGTGCTGAAGCAGATGTTTGAGTTTGGCCTTCAGTATTTGTTTGATCAGAAGTTTGAAAAACTTCTGATGGTGTTGTAGTTGACTTAATGACTGTTTGAGGAGTCCATGGTGCAGGATCCTCATCTTCAAACCTTTGATCACCATAATAAGTAGGTTTGGAAGAAGTAACAGCCTTTTCAGGTCCAAAGTGAAAGTTGTCAAGGCCAAAGAGTTCAGCAGGATGTGCTGGAATAAGAGTGTGTTTTGACTCATTGAACTTGACATTCAATGTTTCTTCTACTATCTTGGTGTGAGAATTAAAAACCTTGTAGGCTTTTCTAGTTGAAGAGTAACCAAGAAAGTAACCTGAGTCAACTTTGGCAGCAAACTTTGAGATAGATTCCTTGATGTTCAAGATGAAACATTGACACCCAAAAGCCCTGAAAAAGGAGATAAGGGGCTTCATGCCATGAAGAACTTCATAGGCAGTCTTGGAATGTCTCTTGACCACAAGAACTCTATTCTGAACATAACATGCTGTGTTAACTGCTTCTGCCCAAAAGTACAAGGGCAGTCCAGAATCAGCTAACATTGTTCTTGCTCCTTCTATCAGTGTTCTGTTCTTCCTTTCTACTACACCATTTTGTTCAGGAGTTCTGGGAACACTGTATTGTCTAATAATCCCTTTAGACAAACAGAATTCATCCAGAGTTTTGTTCCTGAACTCTGTCCCATTGTCACTTCTAATGGTTTTGACAGATAGAGAATATTGTTTCTCTACTTGTAGAATGAAGAACTTGATGATTTCAGCAGCCTCATCCTTGGAGAATAAGAAGAATACCCATGTGAATCTTGAGTAGTCATCAATGATGACTAAGCAGTACTTCTTTTTACCAAGGCTCATGATCTTGACAGGCCCAAATAAGTCCATATGGAGTAGTTGAAGACATGCAGTTGTTTTTGATTCTTCAATAGACTTATAGGAGGACTTATGCTGTTTTCCCTTTAAACAGGATACACAGTGTTCTTGACACTGGTATACTTTCAAAGGTAGACCTCTGACCAAGCCCATTTTTGTGACTTTATTTATGGTTTTAAAGTTCACATGGCCAAGTCTCCTGTGCCAGAGATCTGTTTCTGAAGTTGATGCCCTTGAGAAGAAACAGGCAGTGTTGTTCAATACTTTGTCTTTCTCAATGTCCACTGCATAGACATTGCCACATCTTTTGGCAATCAGCAAAGTATGATCTTCTATAATCTTCTCAATCAACTTCTGGCCTTCTGGTGAGATGATCTTGCAAGCTGTCTTTGTGAAAAAGGAAGAATATCCTTTATCACACATTTGTGACACGCTCAGCAAGTTGTATTCAAGATTTTCCACCAGATTGACCTTGTCAAACTGTATTTTGCCAGAGGAGACATTGCCATGTCCTAGCACATATCCCTTGGCATTGTTCCCAAAGGACACAGATCCTTCTCTTTGGCTGATAAAGTTGTTTATCAGGTATCTGCATCCAGTCATGTGCATAGAGCCTCCACTATCAACATACCATATGCTGTTTAAGCCCCTGGAAACTCTCTGCACATAAAAGCAAATTAGTTAGATTTGGAAACCCAAGCCTGTTTGGCTTTGGGTTTGCTCTTGAGAACAGTTACAGTTTGTTCTTGACCAGGTTGAGAAATCCATGTCTTTTTGGCAATGGATTTTTCATGAAGAACTATGGTGGTATCCTTTTTAGGACCACCATCAACCTTGGTCATCAGTAGTTCTACCATGTTCTTTAGATTTTGAATCTCAGCAGTTTGTGAAACTGCTGATGATTCTGGTCTAACTACTGACAAGGAATTTTGAGAAAAAGATTTTGGTTGAGATTTTATCTTTTTCTGAGAAAAGGTGTTTTCAGGTTGTTGTTTCTTGGGTTTAAAGACTTTTTCATAATCATTTCTGATTTGATTTCCCACAACCTGTTGTTTAAATTTTTGATTGAACTGAATTCCTTTTCTGTATCTACAAAATTCAGTTTTGTGGTTGAACAGGCCACAAATTTCACATGCTTTTGCCTTCTGTTTTTGTTCTGAAGGCAAATTTCTGACAGTTGTAAAAAGATTTTGCTCATCAGTAGTTTTCAGGGTCTCAACTCCTGAAGTAGATGAAACTACTGATGGCTTGTTGTCAGTTTTTGTAAATACTTCTGAAGTACTTTCTTTAAAAATGCCAGGATTTCTGTTTAGAAAGTTTTCATGGAAAGATGTGCATTCTTTCCCTTCAGAAGTTTCATTTGAAACAATTCTTCTCCCATCTTCAGTAGTTTTGGGAGAAAAATCTGTTGGTGTTTCAACATGATGGTATCCTATGCCAAACTTCACATTTGAAGCACTTTGTTTGTTTAGCAGTAGTTGATACCCCCTACAAGATTCAACCCATTTTTCACAAGTGATCCTGGTGTCAGCAAGCTCTTGTCTGACATCTCCCAGGTCATTTAGCATCATTTTGATTTGTGCTTGGGTTTCAATGGCAGAGTCAGTTAATTTAGAAACCTCTTTTGTTTTAGCACACAGTTTTCTTTCCAAATCACATTTTATCTGTGTGTATTTTCTTTCTAAATCATTGGCTTTGCCTTGTAGGTGCACATTTGTCTCTCTTATGAGAGCAAAAGTTTCTTTGCAAGAGTTTGAACAAAGTTTTGTCAAAGATTCTTTTGATACCTGAGACAATGCAGATTTTGAGGTGCAGCCTTCAAATGCCATTAAGGCAAAGTTCTTTCTGCCATTGTCTGGTTCTCCCCAGTTGATGTCAAACACTTTGTTGTCTGCATCAGGATTACACTCTGTAGTGTCATAAGGGAGACTGCTCCAGTCAACATACCCCGAGGTAAAGAGGCTTTGTTGAGGGGGTTGTTGAGGCTGTGGAGGAAGTTGAGCAGCTGGAAAGGGAGGGATTGATTGTTGGCTCTGCATCTGTTGAGCAGGCACTTGAACATATTGTACTTGAGGCATATATTGCTGTTGAGGAGCTTGTGCCTGTACAAAATGAGCACTCCCTTGAGTTCCATTGTTCCTATTATAATTGGGGTTATAGTTATTTCCAGATTGTGATTGGTTAAAGCTAGAGCTTCTACACTCTCTAGCAAAGTGTCCCAACTTCTGACACTTGTGACATCTCAGTTTAGATTTGTCAAAACCAATTTTTGTATTACTGGTCAATCCTGGAAATTTCCTTCCTGACCTTTTATAAAACTTGTTAGTTTTAATGCTTAGCATGGCCAGTTGGTGTAGTATGTCCATTTCTTCCAAGTCATCACTGCTAAAATTTTTCAAATCATCCATGATAAAACATAGATTATCAGCAGTTTGACTTTGGTCATCATTGTCATAACCTGGGAAAGATCTTTCTGATGAGATCCCAGTGGTTATGTCAATATTGTCATAAGATCCATAGGAACAAGTTGGTGAATCTTGTCCCAAAAGTGCTGTACTACCTGGTAGGTAGTCATCAGCAGTTTTACCAGAAGTTTGTAATTTCTTCTTTTGATCGATTTCTCTTTCAAAAGTGAGTAATCTCCCATGGAGTTTTGTAAGAGTGAGGGAGCTAAAATCTGGTGAGGATCTTAAGACAATGGAGTAAGTTTCCCATTTGTCAGGTAGAGACCTTAAAAATCTATGTAACATAGATACTGTTGTATAGGTCTGACCATTTAACTTTAGCTCAGAGATTAATGAGGAAAATCTTTCAAATTGTTGTGTCAAAGTTTCCCCATTAATATAAGCAAATGTTTCATATTGTTGAGCCAAAATTTCTCTGGTGTTGGCAATCACCTCTTCAGTTCCTCCAAACTGTTCTTTAAGACAGTCCCAAAGTTCTTTGGCACTTTCACAATGTAAAAGGCCAGAGTATATTTCATTTGGGAGAGCCATTGCCAACATAGAGAATGCCTTAGCATCTAGCTCAAGTTTTAGGAAATCTTCATCTGTATAGTCTTTGGGATCCTTAGGAATCCCTTCTTTAGTTTCAAGATTTATGTTTACTGGTTTGTGTGGACCATATATCACAGATCTCCAACAACCAGTGTTGGTTTGTGACAAGGTATGTGCCATTCTTTTCTGCCATATATTGTACTCATTTCTCACAAGCATGGCAGGTTTAGTGGCAGAACCAGTATTGTGTGGATCCATTTTTAAAGAGTATAGATTTGTCTGATGACTCTTTTAAGTGATGGATTTTGATAAAAAGTGAACTTTTGATCTTTTTATTGAATATCAATAAGAGCTTTGTGTCTGATTCTCAATTTGTTAGATTGATATGTGATCAGATAAACCAATGCTCTGATACCAATTGTTGGATCAGTTTGCTCTTGTTTGCTAAGTAAGAACTTGCTATCTTGACACTTAAGTGTTTAGCAAGTCCTTGTAAATCAGATTGTAAGCACAGCGGAATGTTATAAGTTAAAGCAACACTTTTTATGCAAAGGCAGAGTTGTAACTCCCCCTTGATGTTTGAAACTAAATAAATGACAAAGTATTTATTATGAATCTAAGTTGTAAATGAGAATTAGATACTTAGCAAGATTCACAATAAATACAAAAATGGAATATAACAATGAGAGTGTTTGAAGGATTTTTCTGTTGAAAATCAATGTCTAAAATAGAAGGTTGAAGCCTCCTATTTATAGACGATTACATGCATGTATCTTGCCTAAAAAGCAAGCACAGAAAGTCCAGTTACAAGTTGCACAAGTTGCAACATTGAAAGAAACAAATAAAGCTAAAAGTAATATTAAACAATAAACTACTGATGCAAAAGGGCGGTGGGAAATATCTTCTGCTAAGTGCTGATGAAGGACAACTACTGAAGAGTAGTTTTGTCTTCAGTACTTCTGAAGTGAACTTGTCTGGTTTGGACTTCAGAACTTCTGCAACTTCAGCACTTCTTCATATCTTCTAATCAGCAGTTTCTTGTCTTCTCTTCAGTACTTCTATACTTAGCCAAAAATGACAGAAGTGAATTAGACTAAGGTTTACAAAAGTGGTTTCACCAATCCTCTTTGTCCTAACACAGCGCAACCACATGGATACTCCCAGCAAAAATAATGCAACAACGAGCATGAACAATGGCTGGGAGGGTAACACAGTAGCACGAATGCACGCGACAATATGACGCTCAACATGGAGAACCCATAGTCCACACCACCATAAAGCTCCGTTATGGTGAGCACGCATCCTCGTGCGTCTCAGATCACTTGTGGAGGTGGGAATTTCATTCGTACCTTCGGCCTTGAGCCTAACCTCCATAGGCTCAATGGTAGGACTTGGTTAGATTGGCTGGCGCATCAGTCGTCATAACATAAATGGGAATGACGGGTTCCACATAATTTAGCTGACTTCTCAAGCCGATATTGTTCATGGAGAGAACGACCATAGGCTTGTTATGAGTCACTCAAACAATGGCAACAGAAACATCGACAGTTTCCACTGAGGCCTGAGAACCATTGACAATGTTAGGCTTCCTAAGAGCCCAAGGAATGATAACTAGTAGTTCAATGAAAGCCTCAAAGAGAATGGAATTAATAACAACGAACTCCACAAAGACACATAGATGGTCATAGCGGCCTGGAAAGGGTCATAGAGACGTCTTCGTTAACATCATTCACTTCTGCAGGGGCCTCAAATGTATCAACAACGTCAACTCGAGCAGAGCCATAGAACAACATCATCAAGCCCAACATGGACTGTACAGACAACGACAATAATAAACTCAACAACAGATATGGGAATAACGACATCAAGCTCAATATGGACTGTACAGACAATGACAACAATAAACTCAACAACAGACATAGAAACAACGACATCAAGCCCGATAAGTGCTACCGAACCACTGACAACAACAAACTCAGCGAGAGCTACACACTTAATAGCGTCAACAGGACTTGCTTGAGCCATAGGATAATAATAGGAGCAACAACGTCAGGCTCGACCGGAGCCTTAGACTCGTTGTAGCTATTATATGTGTGGTGACTGGTATCCATAGGACCTGGAAACCAACCTACATCTTTCCCGATAACAAGGATAGAGGTCACAACGAGCATAGCAAGTAGAGGTTGAAGGATCACGATTTATCGATACACCACGATAAAATGAAAACGATACCGACTCTGGCAAACCAGCCGAGTCATTCTTCTCATTAGGGTCTCCTTACATGCCATCTAGCACCGATAGTAATTAGCTGGAATGCCTCTCGGCCCCTAAGCGAGACCGGTGAACTTTCTTCCTGATAGGCCACGCCGTGAGAGTATCGAAATGCGGCAAGAGATTAGACAGGTCACCGTGTCCACAACGAATGGACCTTGCAACCTTAGTTTATAAATCCCCGTAACGAGGGGACGCAACGTCTCAATATCTATGGGGATTGATGGAAAACACTTCGCGTCAATTGCCGCCCCTAATAGATTACTAGTCTCGTCGTCATGACGAGGGTGATGAACGTTATTGCCACAAGGGCAATGGGATTTCCGTCCCATGGGTAAGTTCGATTTACCAGATAAACGTGACCACTTACAGTAGTCCGTCCTTCGATTTTCGAGGGGGATTTCAATGTCAGCAAAAAGCGTCTTGCGACATTCTGACAATTACGGAACACCCTTACGATTACGATTCCCAAAGTGTGGTTCCACTTTCTAGGATTTATGACGGATGCAGGAGTGTGGACTAATGTGAAGCGTGACACAACAACCTTACTGGAAAAATATCCGTACTACGTATATGTATTAACTTAATCTTAGAAAATCGGATTCCTACGATAAGCATCTTATCCGTATTTTCTAATACTTCATATATTGACACACATGGCTAGTCGGTCGGAATTTCCCCTTGTACAGCCCATGTACAATTTTCTTTCTTTTCTAAAAAAAATATTTTGTTGTGTTTTAATTTTGAAAACTTTGTCTTCAAGCCGAAACCGGTTATAGTCTAGATTTTTCAAAAATGCTAGTTCGCTATAACCTTGGCTCTGATACCACTTCTGTCACACCACGCCAATGGCGGAAACACGTGGCGCAACGCTCGAAAGCATATCAAAGTCAAGATTAACACAAACCATATTTAATTAGAAAAGATCAATTTATTAGGATGTCGAAAATGAGTATCTTGTTACAATATTGCACGAAGCATTACATGAAGCAATAAACATTAAGTTTCAACGCAGGGGTATTTCCGCTTATATTCCAACCCGATGGTAACAATAGGTGAAACCCCGACCAATAACCGACATCCCGAATTCCACCGCACTAGCCCCATATTTATTCAGCACTTAGTTACCTGAAAGATATGTTTAAAAAGACGTCAATATATAAAATATTGGTGAGTTCACAGGTTTTAGTTTTGTAACAACAACATTTTCACAACCATCGACTCGACTCACTTTACCGTATAATTATTTTCCCATTAAATAATTATACTAGGATCTTGTCGATCGATATTTCGTTTATTACAACATGTGCTAAACCTGCACAACTTGTGGCCTTTGTAAGGAGTAGCTAGCTCCTACAAACTGTAATGATGAGCAATCCCTTGAGCCCCATAACCAAACCAAGACTAATAATAATGCCCCGCTCCAAGTCGTTCCTCGGAACCCAACGACTTAATTTCAGAATACGTGCACCCCAGGCATACGCCGATGCATAATCGACGCTATCGATTAGGGGTGGGCCTTGTCAGGCACCAATAGTACTATCCAAATATTCTTTCGGTTTCATTTCCCTGAATTAATGATTACGGAAGAGAGGACTCAACCCCGAGTGGCGATCACTGCTCAAGTACTCATCATACCACTTATCACATTTTAACCTTTGAAAACATTTCAACATGTGACAACGTTTGACAACATATCTTTCCCCCAGTTAAAACAGTAAAATGGGGCCGTGAAACTCACCTGAAACTCTGTCTGGCTTACTAGGCAGATAGCAAAGAGGGTCTCGCACCTACAAACGTCCTAGACGTATAAGTCACTATTCCTATAGTGCATGTGCCTTGGCAAGTTGTACACCCAACTCCCGACCACAAGTTATTCCAAATCCCGTTTAATTAAGCGCGTATCCTAGGTTTCGTTGGCGTTAGATTACCCCTTTGCGTTACAAGTTATATATTACTCTTGTTAATATTTTCTTAACTTGTACTTTATTATCATCGGCTCGACTTCACTTAACATATAATTATTTTCCCATTTAAATAATTATACTTAAGATCGCATCGCTCGATATAATATATATTTCAACACTCGACCCGACTCACTTTGCCGCACATTTGTTTTCCCATTTAAACAAATATGCTAAGATCTTGTCGTTCGATTGTATATTCTTAACACCCGATTCAACTCACCATACCGTATATTTATTTTCCCATTCAAATAAATATACTAGGATCTTGTCGGTACGGCATACACATATATATATCTTTGTCTACTCGTCGCAGCTTTCCTTTCCACATATCTACTTTCCCATTAAGTAGATATACTAGAGTTTTGCCGAGACGAGCGTACATACATATAAATGTGTAATTTTTCTTGTTAAGTATATACGTTTGTTTAACGTCTTATTTGTTTATGTTATATTTTTCTCCCACGAATAATTCCTTTAACACTTAGGAAAGTGTTTGTTAGTTTTCACCCATGTATATATACATTTTACTTCCTAAAAATATATATTTTCCTCATCTTGCCGCAATGGCATTTTTCTCATGTTTTGTCCGTGTACGTTTCGTTAACGCGTCTTAGTTCGGTATCTTAGCTCGAATAGTTAATTTTTCCAAGTTTTTCCCAACATGTGTTTTATAGAAATATTATCCATCTTTCTTCCTCCTAACACATGTTACTTGGAAGATTTAAAATACTTAAGTATTTTTAATCCAACATGTTAACTTAACTACAAAAATGTTTCCAATACTTTTATATTCCCATTTATATAAAAGTATTCATTTTCGTATAAGTTTCTCAAGTTTGTTTAATATTTTTATAAAATCTCTATTTTATAAAAATCCTTATGTCAATACCATCCATATTTTTATAACTTTCAAAAATATACTTTTATACAAAAATATCCAAGTATATCTACTAGTATTTACCCAAATCATCCTTAGAAATTTATTACTTATACTTTTGACACCAAACTTTCCATTATTGCATCTTTGGACTAATAGTTTCTAAAATATCCATTTTAGTCCCCTAACTTTCAAAGTTACAATATTAGTCCCTTAACTTCCAAATGTTGCATTTTTCCACTCTAACTTCCAAAGTTAACATTTTTCACTCAAAATAGTAGACTTTGAAGATCCATCTTTTTATTGGTAAGTTATTTTTGTATCAAAACACTTCCATTAGTCTTATATTTCATATATAAGACTACTTGTATGTGCGTTTTATGTATTTGCCCATTATATCAAAATATCAATCTTCTAAGTAAGTAAACTTTAATTTTTCATCTTCTTTATTCTTGAACTTCTAACATGTTCCATCATTTATTATGTCTTAAATGATCATGTTAAGATGATTAAAGTTACTTTTTAACACATTCAAGTTTATTCCACAAATCATACTCAAATCATCATCCTACTTAATGTATGTGTAGATTTTATACATTTTCATGAACACTACATTATCATCATCAAATCCATGATTTATTTACATATCTTTAATCATCCATTTTACACAAGTAAAACCTATTAAAGATTATGTTCAAACCCCCTTTTAAACCCTTCATGTACAACTTGCTTCTAAGAACACATACATGAATAATAATAATCAAAAACAAGGTTAAGAAGCTTACTACTAGCACAAGGCTAGGGAAGACAAAACCTTTGATTTTGAGAGGGGTTTAATGTGTTCTTCCTCAATGGTTAAGCTCCAAGCTTGAAACACACAATAGGGGTTTGGATGATGGATTGTTTTAAGTGATTTGGAGATGTAAAAACTTGAAAGAAATATGTGTGTGGGTGGTAGGAAACTCACGGCCAAGGAAAAGAAAGAAGAAGAAGAGTTTGCTTTGATACTCCAAGTCTCTAACACATGTTTATAAAGCCTTACCACATGTAATCATTCCAAAGATTCAAGAAATCTTATGGAGGATTGAGTTGTGTACTTGGGATATTTTTGAAAGATATGATATGTGTGTGTGTATATATGGCCGTGTATGTATGTATGATGGGGAAGGTTGCTTGCAAATCTTGGTTAATTCTTTGTAATCTATCATGATCTTTATATAACACCTCTTACATACATGTGCATACACTAGGTTATGATGGCTAACTTTTGTCTTGGATTTTCATGGCCATGGGCCGAAAATTTGTAAAGGGAAAAGCAAAAGGATGCATGCTTGTACTTGCCATGTCTTACACATCTTGGCTTGTAGTGCATGCATGCTTTACTAGCTTTGTATAGGTTATTATTGTTTAAACACTTGCATGGACATAATCTTGGCCATTAGGCCGGCCCCCATGTGGGTTTAAGTGGGGTCCACAACTTTAAATATTTACCCATTGTTTGTTATGTTTAATCCCCCGTCGTTCGGGTGTCGTTCGGGTATTTTTCGGGTTTAATCACGCGTTATCCGGACATTAAAAATACCTTTAATAACCCTTAAATATAGTCTAATTTAAGCGTTGATTGGTTATTTAGGCCTTTGCCGGGTGAAATTATGAGTTATACGCGTATCGGGTGCAGTACGCGCAATTTATTCGTTACCGGGAGATTTGTACAAGACGTTTTCACTTATGGTTTTGGAGTTCCAAAACTTATTACATTTCATGAAAATACCCTTTATTTTATATCCTGGGTGTCCGGGATCCTTTTCGTTTATTTGATTATTACCGGGTAATTGCCAACGTCCATACCGGATAGCTTATTCGCACATGATCCAATCATGTTTTACCATTAAACGTATGCATTCCTATGCACTATTTGGAAATTGCTATCTCCTAAGGCCTTGATAATTAAATCACACATAATTGCATTTAATTACGTTAATCATATATTAATTAATCTGTACGGAATTACCTTATTTTTGCCGGTTGTTACACAATGACATTGTTTTTGTAGGACCCCATGAATATGAGTGAACATAGTCTAAAATACCCTTTGTAACATGCTTCCCTTTTGTTAACTTCACCCTGTGAGACTTACCTATCACACAACTCTTACAAAATCTTGCACTTCTTTCTACAAAGTCATCAAGCAACCCTTATTTCAGTATCTACTTTCTTATTTTTACCAGTAACTACATTAACTTCCTGAGTAATAACACTACCATCTAACTTGTAAGTGTTATTCTCACTTCTTGTTCCTGTCAACATCACCATAGAACCCTTAACTATCTTAGACTTACCATTCTTAAGACTAACAACATATCCCTCTTTTTCAAAAGTACCAAGAGATAACAAGTGCCTTTTTAAATCTGGTATATATCTAACACCATCAATTTGCACTTCAGTTCCATTGTTCATCCTAACAATGATAGATCCTATTCCCAGTATCTTACAGGGTCTATCATCACCCAACTGAACAATCCCCATATCTCTCAAAACCAGATTCTTTAAAAACTCTTTTCTAAAAGTCATATGAAAAGAACAACCATAATCAATTATTATCTTTTCAATAATACTTGAATCATATGATACCATCAGAACATCAGAGCTTTCATAACCATCTTGAGAAGATTCTGGTGAATTCACAACTTGTGCCTTGGACTGTCCACCTTCAAACTTTTTCTTCTTGAATCTATCTGGTCAATCTTTCTTTAGATGTTTCTCTGAATTACAGATAAAACACCTCCTCTTGAATCTTGACTTTGATCTTGACTGATTCTTTCCCTTTGATGATCTCTGTTCAATTCTTCTTCTCACAAACAATCCATCACCACTTTCTTCCTTAACATAAGATCTTTTCTTCAACTCTTTGGAATTCAAAGCAGCCAATAATTCTTCCATTGTTAAAGTATCCCTTCCATACATTAGAGTGTCCACAAAGTGTTCAAACGAATGTGGAAGTGATGTAAGGAATATTATGGCTTGGTCTTCATCATCAAGAGTAACATCTATGTTTTCAAGATCAAGAATGAGTTTATTAAAGTCATCTGTGTGATTTTCAAGAGATTTCCTAGAAACCATATGGAATGTGTATAATCTCTTCTTCAGATATAATTTGTTAGCCAGAGATTTTGTCATATACAACGATTCCAATTTGGCCCACACACCTGCTGCTATGGTTTCTTTTGATACTTCTCTCAATACACGATCACCCAGACTCAATATTGTTGCATTGTGTGCCTTCTCCATCATATCCTTTTTCTCTTTATCACTCAACCCTTCAGGTAATTGATTCTGTCCCTTCAATGCATCAACAACACCTTGATGAACAAGAAGAGCCCTCATCTTCAATCTCCATAGGCCAAAATCATTATGCCCATCGAACTTCTCCCGTTCAAACTTCGTAGACACTATGTCTCCACATTAATTGATCTTCCTCTGTTTCTTATCGAGCCATGAACCAGGCTCTGATACCAATTGTTGAAAAATGTCAACACCCAGAAACAATAATATCAAATAAGAAAACAAGAACAATGAAATTGAATATGAATATTATTGAATTGAAAGATGAATAAACGAATTGAATGAATGAATTACAGAGGAAAGATTAATTAGCTTATATAGAACATTAGCCGACCTAATGATGTGTTGTGAAACACACCTTGTTAATATGTTAATTATGTATACTTTTTAGTCTTTTATTTTTTACTTTTAGTCGGTCTTAGTATTTATTATTGCGCATGTGTTTTGTAGGTGTTCGTGGATAATGGACTCAAAACAAAAAAAATTTTAATCGAGACACAAACACTTGAGAGCAGGTGTTCATGAACGTTGGGGCGTATGTGAGAAATTTTGGTCAAGTCAAGAACACCCGAGTCGAGAGCACGAAGTTATAATAATAAACTATTAATAATTATATAATTAATAATTATGAAAAAAAATAGAAGAACCGTGACCCAAGGTCACGGCCCATGGGCCAAGACACAAAAACCTTGAAGGAGGATTATTATTTTGGACGGCAACATGAATTTGGGAGAGAACATTTAATCGCATAGGAGTGAAGGGTATCATTCAGACGAACGGCAATTATTATTTTTTTAGAAGGATCATTCAAAGATGAAGATGGAAGCCATGACAACCATGTGCGGCTAAACCTTTTGTGACTTTCCCCGGGTGAACGGTTTAGTTTTCTTTTACATTAGACTTGTTTATTTATGTTTGAACTGGTATATCTTGACCACTTGTGTTTGAGTTGTTGAAACGTTTATTTATATTTGAATTATTTATCTTTTACCAAACGTATTGGCAATTTCTTGCATTGTTAGCGGGGTGGTAATTGGTGGGTAATTGATATTTTTGAGCGGACAATTAGGTTGTACGGTTATTATTAAAAACTGTCCTTAGTCGTTAATTCAACTCATAAATCCCAAGGCCATGTCTATGTGGTGTTCTAATAATTAAACTAAGTTTATGTTAAAGTCTATACCTGGATCCCGGGTGGAAGTTACTTTTCTCTAATCTGATAACTCTTTTATTCTTAATTATTTATTCACTTTTATTCAACCAAACTTACAAATCAAGATTCGTAGTTAATTAATTTAATTTTCAAACTTATACTGACCACGCGTTCCCTGTGGAGACGACCTTACTTACCCGTACTAGTATAGGTATTTAAGTCATAAATACTTGTTTTTGATTAGCCCGCGACAGCTACATCACCTAATCCCCAATTTGACCGTTAAAAGCTTTAACATATTATTATCAGCACTTCATTTTAGACTTTCATGACTTAACACAAATACCCCTTGAACTTGACACAAACAGTCCTCAGGCTTTCGGGACATATTCATTTGTTACCCAATACTGTAAACGACCTTTGACTTTATTATTTGACTTTTGTTTACTTGTTGATTTCACAATTAATCCAACACCGGATTTGAAAGTATTATAGCGTGTACGAAAGCTTGGGGCGATGTAGGTAGAAATCTTCACCGACGTGGAGGGGTGATGATGGTGACATGTTGTGATCTGATTGGTTGAGCCAAAAATGCCTTTGGCAACGACTCTTTTTAGAAAGAAAAAAAACTTAAAAAAAGTATCTATCATTTATATATAAATAAACCCCAATGACATTATTTTTCACAAATTCTTACCACAATCTTACTATTTTTACAATTCTTCTCTAAAAAAATTGCTACAATTTCACCATTTTTTACAACAAAATCATCTTTATAATGGTGCGTTGGACCGAAGAGGAAGAATCGGTGTTAACAATGGTGTGGATAAACGTCAAGGAATCAACGAACTCATCTGGTCGGTCCTCCTTCAAGACTAACATTTTAGCAGAATTTCGTGTCCTAGTCGGTGAAACACACCGCACATGTGATTCACTCTCGTATAAGTAGTCGGATCTAAAAACTAAGTGTGAATACTTTGATGTGTTGTTTAAAAGAACCATTAATTGAGACGCTCATCAAACCAATGACGTAGCATTAGAAGTGACTTAAGTCGAGTATACTTTTGAGTTTGGTCAGAGTTTTGACCATGTTTCAGCGTGACAGCTTTTAAGGCCTAAAGTAGATCAAGTTAATTATGTTTTCTAGTTAAATTGTGGGTTTTCTAGTTTACCTAAGTTTTTATTTTCACGGAATTTTATTTTATGTAATGTTATTATTTTATTTAATATAAATGTATATTTTTGTTTAGTTGATTTGTTTTTTTATAAGGAAAATTAAGGAAAAAAAATGGAAAAACACCACTTTCCCATGTCACGATCACCTTGTGCTATGACTGCCACATGGTATAGTTCATGCCCTCTTTACCCCATGACTACACCATGTAGTCATATGACGATTGTCATTATCTCATTTGTAATATTGTGTCACAACTACAACATTACTCGAGTCCACATAGATAGAAGGCGTATGCTGCTATCCAGTTATGGGTTCACATGTGTTTCAAAACAATATAAGGAAACAGTGGTAATCCCTCTGCAATCCAGTTATGGGTTCACATGTGTTTCAATTCCTTCTGCTTGCTTTAATGTATATCAGTGTTGCCAAACAAGGCCGAGTTGACCGATTACTCCCCGAGTACTCGCTCTAGGGTGGGTCGCCTAGTATAGTGATCGGCGTCGAAGGACCGATAAAAAATAAGTGTTTTAGAAAAGACCAACTACCTTATTAGATAGGGTAAGTCGGGTGTTGAACCTCGAGGAGTATTGTGGAAAGTGTTATTTTCAACTATTTAATTAAACTAGACAGAATGTAAAATCAAGTAATTTGATCGTTGATTAAATTGCAATTAAAGAAAACGACTTACAAGAAAACGAGTTGTAATTAGTTATAATAAATGGTGACCTCTCCAGGATCCCGGTTAATCACTATTGCCAAGGGTTGTACAAATTGCTAATTCAAATCACATAGACTTGATTTGTGGTTAATATGATTAATATTGTAAGTTGATTAATGACATCGCTGACAGTTGATAACTAGACCGCTACTGTTGACTTGATTGATTATCACTGAACAATATATCAATTTCTAATAATATTGAAAGACACAAACTTGAATCTTAATCAATAACCCTGGATAAGAAACCGTGTTGGTTGATGAAATCCAAACAAGCAAGCATTCAATAAACGTTCAAATCAAATCGTCATACAAACCACACTTGAAATTTGAAATTAAACAATCACAATTTCAATCCAATGTTTGACAAACACAAACCCTTGTCTAAGTAACTAACCATTCACCTGGAGAGGATCACGGGTGGTTTAGCCGCTCATCTTGGTGCAACACACGTCCATTGATCGAAGAATACTTGAAATCATGTTGATTCGGGTGAAAGGATTGATTAAATGATGTTGCATGAGGTTGTTCTCAGCTGAAATTCACCCCAAGGAAGTCCTAATCTTGACTAATGATGACTAAGAACAAATATGGTTTGATAATCCCCTTTTATACCTTCAAGAAAAAAACTTTCTGTTTCATCGTATGCTCGTCGTAGCTTATGCCTAGCTGGACGTAGGTTACGACCACATTTCTCATGAATAATGGCCTTTTTGCTAATGCCAGCCGTAAGATATGGTTGTCTGGCCGCAGCTTATGGCTGGGGCTGTCGGACAAATCTTGTATCTTGCATAACTTTTTCATTATAACTCCGTTTTCTTCACCGTTTGCGGAAACGTCTTTATTTTCGACCCTCTTTCATGTCATCCATTTTAATATTCAGGTCCAATCCATGAATTTTCTCCAAAACACGTCAAATCTTCGTATTTAACCTGCAAATCCACAAATTCGTGTAGTTATCTTATTCAAGCTATATAATCATCCAAAATACAATAAAACCAACCATTTAAATCATATTAACGCACGGGTTTTAGTCTCCCCATCACATTCCCACACTTACCTTTCATTGTCCCATTCAAATCATCACAAAACACTACTCACCTTATTAACAAGCCACCTCCAATTCCTCTACCTATTGATTATCCAATATCCCCAATGATACCCGTCCCATAACTTGACACAATCGAGATTGACAAACTGACGAGTAAGTGTTGCACATTTTCAAAAATTAAGACTTGCCTAACCAAACCTAACATGCTTATCATCATACACATATGCTACACACCCCTTACAGTGTTCGCTCCTCTTGGTTTATTTCTGGACTAACATGTAATGCACTAGTGTATATGGCTCTAAAAAAATAAGAATGTGACTCTGTTATCTTAGGTTTGTATAACAATCATACACAAGCAATAAACTACACACATCAAAAAGTCTTATGGGTTTTGGGCTTAGGGTAAAGGTAGGATAAATTTTGTTAACAAGTGGCTCAAAAAAAGGTTTAACACAATTGAATGGACATCCTTATTTACATATCACAATAACACACAAACACACAAACTTGGGCATAATTGACTCATAACAATTACTCCTATTTTTGTATTTTTTTCTTTGATTTTTCTCTTTTTTTCACACATATATATATTTTTATTTTTCATCATTGAGCATAACTTTAAACACATAAAATATCATAAAACACAATGGATGTCATCGCTTCTCTTCAACAAAGGCAAATATGTCGATTTGGGTATTATTGTCGGTTTAACAAATGAAAGGGTCTAGGCTCAACCTGGGTTACTAATAGTGATTTTTGGCAAACGGGTCAACACAAAACAACTAACATGGGTAAGCAAATGAATTCCTAAATTGCCTTTCTCATCTATGTGCATGTGTTGCCTACAACTTTAGCATTTATCAAATTACACAAATTCTGCAACAAAGAAACATTTAGCCTACTCTCAACAAATGAACCATTTATATCAATTTAGCTCTAGTAGGCTCAAGATCTCACAAAGTAGGGAAATGGGTTGCCGACATGTAGCATATGCAATTCCTAAAAGCATGTTATCCCTAGTTAGACATCTCTTTTCAATTTCTCTAAAAAAAACTCGCCAGAAATACTCTCATGATACTTAAAGGGACAACCATAATTAAGGATCTCAGTTTTTTCATATTCGGCAAAAGAATCTTTGGTGACTGAAACTCATCTTTTATGCCTGATCAAGCTGAAATGGTGACAAATTTGCAAGAAACTTTTCATTAAATTTTGCAAAATTTCCTAATTTTTCTTGCAAAGGTAAGTAGTTCCACTGTAACTTTCCTAGGGTCACCCCATCCCCACACTTGGGATACATTGTCCCCAATGTATGGTGCTTGTATTGTTTACCAATTCTTTCCTAACCACCAATCTCAACATACGCGACTATTGACTACCACCCACAATGACTAGTTACATAGCAAACAATCACCAAAACAAAAACACACCAACATGCAAATAAAGAAACAAACAAAAACAATAAAATAAAGAAAATTCTGGGCTGCCTCCCGGTAGCGCTAAGTTTATAGTCTTTAGCCTGACTTTACCTAGTGTTCTTAATCATGGTGGGCGAGTGGGGTGCTTATATCCCTCAGCCTCTAAGCATGTATCCTCTCCATCCTGTGGTAATGCATCAGACATCCCATAGCTATGATCTAAAGCTCTTGCTCTCATGCCCTCTTGGTTAACCTTAGCTCCTTTCTTGACCTTCTTCTTCTTCTTCTTCTTACCCTTCTTGACTCCAGCTTTTTCAATCCTGTCAACCATGAAACACTCTTCCTCGGTGTTTGTGTCACTTAAACTTGAAAACACATTCAAACTAAGTGTCCTCTCCCCAAAATTCATATTTACCGTCCCATTGGCACAATCAATCACAACATGTACCATTGCTAAGAACGGTCTACCCAATATAACCATGGGCCGTGTCTCTTTTTTGTTAGAAACACAATCCATTACCAAAAAATCCACTGGGTACAAATAATCCTCCACATTGACTATTAGATCCGTTAACATTCCCCTAGGACGTATCACTTTTTGATTTGCCAACACCATGGTGATATCGACTTTTTTTAGAGGACCAAATTCATATTCGTCACATATACATCCTGGAAGAATGCTAACACATGCTCCAAGATCCAATAATGCCTTGTCAACTTTAAGTTCTCCAACCTGTATTGGAATTAAAGGCATTCCTGGGTCTTGGAGTTTCAGTGGACACGTACCCAAAAAACGTGGCACAAACATTTACTAGTAAATCAAACTGTTTTGGCAGCCTATTGTGTCGGTTATAGGTACTCAATTCCTTTAAACTCTCAGTATGAACAGGATCTTCTTTTAAAGCATCAAGTAATGGTCGTCTGATTTTTACTTTTACGAACTCTTCCCACTTTTCATCCTTTAGTGAGTTTTCTCTCAAAATTGATATTTTATTTTGTTCCATTGCAGCAAGAGGGAATGGGGCAATTTAACCTCTCCACACTTATACTCAGCTATAGTGGGATTTTCATTATAAAAATTTTCACAAAACATTTTTTTTAAGTTTTTATGGGTTGTTTGTGAAATCAGATCCTGGTCACCTTTACAGTCTGTAGAATTAGGCAGAAAACTTACCGCATTGATTCGCACGTTCCTCGTAGTCGATGACGATTGATGTGCCGGATTAACCGGAGTATCACTCGGTAGCTTCCCGTTTGCCTTCTTCATCTCTGCCACATCTCCAGCTAACTGCCCAACCTGCGTAGGCCTGAACAGTTTTATTCCGTACCTCACCTTTCTGCTTGATGGCCTGCAAATCCTGTTAAATCAACTTCAACATCTCCATCACCCTACTAATCTCACTCTACCTGATGTCTCAGAAGACTGACCACCCTTTTGGTAACCCCTACTACTACCCACATAACTAAAATTTGGGTGATTCCAAAGACCTAGGTGGTAGGTGTTGGAGTCATGTTTGACCAATTCCTTTTTCCCCCTTGTACCTGGTTCGCCACTTCCATCCCACCAACTATACTGGGGCAACTATCAGCTATGTGCTCCACATCCCCACAATTCCCACACATTGGTTGACCCCTAATTCCTAAACTGGCTATTTGGTGTTCTAGCCTAGCTATCCTCTCAACATCACCTTCACTACCACCACTTGCAGCTTTTACTGTGGCTTGCCTTGACCTTCTCGAAGATTGTGCCTTCCTCTTTGTTTTCCCATCTCTTCTCTCGAGGTATTCCCAATCAACCTATTCATCGTTAGTGCCAAATGTACCATTCGAAATAGAATCTAACGCACCTTATAATGTAGTCCCTCATAAAAGGAGTTGATCAACTCCCACAACTCGATGTCATGATATGGGCAATTGTTGATCATCATCTTGAAGCGGGTGAGTGCTTCGTGAAATAACTCACTAGGCTGTTGAGAGATGTTCCTGTTGTTTTTTCGTGCATCATTGGTTTGCTGACTTGTGTAGAACTTATCAAGGAATTATTGTTGCATTTTTAACCAAGTGTGGATAGGGGCCGAAGGTAATGACTGGAACCATTGTTGTGCCTTATCCTTAAGAGTGAATTGAAACAGTATCAACTTCCACTTATCCTGCGTAAACCCTTGTCCCCTAATGTTATTGCACCTTGCATCATAAGCCCCGAGATGCATGTACGGTTCCTCAATTACCAACCCATGATATTTAGGCAAACTCTGGATTGATTGTGACCTCACTTCAAACGACCGACCAAGCATTCGTGGAATGACCACTACTGATGGATTGTGAACTATAGTAGGTCTGAAGTGGCTTTCAAGTTCTCTAACCAGGCTTCTCTAAAATCTCAAAGGAATACCTGCTTGATTATTAGCGGGTGGCATTGCATTCCTTGGGGTTGGTCTCAAAGGCCTGTTCACAACTTGTTGCTGTCCAGGAGCAGGATGAGTTAGAGCTTTTGGGAACACTTGATTCCCTTGATACCCTTGATTACCTTGATTAGCTTGAAAGAACTGCGGGTACCCTTGACCATTCAAAGTCTGTAGCCTTGCCAACTGATATGGCTGTTGATCTCCCTCATCCTCATCCAAATCCCCATCATCATATTCATAATTTCCCTTATTAGTCCTTTGAATGAAGTTGAATGATGGTGGTTGAAACGATGGATATTGGGTTGCAGAAGTAGGTGGAAATTGGGTATCAGGTTGGTTCGGTGTGTTGTCACTATAAATCACTCTCACATAGGGTGAAAAGTGACTGGTCAAACGTTTTTGGGTAAAAGCTGGGTCTTGTGCTGATGACTGACCTTGTTGTGGGATAAATTTCTCAAAGGTTGGTAGAGAGATTATTGGATGAGTGTACGTTGTGGTTGGTTGTGGTAGAGATGATGTTTGTGAAAGTGGTGGTGGGGGATTGTCAAATATCGAGAATGGTGGAATTTGTGGTGCTTGGGTACTGGATTATGGTAAAGGTTCAGGAGTGTTAACTGTATTGGGTGATGGATGGCTTGGAGTAGGTGAAAACTGAGGTTGTGACATTGGTTTAGTGGTTGATGAAATTCAAACAAGCAAGCATTCAATAGACGTTCAAATCAAATCGTCATACAAACCACACTTGAAATTCAAAATTAAACAATCACAATTTCGATCCAATGTTTGACAAACACAAACCCTTGTCTAAGTAACTAACTATTCACCCGGAGAGGATCACGGGTGGTTTAGCCGCTCATCTTGGTGCAACACATGTCCATTGATCGAATAATACTTGAAATCATGTTGATTCAGGTGAAAGGATTGATTGAATGATGATGTATGAGGTTGTTTTCAGCTGAAATTCGCCCCAAGGAAGTCTTAAACTCGACTAATGACGGCTAAGAACGAATAGGGTTTGATAATCCCCCTTTACACCTCCAGGAAAACAACTTTCCTTTTTCCTCGTATGCTCGCCGTAGCTTATGCCTAGCTATCCGTAGGTTACGGCCAACACTTTTTCATGAATAATGGCCTTTTTGCTGATGCCCGCCGTAAGCTATTGTTGTCTTGTCGTAGCTTATGGCTGGAGCTATTGGACAAATCTTGTTTCTTGCATAACGTTTTCATTATAACTCCGTTTCCTTCACCGTTTACGGCCACGTCTTTTTTTCGACCATCTTTCATGTTATCCATTTTAATATTCAGGTCCAATCCATGAATTTTCTCCAAAACACATCCAATATTTGTATTTAACCTACAAATCCACGAGTTCGCGTAGTTATATTATTCAAGCTATATAATCATCCAAAATACAATAAAACCAACCATTTTATTCATATTAACACTTGGGTTTTAGTCTCTCCCTCATATAGCCGAGTTGGTCGAGTACTCAGAGTACTCCCCGCATAGGCCGTTTTGAGCCACCAGTACTCCCTTGATTAGGTCGAGTAGTCGCTCCGGGGTAGGTCGCCGAGTGCAAGCCCAAACCGAGTTTTACAACACTGCTGCATATGAACTAAACATCCCGTTATTTCTGACATGTTTTCTTTCATTCTTTCTACTTGTTTTACTGCATATTAACTTGTTTCATTCTTTGCTACATTGTTGCTTTTGATATAACCTGTTGCTTCTTGTTTCTGGCTAGAAACATCAATGAGGGTCAAAAGTTTTTTTTATTGATAATCTTGATCTAAGCTATAAGTTGTTAGTACCAAAGTTGAGAAAACGCAGGTTGGATCGAATATGACTTAAAAAGATATACAAACTGGAATTTATGATTCAGATTTCTTTGCTCATATAGATACCCACATATTCATGTGCGAACCAGGGCCGTTGATGAATGGTGCGAGTAGTAAGACCGCATAGGAGTGTGTGTTGTGGTTGGGAGATCCCTTTGCAACCCGTGTGGCGTGGGTTTGACTCTCGCTTGTGGCATTTGTTTTTTATTTTTTTTCCATTTATTCCGGGTATTATCTTTACTATATAATTAAAGAAACTATATAGGGCACATACCCCTCACGGAGCCCTCTATTTTTTTTGTTTTTCCGCCTCTCTCCTCCTTAATTATGGATAATTATTATTTTTAAATAAAGTTAATTATTATATCATTAACTATTGTTTTGAAATTTCAAATATGTTAATTAATATTGTTTATATTTATTTACTATATAATAAATCAATCCCAAACAGTTTTATTTTCTCTTCTTTCCTATCATTAACTATTAATTTAAAATTTTAAATATGTTAATTAGTATATTTATCTTTATCTTTATATTTTTATATACTATATAATAAATAGACCTGATTAGAGTATATTATCAAATCCGTCTCTATAGTTTGGTCAAAATTGCTACTTTAGCTCAATCTTTTAAGGATTGCTTGAGCAGTCTTTGACTTTTGAGAAAATAAGCCAAAACAGTCCAATGACTTAACCCAGTTAAGTTTTTGACGTTAAGTCAAGGGCATTTTCGTCAACTCACTTAAAAATTCATCTTCGTCTCCATTGTCTTTTTCCCTAATCAGACCCACCACCATCTTCACCTTTCACCACCGTCACCACTACCCACTATCTCCTTCACCTTTCACCACCACCACTACCCACCATTCCTCCTTCTTCCTAGGCTTATTAACCCCACCCCCACTCTAATTTTCCATTAACAAACAAGCATTCAAAGGTCCAATTTGAACAAAACTTGTAGTTACAACATCACATTAGTAAGTACAAACCTCACGCGAGATGCCATCGGATTTTCTTTGAGAATCTTTGTGTTGTCTAGATTTCTTTTCCTGTGGAATAGGTAATGAATGTTTTGGGAGCCCTAGAATGTCTTTGGGTTCCATTATCATAAGCTAGGGTTTTAATGTTACTCTTCGTCAAGGTTTTGAAACATCAATGCGATGATGATAAATCGTGATCTGGAATTAACTGAAGATTTATAAAAATTAGGGCTTCCTTCAAGGCAACTAATTCATCCACCGTGAATGCTTGAATTTGATTCGAGGTACGAAAAATAAAGTCTGAAATTAAGGAAGAGAACGTTGAGGTAGAAAGTTTGAAAGATGGAATAGGAGAAACTCATTTGAGTGAGTTAGTAGGAGATGAACATACAGAATCTATACCTGAAAATGTTGAGGGTGATAAAGTAATTGACAAAAGTGTCATTGACATACAAATTCCATTAGTTTCAGATCTACCTGAGAAAGATTCTTTTACTAATGTGATGCCTGGGGATAATAAAACTGCAGTTTATGCTCAAGAAAGATTCTTCTACTAATGTGTTTGGCGGTGGTGGTGAAAGGTGTAGGAGATGGCGGGTAGTGGTGGTGGTGGTGAAGGGTGAAGATGGTGGTAAGTGTTGGGTCTGATTAGGGAAGAAGAAAATGGGAAAGAACATGAATTTATAAGTGAGTTGATGACCCTGACTTAACGTCAAAAACTTAACTGGGTTAAGTCGTTGGACTGTTTTGGCCTATTTTTTTTCAAAATTCAAGGACTGTTCTAGCAATTTTTAAAAGATTGAGCCGGAGTGACAAATTTAGCCAAATCACAGGGACGGGTTTGATAATTTACTCTCCTGATTACTTTTATTTCACTTTTCCCTCTTATTAAATAATAATATTATATCAAAATTGTTATGTTCATCACTCATATTAAAATACTAAATATTTTTTTTTTATTTTTATTAAATCATAATTTCTCTATCTTTCATATTTAATTTTTTTTTTCAACTACTTATTCTATTTTTGTGTTTACTAGTAAGAATTTAATTATTATTATAAATTCAACCTCATATAATATACGGATTTTTAACTTAACAAGTAAAAACAAAGTAAAGTGTTTTAATTAGTATATAGTACATCAAAATTGATTTTTAAAGACATATCTTGAGGCTTGTGTGTGGTACCCGATTATATTACATTATTCAACCCATATAAGACACAAGTTTACTTAGCCCATATAATGACCGTCATTTTTTTAATTATAACCTTTTTTTATTACTCAATACAAAATTAAATTTATTCACCCCGTGTAATATACGAGGCCGTAACCTAGTATACATATAATATATAATTTGATTTTGGGTAAAACAACATAAGGACTGGTGGTATGGTTGTTGGATGCGTGCCCCATTACGGGTATGCACGGGTTTGAATCCCAGGTGAGGCGGTTGTGTATTTTTTCCTTCTTTCCCATATTTTATTACTATCCACTTCCAAATCCAATAATAGGTTAGGCTTGGTTGTTATGTTGGGCTTTATAAAGATTTTAATTGTTATTTTCCCACCAATAGTATTTTTTTCCCTCCTCGTACACTTATTTATTTGTTTTTCGCTATAACGAATGAAACTACCTCTAAATGAACAATAGTGGTACCAGTAATGGTATTTCTTTTAAAGGTTTTCTACCGTACCAATACTGTAATAAATTGAACTATACTGAGAGAATGTCCACCGCAAATGAAGAATCAACCTCAAATAAACTTTATTTCCATTTTGTTACAATCCTTCATTGCTATCCTTGCCTTGGAATCTACAACTATACAAGGGTTTCTCTTATTTTGGAACTGTGTTCCCAAATAAAGTTAAGTGTAGTGTTCTAGATCATAATTGGTTAAGTTATTTGGTGCCTTGAGAATCTCTGCAACTTTGGTGATCATTTGCTAACAGTGATGCCACTCACCTGTATGTCTTTTCATTGGGAAGCTTGAAGTGGAGATAGGGACCATTGTCAAGGTACTTTAGTGTGGACCACTAGGAATCATTGAGCATGAGTTTTTTCTGTTAATAGATCTCTAGAGAATTGAGAAAAGAATGTGCAAAATAGAGATCGCAATAGACAAATAGGCCCTCGCCATCTTTCATTGGTGATTACAGATCACCGCCACTGTTAAGATCTCCGTGTATTTTTTTCATTTATGCTTTGTCAGTCACGGCCCTTTATTTTATTTTTATTCTTGTTTACAGTAGTGGTTTGTCCAGGAAAAGCTGTAACAATGGCTAGACGAACTCATTTGTCTCTCACGTTATTACATGCATTATGGTATCTGTACTATAATTGTTTTTATCCTTTTTACAGCAACCTTTTTGTTAGTGTTACATTTACACATTATTAAAAGGTAATATAATTTAGACACCCACTCTAAAACCCTACACATCCCTCCCGGTCTGTGGAGACACCCATGAGCCGTATAAAGGTATCCTATGGGCCGTAAAGACCTTCATGGCCAGTATAGATCCCCTGAAATGATTGGGAGACCCCCATGGGCTATATAAAGGTATCCTATGGGCCGTGGAGGCCTCTATGACACGTGGAGACTTCCCCTACAATGACTGGCAATAATTGGGAGACCCTCATAGGCCATATAAAGGTATCCTATGGGCCATGGAGACCAGGTTCGTGAAGACCCCATGCAATGATTGGGAGACCCTGATGATTTGGTGTTGACCAGTGCTGTTTTTGCTGTTTGGATCTTGTTGGTAAAACAACTTCTGTCATTGTTTGCTTCATCACTGAAGGGTGATATTTCAAAAAATTGAACACTCTTTATGTCTCTTTGCCTAAAGCTTTCAAGAGACAAGAATACAATGTTCATGTATCACAAGTAATGATCAATCTTAGGCAAGCATTACGTGAGAACCTATACAAGGCAGAGGAGGAGGGCGGTCCAGAGGTGGATGTCGAGATGGCGGAGCCGCCTCCTCATGCCGTACAAGATTACCAAAACATTTATGTTTGGTTCGTTCCGCAACGATTACCAAAACATTTTATAATTCTAGTTATTTTTATAAATATATTTATATTGTAAGACAAGATAGGATACCTTTATATGGCACATTGCGATCTCCATGACCCATAGAATACGGAATACCTTTATATGGCCTATGGGGGTCTCCACGACTCATAGGATACCTTTATATGGTCCATGAGGGTCTCCCAATCATTGTCAATTATTGCAGGGGGTCTACATACACTACAAGAATTCTTGTAGTGATAGGCCATGGCCCATAGGATACCTTTATATAGCCTATGGGAGTCTCCACAGGCTATGTAGGTCTTCACGACCCATAGGATACCTTTATATAGCCTATTATGGTCTCCACGGCCGGGAAGGATAGACTAAGGGTTGACAACTGGTAGTAAGATGTGCACTAGTACTAATTGTTGGGTTAATATCCTCAAATTTTAGTTTAATTAATGTCAATTTACAAATTCATGCACTCCAACTAATAAAAAATCGTATAGTTTTGATGCCAGGTACCCGGCCCACATCGGTATAATACAACTTATGATATTGTGTTATCATCACCCTTGGTTTTTCTATAGGAATCTGTAGGGTTATCTATTGGAGATAATTTCTCCTCTAATGATTATGTAGTCAAGTCAACAATCAAAGTCAAAGTTAGTCAACAATCAAAGTCAAAGGCATAAATCAAGCCATATGACCCAATATATCTGACAAGTCGCACTATATGTCAACCCAAGATGCATCTTCCTCTCCAGGACTTCGAAAAGGTACTTTTGGAACACCAATAGGCATTAAATGAAATAAAAAAGAACTAAGTACTATATTTTACTTTGATGTGGAAACGTAACAAAGCCTTTATTTATAATTTTAGAATTGATTTTGATTTATAATATTGTACTTTATCCTAATCAGATTTAAGCTATTAGTTTTATTTTTTTATGGTCATTAGTTGCTTTGTTTTCTTATAAATAGCTACTAGGAATTAGTAGTAAGATGTACCAAAACACTACTATCAATATCAAAAACAACCATTTTATCTCTACACCTTTTCTACAAATACCACCTTGCCGGTTTGAGAGTCGCAGTATAGAAACGGAGCTGCCTCCAGCCGCAAGGCCGAAATAAACAAACCAATAAACCAAATAGAAAATCGCTTCCGCTTGAATTTTTATATGGTATCAGAGCGGTGTTCCTGATCCTTGGAACAATCTGCTCAAAAAAAAAAAAAAAAAAAAAAGGAAGAAGAAGAAAAAGTCGGGTTCTTTGAGCCCGCAAGAAAAGAAAAGTCGGGTTTGTTGAGCCCGCGAGAAGACAAATCGGGCTCGTTGAGATCGCAAGAAGAAAAAGTCGGGTTCCATTGAGCCCGCGAGAAGAAAAGTCGGGTTCTTTGAACTCGCGAGAAGAAAAGTCGGGTTCTTTGAACTCGCAAAAAGACAAGTCGGGTTCTTTGAACTCGCGAAAAAAAAGAAGTCGGGTTCAAATTTTTTGAACTCGCAAGAAGAAAGTCGGGTTCAAATTGAAGCCGCAAGAAAAAAAGCCGGGTTCCTTAAGCCCACGAAAAGAAAAGTCGGGTTCTTTTAAACTTGCGAGAAGAAAAGTCGGATTTGTTGAACCCACAAGAAAGAAAAGTTGAGTTCTTTCAAGCTCGCAAGAAGAAAAGTCGGGTTCCTTTGAACTCGCAAAGAAGAAAAGTCGAGTTTAAATCTTTGAACTCGCAAGAAGAAAAGTCGGGTCCATCGCACTCGCAAGAAGAAAAGTCGGGTTATTTGAGCTCGCAAGAAAAAGAAAAGTCGAGTTAATTGAGCCCGCAAGAAAAAGAAAAATCGGATTATTTGAACCCGTAAGAAAAGTAAACACTCCAACTTGAGGGGAAGTGTTCGAAAAAGAAGAAATATTACTTGGCAAGTTGGGCGTTCGTAACCTTCACACTCCAACTTGAGGGGGAGTATTGGAGATAATTTCTCCTCCAATGATTATGTAGTCAAGTCAACAATCAAAGGCAAAGTCAATCAACAATCAAAGTCAAAGGCATAAATCAAGCATTGCTTGATTTAAGCTATTAGTTTTATTTCTTTATGGTCATTAGTTGCTTTGTTTTCTTATAAATAGCTACTAGGAATTAGTAGTAAGATGTACCAAAACACTACTATCAATATCAAAAACAACCATTTTATCTCTACACCTTTTCTACAAATACCACCTTGCCGGTTTGAGAGTCGCAATTTAGAAACTGAGCTGCCTCCAGCCGTAAGACCGAAATAAGCAAACCAATAAACCAAATAGAAAATCGCTTCCGCTTGAATTTCTATAATAACTGGCACTACTGAAAAACAATGGATGATGTTTTTGAACTTGTTGAAAATCAAGAACAAATTGAAATAAAGCAAGAAATTGATACACAAAAACTGAATCTAAATTTCTGCTTGAGGACTCATCAATGATGAATGAAAGTGTAGCAATGAAGGAAGAAGTAATATCAACGAGGGATGCTAAATGGATCGGTTTTACGGGTTGGCGGTTCAATCTGATCAAAACCTGAAAATTGTGTTAGACACATGAAGTCAAATATGAAACGAATATTCGCGGGTTAACACGAACCATTTAACTTGAACTTTTTTATCTTTTTATTTTGTTCGCATAATAATATTTCCAAAATGAAATTTTACGACAGAAAATATAAGTCTATATATAAAAATTGCATTTTAGTTACAAAATCTTATGACAATTTCTGTTTTAATATAATTATTATGAGCTTGATCCGTTTTGCCAAACGGGTTGCAGGTTAACCTGAAATGACTGGAATCCGTTTAGACTAAACCCGAACTCGCAAAATTCGTTTTAAGTTAATGTCGTGTTAGAAATTCACATCCCTAATTAGGGGTGGGCGTTTCGCGGTTCCAACCCGCAAGAACCATGGACCCAATCCACGATAACCTTAGACCTAAACCTTTTTAAATATATGGGTCGGTTTCCGGTTCTAGACTTATATTAAATAATGGTTCTGGGTAGGGTCAATCCCGTCCCGAAGGTTCTAATGTAAGAACCAAAAGAATTGTTTGTATGTAATTAGAATGTATAAAAAAGTACATTTGTAGGAATGGCGAATAAATATGTATTGTTAAAAAACAGCACTCTTCTTTAGTCTTTTCACTATTTTTTTACATGTTATTGTAATCGAGTTCACGTAATATTAAGAAAATATTTAAAAATATTATTTTTAAAGAATAACAACGTATTTTCGTGAAATATGTTTTCAGCTAGATGCATATGTATGGATGTGATATGTTACATATTATATTATTATATCCGAATTTGAAGTAATATTTATGTATGTTGCTTTGATGTTTTTTCGTACATTTATATTTGTGTCAAAACATAAAAGCAAACAAACCACAAATATGGTATTGTCTTATACTACAGTTTTGGATTACTAGATTATGTATATCTGAATGCATTTTGATGAAATTATACATGTGTCTTTGTTTTGTGATGTAGACATAATGAATTTACATAATATTTCGAGTGATGAGAATGACAAAATCGTTACTAAAACATAAGTGTGGAAATGGAAGTGAGTTAAAAAAGTAAGCTTATGGCTTATTGTTTGAATCATATGGAGGATTTCTTTGATGAACATGGTAAAAGATAGGAAGATGTAACCCTTCAAAGGCCTATTACATAAAGAGGTAATGGAAGGCCAAACCCTTTACCCGACCCATCAGAACCTTTAGGACCTGAAACCATATGGCCGGTTTGGCTCGTAGTTCCCAATTTTATCAAGACAAGGGTATACGGTTATAGCGGGTACGTGTCAGGTCAGTTCCGACCCTTTGCCCAACCCTGTCCCTAATGTCAATGAGTATCCAGTGCCCGACCAATAATCTTCTTTTGATTGCTACTACGGTTAATTCAATGATCGCTAGATCAATTGATGATTACTACTTCAATTAATCAATGATCACTACTCCAATTGATGGCCAATCTTTACTTTTGATCTTTCTTTCTCTTGATCGATTATATCCTTAAAAACCTGGATCTGATACTAATGTTGGTAGTCAAGACGAATGCAATAGAACATGAATCTGAACACATAAACCGAATTTTGATTATAATTGTTGATTACATTGTTTCACCCTTCGACCCTATATACTTGACGAACTGGTGTGAATAGGCGACACGCCGTTTGGGGGTAAAACACCAAAAGTTACCGTAAATTAACTTTGACAATCTAGACCCTCTGTATTTACAATGTCACACTTTGACTCTAAACATACTTTACAATATTAACATAAAAACCCTTGTACTAAGGAGGTAGGGGGAGGCGCCACCGTGGAGCATCCGGGTAGCCCCTCCATTGCACCAATCGCAGCCCGTCAGGTGGACTGCCGCATACCACCACTGAGAACCCCACTTGTGACACCCTCAAATTCCACTTGCAGGGTTTTACCGCGAGGCGCGTGACAAACCAGGATCTAAGTCAACGGTCACAATAAATGACAACTATATGAAGTAAAAAAAAAACATAATGAACAACCACACAATTTAAAAAGAGTAACAAGTAGAGCGGAAGTATAAACAGTTTTACAAAACAACTCCAAAGTAAATAGTTTCAAAATAGTCTTAGATGATAGTTTAAACAATGCATGAAATGAACAGACGTTGTGGACTCCTGTGCGTCCTAAACTTATGCATCTACCTTAAAGACCTAAGAAAACATGCTATGTTAGACAGTTTATGAAACTGGTAAGTTCACAGGTTTTATTTTTGCAAAATAGTTAATGTTTGAAAACCAGATCCACATGATAATCTACATCTATATCTGATGCTAGCTAGACATCGTTACATGTTACTTAAGCGTTATGAACCATTGCTGACTAATAGTAATAAGTTGCCTCGTTTCCCCGTCACAGGTCATCACCCAATAATGTAATGTTAGATAGGACAAATATGCACCAGTGCGAGCTCCAGTCAACACGGGTAGGGCTTTTTAGACCCAATAGATCTATTCACACTTTTTCACTATGTTTCACATATTTATGGTTTAAACTGTTAGAAGGACTTTAGGTGAATCTCTTTGTTGGGTTATATTGAGACCACAGTTACCAGATCATAGACTTTTGATAGCTTGTTGAGTAGTTTGTAAGTAGAAGGGTTGTTTATGTAATTATGACATAGTTAGTGTGTAAAACCCTAGGCTGCGCACTTAATGGACGGGCCCTGCGCACTTAGCTTAAGTGCGCAGGCCCATCTGACCGGCTATATAAAGGATGCTTGTGTGCAGCTCTAGGGTTAGGGTTTTGGATATTATCTTGGTAGCACAAGTTAAAGGGTGCGTACTTATTCTGTGTAATCCATGGTTCTTTGATGTTAATCAGTAATGGAAAGCTTGAATCTCTTTATCTTGTGTGTCGGTTTTGTTAGCTTTATCTAGTATCTTTGTTTTTCTAGATTAATCACTTAAAACACCTAACAAATAGGTGTTTCTAAGTGATAACAATCTATTGCATTTAACAAGATCTAGTATTTGGGACTTACAATTTGGTATCAGAGCCTTTGTGCTCTAGATTGTATCTATTTTAAGATACCAAAACCCTCATCTTGTTAGTTTTTATTATCAAGATTTTTTTTTAAAAACTTTTGTGTCTATCAAAAAATTTGGGTGTTTTTCTTATGTTTTTCCTTCAAAATTTTGTGGAAATTGTGTTTTTGAAAGTTAAAAGTTGTTCATTTTAAGTAGAAATTTCATCCAAGCATTTCAGAATGGAATGAAAAAGGTTTGGATAGAATTTAGCTGAGTTTTTGTGTTTTTCAACAGCCCGTTTTGCGCACTTATTTCATACGTTTTGCGCACTTATTTAATACGTTGAGTACTTATTTCATACGTTGAGCACTTATTTCTTGGTTTGAGTACTTAGCTCATAAACTGCATACTTGTGCTTATCTGAGTACTTAAACCTTTTGTTTTAGTACGCAACTAAGTCTGTGCGTACTTGTTGCTTTTCATTGTCTTGAGCACTTAACTAGGGTTTCTGCGCACTTAAACAGAAATCTTTGGTGTTGTGCGCACTTATTGAGAGGTGTAGTTTTGAGTACTTGGCTAGGGTTTCTGCGCACTTAAATCTTAAACGAGAGTTTAAGTGTCTGCGTACTTCATTTAGTACGCGGACTGATCAGTCAAGACTGAGCACTTACCATGCCCAAGTGCTGACTGATCTGCGCACTTATCAAGAAACAACAGCTACACGTGTACTTGCAAGACTGCGCACTTATCAAAAGACACACATCTTGACAAGGCTGTTTACATTGTTACAGGCTGCTGCGTACTTGATCTGGACAACTGCGTACTTTGCTGCGCACTTAAGGACTTTGGACAATTTTCTGGACTGTTAACTATAAAATCTGAAAAACCAAACTCTTAAAACTAACTTAAATCATGGCCGGTAACGATAACCACTCAACTGTAAATCCAATCACTCAACAAGAACTTGAAACTGGAACAACAACTAGAGTTCCTAAGTTAAAAGGTGTAGAAGATTATGGAACTTGGAAGAATCGAATGAGGTCGTTCTTCTATGTCACAGACTTCACCCAATGGACTTCTATCCAGCTAGGTCCACACATTCCAATGAGAACCACTGCCACAGGAGAAGAGTTTAACCCTGATCCAACCACCTACACTGATGTCGATAAACAGCTGCTTCAGAGAGACCATAAGGCTTATGGTGCCCTTACCATGGCCTTATCAAACGATGTTTATAACATGTTTGAGGAATATGGCATTGCGCATGATCTGTGGTTTGCGTTAAACGAGTACTATGAAGGGAATGAAGAAATGCGCAAATATATGCAAGATATGGTGCCGAAAGAATATGACATGTTCGGTAGCATTCGTGGTGAGAGCTTGAGTTCGCATATCGAAAGATTCATGAGTATGTTAACCAAGATGAAGAAGGCAGGAATTCCCGTCAACAACCGAAATTCCATCAAGAAACTACTTGACTCCCTGCCCAAAGAATGGAGCATACAATGCATGCTGATCAGAAAAGAGTATCTAGATGCTCAATCTACCTTGGCTGATCTCATCAACACTCTAAAGTCTTTCGAAATGGACATCACCAAAAGGGAGATGAACCAGACTGCTCCGAAAGTCGTGCCCAGCACTGCTATGAAGAATCTAGCATTAATGACTCCCGTAGGAAACATGGGTTCAAGCTCGTCACATGCATATGTGGATGCAATGGGTGGTGGTAGTTCAAGTTCGGGAAAGACAGTCTCATACTCTGACACAGCTGCAAAGACACTTAACCCACAGCTCACAAAGCTTGCAAACGAACATGTTGAACTCTTCAACACATTCATGTCTAGCTTTAAGGCTTTGAAGACAGGTGAAATTAAGAGTGAGATGATGAATCCTGAAGACATGTATCAGGTTAACCCGGATGATATGGAGGAAATGGATTTGAAATGGCAGATGGCCATGATCACTCTGAGGGTGAAGAGATTTCAAGATAGAACTGGTCGAAGAGTTGGTATGGGAAAAGCGGGTTTTGATAAGTCTAAGATTAGATGCTACAACTGCAAGACTCTTGGGCACTTCAAGTATGCGTGCCCCACTCTAAGTCAAGCAGAGATCAAGCCGACAAAAAGAATGGTGGCAATAACTGATGGAAGGGAAGCGAATCAACAGAATGCGTTGGTGGTTGAGGACTTTGATTGGGGAGAAGAGGCTGCTGCGGTTGAAGCTGATGTGAACAAGGCTTTGATGGCCAAAATCTACACCAAATCCACACACGGCGTGAACTCTCTGGAAGGGTCGTCGGCGGAGATGCCAAAGGGTGGAACGCTGGAGAATGCAGGTCTGAAAGGAGTGCTGGTGGCCGATAAGGGAAAAGAAGCCGCATCTGAGGAAGCACTCGTAGCCGAGAAGACCTCCACCAGCAAAGCAAATGAGAAGCTGCAGAACATGCCCAAGACAGTTGAGGAAAGAGATCTGGTAAGTATTCCTCTTGAAATTAAATCAAAGCTGTGCTCACCAAGGTGTGTTACAGTTGTTGCTTACTGTTTGTCCCACAATAGGAAAGTTTTAAGAGAAATGGATGACATCCGAAAAATCAACACTAAAATGAAAGAAAATAAGTTACCATATCAGCGAAAGTTAAATGCAACTATAGCTGAAATGCAAACTCTAAAAGAATTTGTCCTGAGAAAAGATTTTTTAATAAATGACTTAACAGAAAAATTAGAAAAATCTAGAAATGAAACAAACCATCTCCAAATTGTTGTGGACAAATGGAATGTAAGCAAGCATGCTCATACAGATATCCTTGATTGCTCAAGGAAATCATTCATCAAAGATGGAATTGGGTATAAGGATAAAAAGGGAATTGTAAAATCTCTGTTTTTACCTTTGAGCAAAAGTGAATATATACCCATTCCAAAACCTCATCCAAAAAATGATCTTTTTGAAAAAGAATGTGTAAAATCTGAGTCAAACTCTAATATAAGTAAAAGCAATGCAGATGTGACCCAACAGGATCAGGTGGACGATGATGAGAGTTGTGGTGGACAAACAATGGGGTTAGGTCACCCAGGTGCTAATTACTCTACAGTGAATTGGTTCATCTGGAGTAATGGCAAGTCTAAAACTATTTTGAATTCGGATGAATGTAATAACTTAACTAAGCTGGATGATTGTAATAGTTTGTCTAGGATGGATAACTGTAATAGTTTATCTTGGCCGGATGACTGTACTACATTAACTTCTAAACTTGATTTAAAGGGCGTTGTGGACCCTGATGATAGGAAGAATCCTATCAAACGCTCAAATATTTGTGTTGACAATGTTATGCCAGTTTATGTTGATCTTAATGATGCATTCTCTGATAATGAAAATGTATATAGACCATCTCCGTTTATACCAGAACTAAAAAGAAACAGGTTCGGGAAATTTCTCACTGAAGAAATTCCAGAGTTTACTCCATCATCCACAGATATGTCATGTTCTGAAGAATCACAAAGTGAAACAGATAATTCAATTCCTGAAGAATCACAGAGTAATACAGAAAGCGACATCAGCGAGCCAGACTGCAACACAAATGAAGAATCAAGCAACAACAACATTGATGAACCATGTTCCAGTGAAAGCTCATGCTCAAGCAAGATCAAGAAAGGAGCATCACAACCATCATCATCCAGACCCTCTCCAAGGATCAAGCCAAAGCACTCAAAATGCTTTAGATGTGGAAATGAGGGACATGTGGTTAAAACATGTCATTTAAAATCTAGTGACGTCAAAGCACTAAACTGTCTTTCTGATCAGATTAAAAACCTTCAGGAAACAGTAAAACTTTTTGATAAAACCACAAAATTTTTGAAAAGACAAGAGTCAGTTTTGGGTGAAAATCACGACAGATCAAAACTAAACCAGACCTGGATTCCCAAAGTCAATTAAGTAAAGGTTTGAGTCGTGATTGTACATAGAGTTTCTTGTATTTATATGTGTATTTCTTGTGTTTTCTTTTGTATTTCAGAATAAGTTACAGAAATGGTTGATCGCACTCATGAGATATCTATGGCATGTTGATAGCGAGGCTTCAAGACACATGACTGGTCTAAAGGAACTCCTCAAGAACTATAGATTTATTGATGGAGAGTTCGTTGCCTTCGCCGGAAATGAAAAGGGCGGGAAGATAGTAGGAATAGGAGATGTGGTCTCTGACGCACTGACTTTAGAAGATGTGAATTATGTTCCAGAATTGTGCTACAACCTTTTGAGCGTATCACAAGTCTGCGACAAAGGAATATCAGTGCTATTCAATGACATGGAGTGCATCTTTCTGAAGCCTGGATTCATACCGCCCACCAATATGATCATGCTAAAAGCTCCTAGACAGAATAACACATATGTGATAAATATGAGAGATGCTAAGTCAGAATGTCAAATGACATGCTTACTTTCAAAGGCATCCGAGTCAGAGTCACTGTTATGGCATAGGCGATTGGGACATGTTAACTTTAAAAACATTAACAAACTTTCAAAATTAAATCTTGTCAGAGGTCTTCCTTCCAAGGAAATCCCCTATACTGAAAAATGTTTAGCATGTGCCAAAGGAAAACAACACAAGAAATCGCACAAGTCCAAAACAGTGAACTCTATAGACTCATCTCTTCAACTATTGCATATGGATCTTTTCGGTCCTATTAGTGTTAAAAGTTTAGCTAAAAAATCTTATTTTTGGTGATAACAGATGACTTTTCTCGTTTTACATGGGGGTACTTCTTAGAACACAAAAGTGAAGCTGCCGAGATATTGATGCTGTTTGTTCCTCTCATTGAGAACATAGTGAAGACAAAAGTTAGATCAATCAGAAGCGATCACAGAACTGAATTCAAAAATCAAAGCTTCGTGACCTTCTGCAACAACAAAGGAATTCATCTTCAGTACAGTGCTACGAGAACTCCTCAACAGAATGGAGTTGCTGAAAGGAAGAATCGTACACTTATTGAAGCGGCCAGAACCATGCTAATCGACTCCAAATTGCCGATCATCTTCTGGGCTGAAGCTGTGAATACCGCCTGTTATGTTCTTAACAGAGTCTGAATTGTGAAGATGCGCGGGAAAACAGGTTATGAATTGCTTTTTAAAAGAAAACCTCTGATTGATTACTTCAGGTCGTTTGGATGCTCATTTACTCTGCTAAACAACTACGAGAACATTATGAAGTTTGATGCAGTTGGAGATGAGTGCTTCTTTGTTGGATACTCTTCAAGTCAAAAGGCTTATAGAGTATATAACAAACGCACCAAAATGGTTATCGAATCTTTCTATGTTGATTGGCAGGAATCCAACTCTACTAACACAGGAGCCGGTCCTGACTGGTTCTTTGACGTGGATGTCGTTTTCAACAATTTCAGTATCATTGAAGAACAAACATCTGACAATCAAGCGGCCGATCCTCTCGAAGATACTCTTTACTCTTCTGAAGACGATGTTGCACCTTTCACCACCCGATTTTCTCCACTAGTAGCTGATCCAATTGTTCCTCTTCAATCCACAAATGGTGATACAACTGTTGAGACTACACCATCTCCTGAAAGTACTCCAGTTTCAGAAGATACATCTTCGGCACAACAGTCTGCAAATGATCCATCCAGCTCTTCAATCCCTGTCGATCACTTCTCAAATATGCCTTCCCAAGTTCAAGAAGAACCAAACATGGGATTTAAATCATCTAAGAATCATCCTGTTGAGAACATCATTGGACCAATCTCTGAGGGTGTTCTCACTAGAAATCAGGCAGATAAGCTCAATATTGCACTATCAGCATTCTTATCTCAGACGGTACCCTTCAGCATTGAAGATGCTGTCAGAGATGCAAGCTGGGTTGAAGCCATGTAGGATGAGCTGTCTCATTTTAGAAAGCTCAAGGTTTGGGAGATAGTGGATGTACCTGAAGGGAAGTATCCTATCGGAACAAGATGGGTGTTTCGCAACAAAATGGATGAACGTGGTGTGGTGATCAAGAACAAGGCTCGTCTGGTAGTTCAGGGTTTTCGTCAGCAGGAAGGTATTGATTATGAGGAAGTATTCGCTCCAGTTGCTCGACTTGAAGCCATTCGCATCTTCTTGGCATACGCCTCATACAAGAACTTCAAAGTCTTTCAAATGGATGTGAAGAGTGCATTCTTGTACGGGAAAATTAAGGAAGAAGTCTACGTCTGTCAACTGCCGGGCTTTGAAGACCCTCATCATCCCAACAAATACTACAAATTAGATAAGACTCTCTATGGACTTCATCAAGCTCCTCGAGCTTGGTATGAGACCTTATCTTCGTATTTGCTGCAAAATGGATACACCAGAGGGATGATCGACATGACTCTGTTCACCAAAGAAGTCAAGAAACATTCTATTCTTGTTCAAATATATGTTGACGATATTACCTTTGGCTCCACTGATGAAAATTTGTGCAGGGAATTCGAAAGCATTATGAAGTCTCAGTTTGAAATGAGCATGATGGGAGAACTGTCATTTTTCTTAGGTCTGGAAGATCAGCAGAAAGAAGACGGAATTCTCATCCATCAAGCCAAGTACACAAGAGAAATTCTGGCAAAATACAACATGACCGACTGCAAGCCGTCCAACACTCCTTTTGCGGCCCAAACAACTCTTGTTCCAGATCTTCAAGGCCTTTCAGTGAATCCTCACACATATCGATCAATGATTGGCTCACTGGTGTATCTAACTGCCAGCAAACCAGATATTATGTGGGCAGTTGGATGCTGTGCACGCTATCAGTCAAATGCCAAGCAATCGCATGAAACTGCAGTAAAAAGAGTCTTCCGCTACCTCAAAGGGACACCAAAACTTGGTTTATGGTATCCTAAGAGTGATAATTTTGATTTAATCCCTTACTCTGATAGTGATCATGCAGGTTGTAGGATTGACAGGAAATCTGTCTCTGGGGGTTGCCAATTTCTGGGTAACAGGCTGGTGTCTTGGCAGAGCAAGAAGCAGACTACTGTGTCCATCTCTACTGCTCAAGCTGAATACACAGCTGCATCCATTTGTTGTCAAGTGTTATGGATCCAAAATCAGCTTTTGGACTACGGTTTTAATGTCATGCATACACCTATTTTCATTGATAACGATGCCTGTCGTGACATTGTGAAGAATCCAATTGATCATTCTAAAACCAAACATATTGAAATTCGGATTCACTCCATTCGCGATGGTCACGAAAAAGGATATATACAGGTGTTGCCAATAGATACTGCTGATCAAAAGGCAGATATCTTCACAAAAGCTTTTGACAAAACACGTTTTCATCAGTTGGTAACATGGCTAGAGATGATAAATTTTGAATGATTAAAAAAAAAAAAAACTTTACGTGTGCATAATATATAAAAGAAAGATCTTTTTTTTTATATACAAACAAAGATTTTTGGGGGAGAAAGTAAAACCGGTCCATCTCTACTGCAAAATTTCAAAAGAATTAATTCAAGAAATGATAGAAACTAATCATATTTCGTCAGCATGTGAATAGGACCCAGAGGATGTTGTGGCCTCAAGCAACGATGTGTCGGTAGATTCAGCCTGGAATCAAGTAAACAGCTAATAGGTGATTAACAGTAAAGATCTACACGGAAAGCTGGATTCCCACTGTGCTATAGGTCTGCACAAGCTGAGTCTGGTCATACACAGGTTGAGAAACTAAAAGACACAGAAAATTTTGTGCATAGGTAAATCAAAAAGACACCTAAGAGTGCAAGCTACCAATGCAGGGCTAAGAAAATTAATCAACTGAGCAGCAAAAGACACGCAATGTTACTGACGTGCAAACATATTTAGATAGCTCACCAAACGATCAGATGATCATCTTCTCTGTTTATGGTAACATAGACCTGAAGCTCTCATCATCTGATCAAGATAATGATCATCTTCTTTGCTTATGGTAACATAGACCTGAAGCTCTCATCATTATATTTCGATAAACCTTGAGGATCGGTAGGCCCATACCTAGCACATGTGGGGTCCATAAAATTTTCGTCAATATTACCGAAGAACATGATAAACAGCATCACCAAACACATGTTGAAAGAGAAAAGGCATGGATTTAAGTGGACAAGCATACCGACAATTGTTCTTAGGCTGCAGCTATCCAACGGGAAGTTGAAACGGGTTCTGGCAGGTATGGTTAGTATGATCTTGAATGCAGAAGGTGAGATTTGGTGAATCCCCACATATTAAAAATGGAATTGGGCTCTTGAACTCTTATTGGGCCAAAATTTTGAACTGTTTGCGTACTTAATGGGCCCTGCACACTTAACTCAAGTGCGCAGGCCCATATGGCCACTGTATATATACTTAGTAAAAAAAATTTTAACAGTATTTTCTTTTCACAAACCCTAATTCCTGTTTCTAATCACATCATCATCAACGTTCATCTTCAACTTCAAACCCTAATCACAATTATCATTCATTAATCACTTCAATCTGTTCTATCGTTTCCTGTTTTTGTTTATCTTCTCTACTGATAAGGTAGATTACTTGTACTAATGGTTTGATTGATCACAGGATTATCAACAAACTTATCAGTTTTGTTGTTAAGATTATGGCTTGAACAATGGGTTTGAATTTTTGAAGATTGCGCACTTAAGGATGAACAGTGCGCACTTGTCTCATAAAGACTGCACACTTGTCTCATACTTATACAAAGCCACTGAAACCCTAAAAATCTTGCGCACTTGTGCTGCGCATTTAAATCTTAAACGAAGGTTTAAGTATCTGCGTACTTGTCTAGTACGCAGATTTGCCTATGTTGACTAGGGGTTACCATGCCCGAGTTTTGATAAGATCTGCGCACTTGTGATCCCGTGTATCACTGATCCAGTGCCTGAGTACTTGACTGAGTACTTAGATCATAAGCCCTTGACCTAGCCTGCGCACTTAACTTGACTATTCAGACATTTGAACGGACTGTGTATTTAGACTTATCTACCCGTACACTTAAACCTGAACGTTAATGATCTTAAATTGAAAATCAAACGTATCATGGACACTGATAAAAGAAATCCATCAAACCTTATCTTATGACTGTCAAAACACAACACATGAAAAACTTAAAAAAAAATATATATAAAATAATTAATAAAATACAGTCTAAGTACGTTTGTCCGTCGAAGTCTAAGTCTAAGGTCAGTCGTTTGGTCGTCTAGTCATATTCAAGAGATCTAACTTGTTTTTCGTGCACTTGGTCTAAACAGATGGCACTCGATTGGGATCCAAGAGGAATGCATAATCAGCCGATGAATCTTGAGACCGACGATGTAAAGTTCAAAGACGTAGTCACCTGGATCAGACGAAGCAGAGTCGGATACGCTGTGGAGCATAGTTTACAAGTTTACTGCTCTCACATTGAAGACTTTTGGAGATCTGCTCGAGTAGAAGTTGCTGGACGGGTCAAGCGAATCAACGCTACAGTCAGAAATAAGTCTGTAATCATAACTGAAGATACCGTTCGGAACGTGCTGAGACTTCAAGACCAGCTAGGAACTGTCAGATTTCTATCCAAAGCCGATGTTCACCAACAGTTCAAGAATTTCGGTTACAAAGGAGATTTTGACAAGAGAGGCGATATCAAAAAGAGTCAGCTGACCTGAGACTGGGGACTCATCAGTCACGTGTTCATTATGTCTCTGTGTCATAGGAAAGGAGGCTACAACGCTCTCAGCACAGAATGGTCGACTGCCATGATAAAGATCTGCAAGAATGAATCTTTTAACCTGTCGGGTATGATCTTTGATTATATGTTGAAGAATGCTGAGGCTGGGTCCGGCAAATGGGCTATGTACCCCATATTCGTGCAGATGATGATTAATGCACAACACGAGAATCTGCCCCTTGGTGACCAATACAACTTCACCAAAGGTGCACGATTCTTCACTGAGTGCAATACGGCTGACTAGGAACCCATGCTGGAGAACATGTATGCAGCACAGCTATATCTTATGGTCATGGAACTCTACAACAAGATTAAGAAAAGAAGGCAGGATGTAACAGAAGCTCGTCAGCAATCCACCGCTGCTTCTGCACCTGGATCATCTGACCCTGCTCCCTCTTCAGCCCAGCCAACTGCTGAAGAGATTGCTCGAGAAAAGGCAAGGGGCAAAAGGGTGGCAACTGAACTAGCTCCATCTAAGCCCACCAAGAGGAAAAGGCCAACTTGTTTATTACAAGAGGGCAGAGAATCACTGACACCAGAACAGCTTGAGACTGCTGCAGCCCTACAACAAGTTGCTGAGTTACAGAGGGCCGAAAGAAAGAAGCGGAGGGAACAGTTGCCTGAGTCTGAAGTTCCTCGTGTAATGACTGAGGACGATATTGAGCAAGAAGTGATTTTGGAGTCTATATTCGGGGAAGAAGATCAACCAGGACCATCCACAACTACTGCTCCAGCCCCTAAGGCACCAGCTCAACGACCAACTGAACCTTCCTCCTCAGCTCCTGCTGCACCACGCCGCAAACCGGTGCACCAGGAACTGTACGAGAAGTTGGTCAAGGAGGTTGGAAAGACAACTGCTAGGGAGATTTGTACCCTCAAGAGTGATGTGCATAACAATCAAGAGCTAAGAAGAAAAGTCAAGAAGCTCAAGCACAAGAACAGGAATATGGAGAAAGTTATGAAGGATCAACGATATCTGATCAAGTTTCAGACTCAGGTTCAGATGAAAATGTTTGATATGATCCAAGAGTTGCAGAAACAGCAGACTGGTGCTCCTAGCACAACATTCGATGAGGTATTTGATTTTGGGAAATTCCTTGAGGAGGAGAAAGAGAAAGAAAGAATCGCTGAGGAAAGTGATGTGGACGAGATCAGCGAGGATGAGATGCCAGAAAAGTTTGTGGAGATGGGCATGGAAGAAGAAACAGTGTACGAGACTTCAGATGGCCATAAGTTGGATCCAGAAAGATCAACATGGTTTCCCAGAAGGCCCATCACTATTCCAGCCCTGCATCAAAACATCCATCATACCAGAGAAGCTCATCAAGAGAGGATCATTTCATGGAAGTATGATGAGGTGAAAAAGTTGTTTGCTATAAAGAGACGAGGGGGAGTGATACAGTACTTCAGAGGTCGACAGGAACTGAAGTCTCTCCCTCGATGGGACTTTAGGGAACTTAGTAGAGCCCCATTCATCAACCACTCCAATGACACCACGGGTTCCATGCTTGCTTGGTTTATAGAGAAGGAGTGTGCGAATGATTTCGAGATCTTCAAGCCACAAAAGCCAAGGAGACGGATCTCCAAGAAGCGAATCGATCCGGCCACATGACAAGGAATGATCACTTATATGATTGACCCCCCCAGGTCGTCACACGAGTTCCGATACATCCTGAGCTTTCAGTTATGCTGAGAGACTTCAAGAAGTGGTTTTCTGACAGCAATACTGGTGAAGCCGTTATCAAGCTGAAAGATGATTCAAAGGCTATGAGGATTTTGGATCCGGTAGATGTGTTTGCCCTTAATCTATCGGATTTGAATATGTTGTTCGCTAATCAGATTAATGTGGGTGCTGGGAATGTGTTATTTGAGGAGGCTGTCTTATTTAGAAGAGCAGTTGATCGGGCGATGAAGCTGAAACAGGAATTGCTTGACATAGTAGACAGGATCAACGCAGCGGACAAGGAAAAGGAAGAAAAGGAGAAAGCTGCCCAAGTTGTTGCTGCAGAAGAACCACAAACTGAAGTCGAAACCGCTTCAGAGGTGCAGATACAAGAACCTGCAACAGCAACCGATCCAGAAAGACCAGCAACTGAGTGTACTCAAGCTCCTGATGTGGTTGAAGAAGATCCGGCCGCCTTGTACATTCAAGACCCCCCGAGTCAGGAAGAGGGGGAGCCAAGCGATATAGAGATTGATTGAGAATGAAGAACTGGTAGCTGTGGTCTAGGGGGAGTATTGTTGGGTTATATTGAAACCACAGTTACCAGATCATAGACTTTTGATATCTTGTTGAGTAGTTTGTAAGTAGAAGGGTTGTTTATGTAATTATGACATAGTTAGTATGTAAAACCCTAGGCTGCACACTTAATGGACGGGCCCTGCGCACTTAGCTTAAGTGCACAGGCCCATCTGACCTGCTATATAAATGATGCTTGTGTGCAGCTCTAGGGTTAGGGTTTTGGATATTATCTTGGTAGCACAAGTTAAAGGGTGCGTACTTATTCTGTGTAATCCATGGTTATTTGATGTTAATCAGTAATGGAAAGCTTGAATCTCTTTATCTTGTGTGTCGGTTTTGCTAGCTTTATCTAGTATCTTTGTTTTTCTAGATTAATCACTTAAAACACCTAACAAATAGGTGTTTCTAAGTGATAACAATCTATTGCATTTAACAAGATCTAGTATTTGGGACTTACACTCTTAGTACACATGTGATATAATGTAATATATGTGATTTAAATGTTTGTGTTTGCACAGCATGTTTCTTCCCCAACAGGATAAAAATAAAGAGGGGCCATGAAACTCACCTTAGGGTGCGTCTTCTTGTAAAATAAACCGACTATGTGTTGATTGTCCTAATTAGCGGTGACCTATCATAAGACGCTTACAAGTGTGTTGACCGATAACACCTTGGTCAATTAACCCTTGGTTGTCTAAACCATGAATGTGTATGTTTGAAAAAGTGTTTGATGTTTGACATGACCAAACAAGACCCAACATCCCATTGGTGATCCGTTATACCCACATATTAGTCAAGTACAAGTTCATAAACACAAACATGTAGACACGCACCTCATATAATGAATAGAACCCAAAATTTAGCCTATGGATCATGTAACGCACGTATGCGTCATAAAACATGTTACATGGTTTCCAGACACGTTACAAGGTTTATAATATGTTACTAGGCGTCAAAACACGGTACAGGGTTCCAAAACACACTACTATCTTCAAAACACCCGACTGGCAACCAAACACACGACTAGCATCAAAACACACTACTGGCTTTACCAGCGCCCTTAGGCACGCGTGCACACTGTTAGGCCTTTTTGGTGCGTGAAACCCCCCAAATCAGATCTAAAACGCATTGTAACACCCCTAATCAATCCATAATCATTATCCAACCTAACCCATCATTATGCCTCGATTGCCATCTTGTTTATCATGCAGATTGCAAGTTTTTCCCAAAATGGACAATATTATGGGCAAGTCACATCAATAGCATGCAAAAGTTACCCTAAATGGCAAATAACCTGATTTAATCACATAATCACGTTCCAATCATCATATTACATCCTAGATTCCTCCAAAATCCTCAAACGAGTTAAAACTCATAAAAGCCACATAACACATCAAATAAGCTTCTAACACCTAGACAATTATCACAACAACTCCCTAGAATCATTCTAATAACAAGCACACAAGAAACCCCACGTTTTAGATCACTAATACCATTTAATATTTGCATTTTTATCACAAAATTATAGGATATATTTAGACTTAGTTTAGAAAGGGTTTTCAATGGTCTTTATTGATGAAAACATACAAAGATCAGGTTTGGACATTTAGGGTTCATAATCATAGCATAACAGTGTTTGAAAAATGATTTGGATGAACCACACACCTTAGATCTTTACTTGTAAAGATTGTTTTTGTTGGATCAGTATGCTCTTTGACAGTTTACTTGCTTGTGAACACTTATGTGTTTTGCAAGTTTAATCAGTTTTGCACAGCGGAATAAATATATAAAGTTTCACTATCAACAGGAGTTATTACTCCCCCTGGATGTTTGCAAACTAAAGACAAGTTAATGAGAATCTAAGTATTGAATGTAAATGATAATAAATAAGCAGATAGATTCTCAGTTAATGAAATGGAAATAACAAGGATTTCAGTTTTGAATTAAAATCAATGTCTAAAATAGTGGATGAACCCATCTATTTATAGACCAGCAGATACATACAACTTGTTCAAAACTTTACACAAAAGCAATACTACAACAGGCTGTAGTCTTGGAACTTGTACAAAATGATAAAGTAATAATAAACAATTAAACTACTGAAACATAAGGGCGGTGGAAAGATTCTATTACAAGTGCTGATGAATGACAAACTACTGATGAGTAGTTTGTCTTTAGTAGTCCTTCAGTAGACTTGTCTGGTTTGACTTCAGAACTTCTGATCTATCTTCTTTAGTACTTGTTGAATCCTTCTTCAGTACTTGTGTCTTCTTTCTTTAGTAGTTCTATACTTAGAATAATTTGGCAGAAGTATGAATTAGACTAAGGTTTGCAAAAGTGGCATCTTCAATCCTTTCTGTCCTTAGAATCTCCCCTTGGATTGATGAAGCCAAAACCTTATCTAATTCCTTATTGTTTTCTTCTTCTGTCTTCAACTATCTTCCATATTTCTTTGAACATGGAATTCTTTAGTTGATTCAGCTATTCATTTGTGAGAGATCCTTGTTCAGGTTCAAGATGTTGAATTGTAAGCAAGTCTTGTGTTGATAGATTTTTTAGTTCATTCATGGATTTGAAAGCCTTGCTTGAACGATCTCTTCTTGTCACCAATACTGAGTTGGAATCAGTAAAGGACCATTTTATAATCAAAACTTTAGATCTGTCAAAATATGAAGTATAAGGGACCATGCTGGATCCCTGGGATGTTCCTGAGTATTGGATGTTTTCTACTTCAGTGACTCTCAGGTAGGATTCACTTCTGTCTTCTGTTTGCACCACATCAGGTATTTTAAATGTAGGTAAGTGATGTTCAGTAATTACCTTTGTGTCCAGTCTATCAGTTATAGTCTTTTGTATTTGGTAAGCAAATGTTGAAGGATCCCTGAATTGTGTTATCAGAGGATTTTCTTCAGTATCAAAGTCTCCTTATACAACTGTGTTGCCTTCCAGCAACACCATCTTGAAGTCAGTCTTTGTATTGTCCTCTGGCTTTCTTTTGGTAGCAGGTTTTGACTGTTTAACACCAAAAGCTCTAACTACTGAAGTTGACACTTCAGAAGTTTTGTACTTCTCTGGATTTATAGCCTTGTCAGCCTTGAATCTTTTAGATGTGTCCATTAGTTTGTCTTCTCTCCACTTTGACACTAAGGCTTTTGAACCATAGTCATTGGCTACCAACTCATCAATTATCTCTGTACTCTTTGCTTTTCTATCCTTTTCAGTTGCAATCTTGTCAGCAACAAGTTGAGCTCTTCTTGTTAGCTCATCTATGGAGAGCCCTTTGAGTGAATAGGCTTTTGTCTTGCTGTTCTTTGTAATAAAAGACACCAGTTGTTGTCTCTTGTCTTCTTCAGCAACTATTTCAGTCTCAGCTTGTCTATTCAGCTCTGCTTCATAAGCTTCAAGCTTTTCAGTGTAGCTCATGTCTTCCCTTGCTTCCAGGTTGTTCCAGATCTCATCTTCCTTAGCCTTTCTTTGGGCTACAAGTAAACTCTTCTCTAGTATTTCTTTGGACATTAAAATTGGAGAAGGGTTTAGTACAGGCTTTGGAGTGGTTGTAGGCCTTGGAGTAGGAGTTGGTTGTTGTTCAGTTGGTTTGGAAGGCTCTTCAGTTGTTTGTATGTTGGAAGTGTTAACTACTGAAGTGTTGATAGAAGTATCAACTACTGAAGGTGTCACACCCTCAAATTTCCACCTGCGGAGTTCTACCGCGAGGCGTGTGACATACCAGGATCCAAGTCAACGGTCACAATAAACGACGTCTAAATGTAAAAACATACGTAAATAAATCCATGCATAAGTTTAAAACTGACATTCAAATAGTGCGGAAGCATTTTTAAGTTTACAAAAGTCATGCATAAATAAACATAAGTTCAAAAGTTCATAATCCCAAAACGTGCAGACGAAACCCTAGACACGAAACGACTCCAGTGCGATCACGTGCGCCTATCCATATGCTGCTACCTTAGCGACCTGAGAAAACATGCTAAAAGAGTCAACATATAATGCTGGTGAGTTCACAGGTTTTTAAGGAAAATGTTTCACGAGCTTTTGAAAGAACTATCATGTTACTACTGACTGAGGAAAATACTCGTTTGACGTCCAGATTCTAAGACGAACTATTCATCGAACTGTCGTTTACCGCGACCAACGCACTGTCGTTTACCACGACTAACAAACTATCCGAATATGTCCAACGAACTGTCACTCCGTGGTCAACGAACTGTGCATTCACAATTAACGAACTACCGCCATAACGGTTAACGAACTGTCACAACGTGAGCCACATGAACATAGAACATAAATAAAACGTACTACCAACCCAGTATAACATGATCTTTTACAAAGCAAGGTACTAAGCATGTTTCTCCCCCGAAAACGAAAACAGTAAAGAGTGGGGCCGTGAAACTCACCTTAGGTTGCGTCTCCTTGTTAACTGAGTAAACCGTTTATATGATATGATAGCCCCAACTAGTGGCGACCTATCATAAGATATGTGTTAAGTTAGACTAATAACCCGTCGGGTTCATTAGTCCCTAAGTCCAGTCCATGACCATTAAGTATCCGAAAACGTGTTTGACCGACAACCAGACTACGTAAGACAAGACTCGACATCCCATTGGTGACCCGACATTCCACGTGTTAGGTAAATACAAGACAACATGCCACATATGCAATTAAACACTTAATACGCGCAACAGTTCACCTAGTCTAGCATAATATCCGTTTAACGCATAAACAGGTCCGAATACGTGTTACTAAGTCATTGGGTGAATCCCGGGGTTCCTATCATGTTCCTAGGTGTCAAATCATGTTCCGGGATGTTAAAATATACATACAGCAGCATTACACGCGATTAGGAATCAAACTAGCAATTAGGAAAAGTCAACACGTGATTAGGCTGGTCAACAGGCGATTACAGGGTCTAATCGCCTGTATTATACACGATTAGGCTTCTCCTACTGGCGAGTACACCCCTAATCGCCCATACAGTCATGCGATTAGGGTGCTACTCGCCTGTAGTAGCTGTACAATGCAATTTCGCGCACCGAACACTCCAAATCAGATCCGAAACATGTAAAAACATCCAATGATCATCCTAACATATTAACAAACATATTTCAAGCAAAACCCCTAAGTTTCCATCATTCTAACAGTCCCGAATGCGAGCACTTTCCCAAAATGGCAACTTAGCATGTAAACATCACATTAACATGCAAGAACTTACCCTAAATAGCAAATATTCAGATTTAACCGCATAATCACGTTGTCCGATAGCATCCTACTGTTCTAGCATCATCCTAGAGCAAACCCTAACATCATTCAATCAACAATACGCCTCATAACATCCTTAATCGCCTAAAATCCTTCAAATGGGGCAATATATCAAATATCAACAATACACCACCAAAATCATTCAAACTCCTAGAACATCATCATACTAACTTATTTCAGCAATAAACATCAAAATAACATAAGAACAACCATGATTAAATCCTAAAAATCCTACCTTTAAACATATATAACACATATAACACATGTAAAGGTGTGGGTTTGTTTAAAAACGGTTTTAAATGGATTTTCAAAGATAAAAACATTTATAAGTCAGGTCTGGACGTTTAGGGAGCAAAACATAATCATTTAAAGGTTTGGGTTTGAAGAACACACCTTAAAATGAAGAGGTGATGATGGAATAAGCTTGGAAATGGTGATTTTGATGCAAAAACGAGTTCCAGAGGGTGTGTGGGTGTTGGGTTATGTTATGGGACGGCTAGGGTTGCACAAATAATGTTTTGGAGGTCAAGGGTGGTATTTATAGGCGTTTTTGGTCGTCCAGCGTGTTACACGCGAGTATGCAGCATTTATACGCGATTAGGGTGCCTAATCGCATGACTGTTCATGCGATTGGGGCCTAATCGCATGAACAGTTGTGTGATTAGCCCCCTAATCGCTAGTAAGTCCCTCTAATCGCCCCTATACAGGCGATTAGGTCAGGCTAATCGCCTGTAACCCCTGTTTTGGTGTGTTTTGCGCGTTAAACCCCGTTTTAACACATGTTAGCACATATTCACATACCGACAAGTCACATAATGATTGTAAACATATATTACATGATAAATGACACGTTCCCGTCCGATCACCAATTCCCGGGACCCGAGACTTGCGTATGTTAAAACCCTAATGATGTGCGATTCGACTCGACCGACCATGTTATGTGTAACGTATGCGCGACTCGCTAAGGTAGACTTACTATGTTTTCAAAAGTTAGTTACCGAAAGTTGCCGGGTGTCACATCATCCCCCTGTTGAAAGAATTTTCGTCCCGAAAATTTCCCGAATGCGAGGAGAGAAAACAAATAAGAAGAAAAATTTTCCGGGTCGTCACATCATCCCCCTGTTGAAAGGAATCTCGTCCCGAGATTCTTTCGGTTTCAACAGTAATGTGTGTCGACCTCGGTGCCCAAGTAACGTTCCCCAAAATACGACAAGTGAAGGTCATGAATCAAACGTGACAGTAACAACCGGGAAACCACTTTCCCAAATACGAGTATGAGACAAGAGACCCCCGATGAAAGCCTACTGGAGCCTACTATGATCGGTATAACTAATCCACTGGCACCGTCCAAGTAGCATCCCCAAAGGACCCTCATCAACCCAAAGAATGAGAAACAGCGACCAAACCACAAAGAAAACACCCGAAACACGAACGCACAACAATGCGGATAAAAGTATGACCAAAGCGTAACAAGAGATAAGAGAGAATACGTACGGGTAACAGTGTCTGGGTCCGCCTGGTTCTCCCTAGCACCGATCACAAAGACACGAGCGGTCGGACCACCACCCTCGTTGTTCCCACCGCCACCTGCGGCCCCAGCTTCAGTCTGGTTTAGTTTCGGGCAGTTGCGCTTGAGATGTCCCAGCTCTCCACAGTGATAGCACCCACGGTTTCCCTGAGGAACAGGAGCAGGGGCAAATGCTTGACCCGGAGCCGTCTGAAGATTGACCCTGCAGTTCTTGGCAACATGACCTACCTGCTTGCAACGGTTGCAACGAAACTTCTCACAGTTGCCGAGATGATGGTACCCGCATTGGTTGCACTCTGGTAGCTTTCCCGTGTACCCACTCTGCCTCTGACCTGAGGACGATCCCAAAGCTTCAGTCTTCTTTGCTGCCGGTTGTCGCTGAATCCCCGACGAACCCTTATCCACGCTATCCCACTTCCTCTTGTTCTCAGTCGGCGCCTTCGCAGCAGAGCCTCTAGGAGGCAAGACACCCTCAGCAATCTTCAAATTGGTCATCTTGGTGGCTGACCGTACAGCCTCTAACATAGTGGTAGGATCCCTAGCAGACACCAATCCCGCAATCTCTGGCACCAAACCCGCCAGATACTGCTCCACCCTCCTATACTCTGGTGTAGATAAACCTGGACACATCACAGCTAGCTCGTTGTGCCTGATCGTGTACTCCTCAACCTCAGAACCAACCATCTTAAGATTCCCATATTCTTGTTCCAACCTCTTAATCTCCTCACGCGGGCAATACTCCTCCTTCAACCTACGCACAAAATCCGCCCAAGGCATGGCGTTGGCCTCCCCAAGACCAAGTGTCTGTGTGACGCAGTTCCACCACGTCAAGGCGGCTCCTACAAAAGTCCCCGAAGCAAACTTCACCCAATCCACCGCTGGAGTCTCACATAAAGCAAATACCGACTCCGTCTTCTCCAACCACCTGAGTAACTCTACAGCCCCCTCCGTACCCTGGAAGCTGAGAGGCTGACAATCCTTGAACCGCTTATAGGCAACACCTGCCTGAACCGGAGGAGCAGCAGCACCCATGAAAGTCTGCTGGGCTGCCTGAAAAGCAGCTAGTGCAACGCCCAACTGTTGCTGCATCATCTCATTAAGCTCATCATACGTCATAGTAATGTTACCACCACCTCTACCCCCACCACGGCGTCCACCACCGCCACCACGGCGTCCACCTGCGCGACCAGACATGGTCTGCCAAAACATGAGACGAGACACTCAGTACCAATAACAAACCGAGCTACAAGTGACCAAACGAAATCAGAATACGGTTATGGCATGACCGTTAATCCGAACACAAAGTCCACCAAGATTTTCATGCATTTCGATTTGTGATTTCGTGTGCACCCGAAATTACAAATCGCTCTACATGGTCCCCAAGGCGTGCTCCGAGCTAGAACTTCAAGTCACCCGATAACCACATCCCAGAATGATATAACTAACTCAAAAGAACGATAAGTAAGTCCCCTCGGCTGTAACCCAGAGATGGAAATAAAATGAAGCTAAAAATAGCCAAGAATGAGATAAGTAATATGACACTGTATGGTAAGGATACCGACACCCCGACAAAGTTAGTATGTTTACCCAAAAGACACGACTCAAATGTATGTGACCGTCTAGTGTGTGTGACTCGGCTATAGTCTAGACTCTACATGCAGTCCTAGTTCACTATAACCATTGGCTCTGATACCAATCTGTCACACCCTCAAATTTCCACCTGCGGAGTTCTACCGCGAGGCGTGTGACATACCAGGATCCAAGTCAACGGTCACAATAAACGACGTCTAAATGTAAAAACATACGTAAATAAATCCATGCATAAGTTTAAAACTGACATTCAAATAGTGCGGAAGCATTTTTAAGTTTACAAAAGTCATGCATAAATAAACATAAGTTCAAAAGTTCATAATCCCAAAACGTGCAGACGAAACCCTAGACACGAAACGACTCCAGTGCGATCACGTGCGCCTATCCATATGCTGCTACCTTAGCGACCTGAGAAAACATGCTAAAAGAGTCAACATATAATGCTGGTGAGTTCACAGGTTTTTAAGGAAAATGTTTCACGAGCTTTTGAAAGAACTATCATGTTACTACTGACTGAGGAAAATACTCGTTTGACGTCCAGATTCTAAGACGAACTATTCATCGAACTGTCGTTTACCGCGACCAACGCACTGTCGTTTACCACGACTAACAAACTATCCGAATATGTCCAACGAACTGTCACTCCGTGGTCAACGAACTGTGCATTCACAATTAACGAACTACCGCCATAACGGTTAACGAACTGTCACAACGTGAGCCACATGAACATAGAACATAAATAAAACGTACTACCAACCCAGTATAACATGATCTTTTACAAAGCAAGGTACTAAGCATGTTTCTCCCCCGAAAACGAAAACAGTAAAGAGTGGGGCCGTGAAACTCACCTTAGGTTGCGTCTCCTTGTTAACTGAGTAAACCGTTTATATGATATGATAGCCCCAACTAGTGGCGACCTATCATAAGATATGTGTTAAGTTAGACTAATAACCCGTCGGGTTCATTAGTCCCTAAGTCCAGTCCATGACCATTAAGTATCCGAAAACGTGTTTGACCGACAACCAGACTACGTAAGACAAGACTCGACATCCCATTGGTGACCCGACATTCCACGTGTTAGGTAAATACAAGACAACATGCCACATATGCAATTAAACACTTAATACGCGCAACAGTTCACCTAGTCTAGCATAATATCCGTTTAACGCATAAACAGGTCCGAATACGTGTTACTAAGTCATTGGGTGAATCCCGGGGTTCCTATCATGTTCCTAGGTGTCAAATCATGTTCCGGGATGTTAAAATATACATACAGCAGCATTACACGCGATTAGGAATCAAACTAGCAATTAGGAAAAGTCAACACGTGATTAGGCTGGTCAACAGGCGATTACAGGGTCTAATCGCCTGTATTATACACGATTAGGCTTCTCCTACTGGCGAGTACACCCCTAATCGCCCATACAGTCATGCGATTAGGGTGCTACTCGCCTGTAGTAGCTGTACAATGCAATTTCGCGCACCGAACACTCCAAATCAGATCCGAAACATGTAAAAACATCCAATGATCATCCTAACATATTAACAAACATATTTCAAGCAAAACCCCTAAGTTTCCATCATTCTAACAGTCCCGAATGCGAGCACTTTCCCAAAATGGCAACTTAGCATGTAAACATCACATTAACATGCAAGAACTTACCCTAAATAGCAAATATTCAGATTTAACCGCATAATCACGTTGTCCGATAGCATCCTACTGTTCTAGCATCATCCTAGAGCAAACCCTAACATCATTCAATCAACAATACGCCTCATAACATCCTTAATCGCCTAAAATCCTTCAAATGGGGCAATATATCAAATATCAACAATACACCACCAAAATCATTCAAACTCCTAGAACATCATCATACTAACTTATTTCAGCAATAAACATCAAAATAACATAAGAACAACCATGATTAAATCCTAAAAATCCTACCTTTAAACATATATAACACATATAACACATGTAAAGGTGTGGGTTTGTTTAAAAACGGTTTTAAATGGATTTTCAAAGATAAAAACATTTATAAGTCAGGTCTGGACGTTTAGGGAGCAAAACATAATCATTTAAAGGTTTGGGTTTGAAGAACACACCTTAAAATGAAGAGGTGATGATGGAATAAGCTTGGAAATGGTGATTTTGATGCAAAAACGAGTTCCAGAGGGTGTGTGGGTGTTGGGTTATGTTATGGGACGGCTAGGGTTGCACAAATAATGTTTTGGAGGTCAAGGGTGGTATTTATAGGCGTTTTTGGTCGTCCAGCGTGTTACACGCGAGTATGCAGCATTTATACGCGATTAGGGTGCCTAATCGCATGACTGTTCATGCGATTGGGGCCTAATCGCATGAACAGTTGTGTGATTAGCCCCCTAATCGCTAGTAAGTCCCTCTAATCGCCCCTATACAGGCGATTAGGTCAGGCTAATCGCCTGTAACCCCTGTTTTGGTGTGTTTTGCGCGTTAAACCCCGTTTTAACACATGTTAGCACATATTCACATACCGACAAGTCACATAATGATTGTAAACATATATTACATGATAAATGACACGTTCCCGTCCGATCACCAATTCCCGGGACCCGAGACTTGCGTATGTTAAAACCCTAATGATGTGCGATTCGACTCGACCGACCATGTTATGTGTAACGTATGCGCGACTCGCTAAGGTAGACTTACTATGTTTTCAAAAGTTAGTTACCGAAAGTTGCCGGGTGTCACAGAAGGATTGTCTTCAGTACTTTCTGAGTCTTCAGAAGTTTCTTCATTATGACCTTGGGAAGTTTCAGCTTCAACTTCAGTTCTAGAAACAAGCCTATCTTGATCTTCTTTTTATTTTTGGGCTTTTTCTAGCAGTTGTTGTTGTTGTAGAGCCACTCTTGCCTTTATCCTGGCTTCCAGTGACTCCCTTGGTTCCTTAATCTTCTCCCCCTTTTTGGCTTCATCAATTTCTGGAAGCTTGCCAGGTTGAGAAGTTCTACCAGATAACTCAGCAAGCTGTCTTGAATTGTTGTCAATTTTGTTGGACAACTCACCTAGTTTCTTGTTTATCACCTCAAATTGAGTTGTGGTTTTCAACTCCCAAGAAGTTGTGAAAGATTTGAGGTGATTGGCTATTAGGGTGTTCATCATCTGGTATAGGGCACCATCTGGGCTGCATAGGTGGTTCAGGTCTATGCTTGATGACCTAGGGAATTGGGTAGCCATTTGTAGTGAGGGGGGTGTTTTGGGGTGATCTTCAAGATGTACTGAAGATGCCACTTTAGGGGAATCGGGGATCAAGTGGACTTTAACCTCATCTGGTGTGACCAGCTCTTTGAGCTTAGAGACACCAGGTGCAGGACCTTCACTAGCAACAGCTGTCAATTCATGTTTTGTGGAGTGTGAATCATCATCCAAATTAATGAATCATTTGAATCCCTGATGATATCCTCAATGAGGACATTATCAGTTGTATCATGAGCTGGGCCCAACCCAGTTGTCTCATGAACATCTTTTTCTTGGTTCTGAGGATTTCCTACCTCAGGCATAAAGCCTTCATCAGTAGTTGCCATAAGTGAGGTCTTAGCTATGTTACTTCTGTCCTCAGGTCCACCACTGGGTGGTAAATGAGTAGTAGCAGCCTCAAACGTACCTAGGGTCTCTAAGTTTGGGCTTAGAAACCCTGGTTCATCCTCATCTCTTGGGTTAGGGCTAAAGACATCCACATTCATGTCAAGGTCTGATGGTATGTCCCCTGTTTGATGTGGTTGTTGGGGACTGACATGTTCTGATGGGATGGTCTCTTTTAGCCCAAAGAGAAGTTTGGCTATTTCTATGGTTGATGGTTCTGGTTCAGCAGTTTGAGGTAATGTTTCAGCACTTTCAAAAGAAGGGTGAGTAGTTATAGGTTTCTTGAATTTATTTCTTTTGAAAAGAATGGTAATATGGGCTCTTGTGGGGGTGTGAGATGGATGAGACTGAGAGGATGTTTCAGTCACATCTTTAACAAGTGCAGATTGCACATCAGCAGTTTCAAGCATCTCAACTTCCTGAACTGCCTTTCTTTTAAGGTTGATGGGTTTTGGTTTTTGTTGTTTGGTTTTCTTGGCCTTTTTGGGTGAGGGTTTGAAGATGATGGGTCCATGGGGACTGTTTCTTGTTCCCCTTGGTCATCTTCTGGCCAGGCAGCCAGTTTGTTATGCCTTGAGTATGCTTGTGAGGTTAATGGGTTTAAAACAGTTGTTTTTCCCACAAGCACCCCATCTCCAAGTTCTTTAATTATGCAATGCATTATGAACCTTGGATACAACAAAAACTTCTTTTTAGAATTTAGGTGATGTAACACCAACTCATTAAAGAAAAGTGCTGATGCCCTGAATTTTGTTTCATTCACAATGGAATGAAAAATTGGTTGAAAAGTAGAGGGCATCTGATCATAAGATCCAGTTTTCGGACTCAGGCACATGATTATGTAATGAAACAAAAGTTTGTAAAATATTTCTTAAAAATGGTTGCATGTGAGAGAGTACCTTAGTAACCACACTCTGTCATGTTTAAATGAATTTCAGAGTTTGGAAATTGATCTGGTGCATCCACATCATCCAGACGCAGTCTAATTCCCAAAGTTGCCGGTGTGATTGCCGTTACTTTCCCTTGGATAGTTGATTTGAGGGAAATCACTTGATCATTCACTGTCACCGTCTCTGTGTTCGTCCAAAACCCATTAAGAGTTTCAGTATGGATTGCAGGATCAATGGTGAGGGCAGTGAAGTATTGGGATTTGACGACTAAATCAATGAATTCGTCGTATTGGGACCAGGCTTCATGTTTCTCAAAGTAGCCTCTTTGATTGTGTCCTCGTTTCAGTGTAAGAGCCATGTGGTTTGTGTGTGGGTAAATCGAACAGTGTTTTTATTTGCAGGTTAAGGGTTTGAGAGTGTTTTTGAGAGAGAAGGAGGGAATTTTGCTTTTTGAAAGGATAAGGGTTGGAAAAGGTGTTTATCAGAAGTTTATAACCGCCCTAGGTCAAACTTCTGAAGTGGGAAATGCCTGATTTACCCTTAATGACAAAACTGCTGATGAAGAACAACTTTCATCAGTAGTTCCCATTTTCTCTTCAGTAGTTTGTTAACAACTGATGAGAATGTTTATAAACACTTTATTCATAACTTCTGAAGTTTATTTTATCAGAAGTTAATCATTTTTTTAGAAAATATTCCCATTCTGATGTTTTGTACATCGTTAGTTTCTTTCTTTTTGCTTTTCAGAAGTTTTTAAAACAAAACAGATGTAAGTGAAAAATAAAATATGTGCAGAAAAATAATAGAAACACCTAAAAATTTAGCATCCCAAGCATGGATACTATCTTCTGAAATGTTGATGTGTCAAGGGGTTTAGTGAATATGTCAGCTATTTGATTAGCTGTTGTCACATGCTTCATTTCAATCTTGCCTTTTTCATAGCAATCCGCTTTGAAATGATATCCGATTTCAATATGTTTAGTCTTTGAGAACTGAACATGATTTTGAATGATGCTAATGTCAGATTTACTGTCTACAAGCAATGGTGTCTTGGTCTCTTTGATTCCATAATCAAGAAGTTGATATTGGAGCCATTGTATCTGTGATGTACAACTTGCAGTTGCAATGTATTCAGCTTCAGCAGTTGAAGTTGCAACAGATGTTTTCTTCTTTGATTTCCAGGACACTAGACAGTTTCCCAAGAATTGACAACCACCAGATGTTGATTTTCTTGACATTTTGCACCCTGCATAGTCACTATCTGAAAAAGCTGATAACTTGGTGTTGCTAGCAGCAGGATACCAAATTCCAAGTGTAGGAGTTCCTTTCAGATATCTAAATATTCTTTTGACTGCAATGAGGTGTGATTCCCTAGGAGCTGATTGATATCTAGCACATACACATGTTGAAAACATAATATCTAGTCTAGAAGCAGTTAGATATAAAAGGGAACCTATCATACATCTATACATGGTTTGATCAACCTATTTTCCTTGATCATCTGGTTCAACTTGTGTGGTTGGTGTCATGGGAGTGGAACATGATTTACAGTCTTGTAAAGAAAATTTGTTCAATAATTCTTTAACATATTTAGATTGCTATATAAAAGTTCCATTTGTTTGTTGTTTAATCTGCAGTCCTAAAAAGTACTGCAGCTCTCTCATTGTACTCATCTCAAATTTTAATTGCATGAGTTTCTTAAATTCATCACACAGTTTTGTGTTTGTTGAACCAAATATGATATCATCAACATAAATTTGAACAAGTAAGACATGATTTCCAACATGTTTAATGAAAAGAGTTTTATCAATGGAGCCTATTGTAAAGTTATTTTTGAGCAAAAAGTTGGAAAGTGTTTCATACCAGGCTCTAGGAGCCTGTTTTAGTCCATAAAGACATACATTTCCTCTTTGATCTTTCCATACAAAAATGCACTTTTAACATCCATTTAAAAAACTTTAATTTTGTTGGAAATAACATAAGCCAGAAATAACCTGATGGCTTCAAATCTTGCAACTGGAGCAAAGGTTTCATCATAATCAATTCCTTCTTCTTGAGAATAACCTTGTACCACCATTCTTGCCTTGTTCTTAATAATCATACCAGCCTCATCTTGTGCCAATTGGTAGCTTGTTTGGTGGTAAGGGACAACTTTCCCAGACCTGTTGCTTCCTGAATTGGAGCAACTCATCTTGCATAGCTTGCACCCAATTGTTGTCTTTGAGGGCTTCTTGGTACTTCTTAGGTTCCAACTTAGAAATAAATGCTGAGAAGAAGCAAAAGTTGGAAAGCTGGTTTCTTGTGAGAACACCTGATGCAATATCACCCATGATTTGATCTAATGGATGATCCTTGTGTTCAATCAATTGTTGTAAACCACTGACAGGTGTAGGTGGCTCTTGTATTTCATCAAACAAACCACTGAGGTTTATAATGTCTGGTTCAGCTGTTTGAATATCTTCAGCAGTTGTGGGAGCTGAAAAAGATGTTTGAGTTTGTACATCAGCAGTTGTTGAATCAGAAGTTTGTGAAACTTCTGATGGTTTGAAAGTTGACTTAATGACTGTATTTGGAGTTCATGGTGCTGGATCCTCATCATCAAACCTTTGATCACCATAATAAGTAGGTTTAGATGAACTGACAGTCTTTTCAGGTCCGAAATCGAAGCTGTCAAGGTCAAAGAGTTCAGCAGGATGTGCTAGAATGAGAGTGTATTTCAACTCATTGAACTTGACATTTAGTGTTTCTTCTACTATCTTGGTTCTTGAGTTAAAAACCTTGTAGGCTTTTCTAGTGGAAGAGTAACCAAGAAAATAACCTGAATCAACTTTAACAGCAAACTTTGAAATTGAGTCTTTGATGTTTAGAATGAAACATTGACATCCAAAAGCCCTGAAAAAGGAGATAAGGGGCTTAATGCCATGAAGAACTTCATAGGCAGTTTTGGAGTGTCTCTTGTTGACAAGGACTCTATTCTGAACATAACATGCAGTGTTAACTGCTTCAGTCCAAAAATACAATGGTAGGCCTGAATCAGCTAACATGGTTCTTGCTGCTTCAATTAATGTCTTGTTCTTCCTTTTTAACACACCATTTTGTTCAGGAGTTCTGGGAACACTGAATTGTCTAATAATCCCCATAGACAAACAGAATTCATCCAGAGTTTCGTTCCCGAACGCTGTCCCATTATCACTTCTAATGGCTTTGACAGATAGAGAGTATTGTTTCTCTACTTGTAGAATGAAGAACTTGATGATTTCAGCTGCCTCATCCTTGGAAAATAAGAAGAATACCCATATGAATCTTGAATAGTCATCAATGATGACTAAGCAGTACTTCTTCTTACCAAGGCTCATGATTTTTACTGGTCCAAATAAGTCCATATGGAGTAGTTGAAGACATGCAGTTGTTTTAGATTCTTCAATAGACTTATAAGAGGACTTATGATGCTTTCCCTTTAAACAGGATACACAGTGTTCTTGACACTGTTATACTTTCAAGGGTAGACCTCTGACCAAGCCCATTTTTGTGACTTTATTTATGGTTTTAAAGTTCACATGGCCAAGTCTCCTGTGCCAGAGATCAGTCTCTGAAGTTGATGCCCTTGAGAAGAAACAGGCAGTGTTGTTCAGTACTTTGTCCTTTTCAATTTCCACTGCATAGACATTGCCACATCTTTTGGCTATCAACAAAGTATGATCTTCAATGATCTTCTCTATCAACTTCTGGTGATATGATCTTGCATGCTGTCTTTGTGAAAAAGGAAGAATATCCTTTATCACACATTTGTGACACACTCAACAAGTTGTACTCAAGGTTTTCAACCAGATTGACCTTGTCAAACTGTATTTTGTCTGAAGAGACATTTCCATGTCCTAGCACATATCCCTTGGCATTGTTCCCAAAGGTTACAGATCCTTCTCTTTGACTGATAAAATTGTTTATCAGGTATCTGCATCCTGTCATGTGCATTGAGCCTCCACTGTCAACATACCAAATGCTATTTAAGCCTCTGGAGACCCTCTGCACAAAGTTGAAAATTAGTTAGATTTTGGAACCCAAGCCAGTTTGGCTTTGGGTTTGCTCTTGAAAACATTAACAGTTTGTTCTTAACCAGGTTGAGGAATCCATGTCTTTTTGGCAATGGATTTTTCATTAAGAGCAATTGTGGTATCTTTTAGAGGACCACCATCAGCCTTGGTCATCAGTAGTTGTACCATATTCATGAGATCTTTAATCTCAGCAGTTTGTGAAACTGCTGATGATTTAGGTCTAACTACTGAAAGAGAATTTTGAGAAAAAGACTGTTGTTGAGATTTCATCTTTTTCCGAGAAAAGGTGTTGCCTGGTTGCTGTTTCTTGGGAAGGAAAGTTTCTTCAAAATCATTTTTGAGTTGTTTTCCCACAACCAGTTGTGAAATTTTCTTGTTATACTGAATTCCTTTTCTGTATCTACAAAATTCTATTTTGTGGTTAAACAAACCACATATTTCACATTCTTTTGCCTTTTCTTTTTCATTTAAAGGCAAATTTCTGACTGTCTTGATTTGATTTAGGTCATCAGTAGTTTTTAGGTTCTCAACTCCTGATGTAGATGAAAATACTGATGGCTTAAAGTCAGATTTTATCAGTACTTCTGAAGAACTTTCTTTATGAAATTTTAGAAAGTTTTCATGAAAAGATGTGCATTCTTTCTCTTCAGAAGTTTCATTTTGAACAATTTTTCTCCCATCTTCAGTAGTTTTGGGAGAAAAATCAGCTGGTGTTTCAGTGTGATTGTACCCTATGCCAAACCTAACATTTGATGCACTTTGTTTGTTAAGCAGCAGTTGGTACCCTTTACATGACTCAACCCATTTTTCACAGTCAACCTTGGTGTCAGCAAGCTCTTTTCTGACATTTCCTAGGTCTTCTATCATGATTTTAAGTTGTGCTTGGGTTTCAATAGCAATGTTAGTTAAATTAGAATTTTCTTTTGATTTAGCAGCAAGCTTTCTTTCTAAATCACATTTCATTTGAGTAAATTTTCTCTCAGAGTCATTGGCTTTTCCTTGTAAATGCACATTAGTCTCACTTATGAGAGCAAAAGATTCTTTACATGAGTTTGAACAAAGTTTTGTTAAAGATTTTTTTGATACCTAAGACAAGGTAGATTTTGAGGTGCAGCCCTCAAATGCCATTAAGGCAAAATTCTTTCTGCCTTTGTCAGGTTCTCCCCAGTTGATGTCAAACATTTTATTGTCTGCATCAGGATTGCACTCAGTTGTGTCAAAAGGAAGACTGATCCAGTCAACGTACCCTGAAGTGAACAGACTTTGTTGTGAGGGTTGCTGAGTTTGTGGAGGTTCTTGAGAAGCTGGGATGGAAGGGATTGATTGTTGGCTCTGCATTTGTTGAGCAGGCATCTGTACATATTGTATTTGTGGCACATATTGGACTTGTGGAGCTTGTGCCTGTACAAAATGTGCACTTCCATGTGTTCCATTATTTGTATTATAACTAGGGTTAAATTGATTTCCAGACTGAGATTGGTTGTAGCTAGGGCTTCTACATTCTCTAGCAAAGTGTCCCAACTTCTGACACTTATGACATCTAAGCTTAGATTTGTCAAACCCAATTTTTGTAGAACTGTTTAGTCCTGGAAATTTCCTTCCCGACCTTTTATAAAATTTGTTAGTTTTTATACTTAACATGGCCAGTTGGTGTAAAATGTCCATTTCTTCTAAGTCATCACTGCTAAAATTTTTTAAATCATCCATGATAAAACACATGTTATCAGCAGTTTGACTACATTCATCATTGTCATAACCTGGGAATGATCTTTCTGATGAGATCCTAGCAGTTATGTCAATGTGGTCAAAATATCCAAAATTATTTGAACAAGTAGGTGAGTCTTGTCCTAAAAGTGTCGTACTACCAGGTACATAGTCATCAGCTGTTTTACTAGAACTTTGCAACGTTTTCTTTTGATCAATTTCTCTTTCAAAAGTTAGCAATCTCCCATGTAATTTTGTAAGAGTGAGGGAGTTAAAGTCTGGTGAAGATCTGAGAACTATAGAGTAAGTATCCCATTTTTCTGGTAAAGACCTTAAAAATCTATGAAGCATAGATACATTTGTATAGGTCTGACCATTTAATTTCCACTCAGATATTAATGAGGAAAATCTTTCAAATTGTTGTGTCAAAGTTTCCCCATTAATGTGAGTAAATGTTTCATATTGTTGAGCCAGGATTTCTCTAGTGTTGGCAATCACCTCTTCAGTTCCTCCAAACTGCTCTTTTAGGCAATCCCAAAGCTTTTTGGCACTTTCACAATGTAAAAGTCCAGAGTAGATTTCATTTGGGGGTGCCATTGCCAACATAGAAAAAACTTTAGCATCAAGCTCAAAGTGATGGATGTTAAAAAAGTGAACTTTTAATCCTTTATTGAATATCAATAAGAGCCTGTGACTGATTCTCAATTTGTTAGATTGATATTTGATCAGATAAACCAGTGCTCTGATACCAATTGTTGGATCAATATGCTCTTCGACATTTTACTTGCTTGTGAACACTTATGTGTTTTGCAAGTTTAATCAGTTTTGCATAGGGGAATAAGTATATAAAGGTTCACTATCAACAGGAGTTATTACTCCCCCTGGATGTTTGCAAACTAAAGACAAGTTAATGAGAATCTAAGTATTGAATGTAAATGACAATAAATAAGTAGATAGATTCTCAGTTAATGAAACAGAAATAACAAGTAAGAGCTTTGAAGGATTTCAATTTTCAATTAAAATCAATGTATAAAATAGTAGGATGAACCCATCTATTTATAGACCAGCAGATATATACAACTTATTCAAAACTTTACACAAAAGCAATACTACAACAGGTTGTAGTCTTGGAACTTGTAGAAAATGATAAAGTAATAATAAACAATTAAACTACTGAAACATAAGGGCGGTGGAAAGATTCTATTACAAGTGCTGATGAATGACAAACTACTGATGAGTAGTTTGTCTTCAGTAGTCCTTCAGTAGACTTGTCGGGTTTGACTTCAGAACTTCCGATCTATCTTCTTCAGTACTTGTTGAATCCTTCTTCAGTAGTTGTATCTTCTTTCTTCAGTAGTTCTATACTTAGAATAATTTGGCAGAAGTATGAATTAGTGATATACGTTAAAATATACATATATAAATCCCCGACTAAACTCTCAAATTACGCGTTTTCGACCATAATTGCACGAATTCGGTACTTAACCGCTTCATATGTTTATTGCAGGTCTTAAACGGCGTCCCACGAACAAAGACGAAGAAACCGAGCGAAATCTGGACCAAATGGGAAGTTGCTGCAAAAATCAGCTAAGTTGGGAAATTGTGCACGACCGTGCACCCCTGGTGCACGCCCGTGCAGACTCACTTGGCTCGGACACAGAGGGTATGCACTGCCAGTGCGACCCGGAGTGCACATCAGGTTCTCAGGCACCTTGATCAGTACTACCGTGCACGTGCCCGTGCGACTCAGATTCTAGGGTGCACTGCAAGTGCACAAGGCAGTGCAGCCCTGGCACCTGGCTACCACCAGACCCGCACGACCATGTACCCTAGGTGCACGACCGTGCAGGATTCAAAGATATTTTTAGAGACTTCGTAGCCACTTGCCCACTTGCACATCACGTCAAAAAGATAAAGTGCACGACCGTGCACAAAATCAAAACTTCTATAAAAACATAGCAGACCACACTGATCAATTATTGGGTTTTCTGGAGTCAAAGTTGGGCGATTTTCTGGGCTAACGAGGTGCTGCACAGGCGTGGAACGAGCTCTGGGAGCCATCCGATCCATCCATCACATTCGCATTTCTATGGTTTGATCTTATAATCTATTTAAGATTCAATTCTGATTTTGTATCCTTATTGTGATGTTTATTTAGTTAATCGTACGCCTACGGGCAAGAACATTAGTATGTAGTATGTTAAACAATCGTTTGTGTAGTTAATCATGTCTTGTATGAATTTGGCGTTTTTCATGTTTGAATCTTGATTATCATAGTGCAACCTTGTTTCATTGTTAATGGATTTGTAGTTATGTTTGAATGACTTTAATGATTATCGAATGCGTTAGGCGGATACATGTTGAAAAACCGTCCGTTTAATCGTCCGGTAGTAGACTAGTTAACTTGTTAATAAGTTTACACCATGAAACTGTAACCGGGTATTGGTTTGGTTAAAATAAGTGCTTTCCTTAATTAGTGAGGTTAGAAAACTCTTAACGGATGACTAACTTATATTTAGAAGATTTACATGAGATCATATCAGCTGATCGCTAATAAACGACTTGAGGTGGTTAACGTGTATAGTTCGTGTTAGCTTTCCGTATAGTTGTCATGTTAAGATGCCCGAAAGGGACACTAACTGTCGGAAAATGGGAATGTTCACACGCATTTATTTCATATGATATGTAGATGACATGCTAGGATTGATATATTATAGTCTATATAGTTATATTTTGTATTTCGGAGTCTTATATATGTTAATTAGATATTTTAGAATTAATTTAGTTTAAAACAAACTTTCACTATCTTTTCCTACTGGTCAATTAAGGACAGAGTTTAAGTACAATTGCTCCGCGCGCGTCCATGGATCGATATCTGGTTCTTATCTGTACATTACTACATATATGACAGGGTACACTTGACTTATTGTGTGTGTTTTAATATTAAGGTCTAAACCATTTTTATAAATATTAAAGCAGAAACGTGTGTTATTTCATTGTAAAATTATGTGTATATTCGCACACGTCAAGTTTTTGGTGCCGTTGCCGGGGACGCGACGAGTTTTTAGAACGAACCGAGTCAACTTTTCACCAGTTTACATGCTTGTGAATACTTGTTTATACTTCTTTGATTCTTTATTTGTTCATTTATTTGCATATATAATTATTTGAATTTTTATTTGATTTATCTGTCTGTTGATATTTTGGAATGATTTTAGATTGGTTCATAGGTTAGTATATATATTCGTTCATTTTTATGCTTATAGGATTGATTAGATTGATTATTCGTTCATTAGGATGTTGATAGATTTAATTTATTGAATATTGGATTAATTGGTTTGTCTATGAATTTGATTTATTCATTATTTGATTTATTCGATTTATTTGTTCGTATTTGAACTAATTGTTGATTTTATTATTTCATCCGTTATATTCTTTATCTGTTTATTTCTGTTCATTTTATTGATTTTATTCGCATTTATCTGATTTTACAAGTACATAGCTTTCCGGTATTTTTGCATGTATTTATGATGTTAATATTTATTTTTTCTGTTATCTATTGTTTTTCGGGTTAGTTATCTATTTCGCCTGCTGCAATTGTACCATTCTTTGATTGCAGGTTGATGTCCACGAGCCCCGGGCCTTCTGTTGATCCACCCGAAGAAGAGACGCGGAGATTGAGGAGGAGCGAGCGGTTTAGACTTCATAAATCTCGTCTTGTTTCTAATATTCTAAACTCTACTTCTATTATTGAGGTCCCAGTAGACGAGGCGAGGGTGGATCCGGCTGACAACGAGGGGTCGGAGGCCCATAGTGACATAATCATGGCGGATGATGATATCCCGCTTAACGATAGCGGGCGTCCTGGAGGGGATGGACTCGCATCGAGTATTGTCCGACCGGCTGTCTTGGCAGACCATTTCAAAATTAAAACAAGTATCGTTAATATGATACAAAATTCGGTGCAATTCGGTGGACTGGAGCACGAGGATCCAGGCCGACATATTGCTGCATTCTTAGAGGTTTTAGCCACCTTTAGGATGACGAGTATCTCAGAAGATGCTATCCGTTTAAGAACTTTCCATTCTCATTGCGGGACAAAGCCCGGACTTGGCTTCTGTCACAACCCGTAGGGTCTATCACGACATGGGCCGAGTTATCTCAGCAGTTCATGCAGCAACATTTCCCTCTGGAAAAGACCCAAAAGCTGAGGAACCGCATCATGACTTTTCGTCAAGATGACGGGGAATCATTGTACACAGCTTGGGAAAGATTTAAGGATCTACTCTTGAGTATCCCGCACCATGATATCACAAAAAGACATCTAGTGCAAACGTTTTATCAGGGACTCGGGTATGATTCTCAGGAACACCTTGATGTCTACGCAGGTCTTGGAACAAAATCCGCTAATGAAGCCTGGCGGATCATTGAAAAGGCGTCCCTGAAATCCAAATCCCGACAGAGTGACAGATCTCGGTCTTCATCTGCCAGGTCTGGTGTACATGCCGTGGATAATTACACGGCCATTTCTGCACAGATAGAGGCTCTGGCTACGAGATTCGACAGATCTCAGCAACATGTAGCGCATGCCCAATGTCTGTGTGATCAGTGCGGGGTATCTCACGAGCCTGGCTCGTGTGCTCAGGGGGTTATGTATACAGGCCACGAGGAAGTAGACTACATGGGTAATCAAACGAGACCCCAAAATAACCCCTATAGCAATACTTACAATCCGGGTTGGAGAAACCACCCAAACTTTGGGTGGAGATCTGGTTCCTCTAACCAAAACTCTCTCGGATACCAGCAGCGAGCCCCCACACCGCAACAATCCCATCAGTCCCAACAACAGCCTTACCAATCTCATAGCCAATCTTACCAGTCTCGACCGAACCAGTACAAGAACCAGGGCGCTGGGAGCAGCTCCCAGCATCACGCCCAGCAAGGTACGTCGAGGCTGGAAGAGATGATGTCAACTCCTCATCAACACCACCAATACCAATCAAATTGCCGAGCAACGCTACCAGCAGCACAAGGAGCGCTTCTCCAATTATGAAGGTGAGATGAGGGGCCAAAAGGCGTCTATGCAGGCCATTGAGAATCAGGTTGGCCAGATGGCTAAGATGATGTCTGAGAGACAGCAGGGCGGTCTCCCAGGCAACACTAAGCCAAATCCAAGGGGGCATGTTAATGCCATCATGACTAGGATTGGTAAAACCACGGGACCAGACACATTGGGCTCACCACCGATCACTAAGACGGTCCAGACTGAGTCTTCAGACGAGGTGCACGCTAGGCGAGTCCCAGCAAGTACAGCACAATTGCCGAAGCCAGTCACTAACTACACTCCTCATGTTCCATACCCTGGAAGACTTAGGAAACAGAAAGACGAGGCCCAATACGGGAAATTTCTTTAGCTGTTCAGACGAGGCTCAGTCTTCGGGAGTTCCTTCGATCAGTGTCTTGGGAATCTGGAGCGGATGCTGCAGAGGTGTGAAGAGACCAGTCTTGTGCTCAACTGGGAGAAACGCCACTTCATGGTGAAGGAAGAAATAGTCCTAGGGCACAAGGTCTCTTAGAATGGGTTGGAGGTTGATCCAGCCAAGGCAGATATCATTTCTAGACTTCCCCTGTCCTCCTCTGTTAAAGCGATCCGCAGTTTCTTGGGTCATGCGGGATTCTACAGGCGATTTATCAAAGACTTCTCCAAAATCGTCCGTCCCATGACCCGTTTGTTGGAGAAGGATGCACCATTCATCTTTGGTGCAGAGTGTTTGAAGGCATTTGGCCTTCTTAAGTGTTTGCTTGTGGAGGCCCCTATATTGGTAGTGCCCGATTGGGAGCTGCCATTCGAGATCATGTGTGACGCGAGTGATTTCGCGATAGGGGCGTTCTTGGGACAACGGAAGGACAAGCACTTCCACCAGATCTATTACGCTAGTAAGACTCTTCATGATGCGCAGGAGCATTATACCACCACTGAGAAGGAGCTTCTAGCCGTAGTATTTGCATTCGACAAGTTCAGGTCATATTTAGTGCTGTCTAAGACCATAGTCTATACAGATCATGCAGCAATCAGGTATCTGTTTAGAAAACAGGACGCGAAACCGCGCCTGATTAGATGGATCCTGTTGCTGCAGGAGTTTGATATAGAGATTCAGGACAAGAAGGGTGCCCTGAATGTTCCTGCTGATCATCTTTCGAGACTCGAGCATGAGGATGCCGAGAACTCCGCGTGGGAGACCATTAATGACAACTTTCCCCACGAGTTCTTGATGAGCGTCGAGTCAGTGGAAGATGTATCGCCTTGGTTTGCGGACTTCGTGAACTACCTCGCGTGCGGGATCCTTATCAAAGGATTGTCGCACGAGCAAAAGAGGAAGTTCTTCGCAGACTTGAAGCATTACTTCTGGGATGACCCATTTTTGTTCCGGGTCGGGGCGGATCAGTCGATTCGCCGGTGTGTGTTTAGGGTTAAGGCGGCGCAGATATTGCGAGATTGTCACGAGGGGCCTACCGGAGGTCACCATGGAGTGAACTACATGACTAAAAAACTATTAGACTCCGGGTTTTACTGACCCACACTCTTTCGTGATGCTCAGATATTGGTCGGTGCATGTGATTCGTGCCAGAGGGCGACGAATATATCGGCACGCGACCAGATGCCGCAAAACCCGGTCCAAGTTTGTGAAGTCTTTGACATTTGGGGCATTGACTTCATGGGACCATTCCCCTCCTCAAGGGGTAGCCGATATATACTCGTGGCAGTTGACTACGTGTCGAAGTGGGCCGAGGCGCAAGCCTTACCCACAAATGATGTCCGAGTAGTTGTGAGGTTTGTTTGTAGCTTATTCTAACGGTTTGGTGCCCCAAAGGCACTAATTAGTGACCGTGGTACGCATTTCTGCAATGCGCAGCTTGATCGCGCGTTGGCACGTTATGGTGTGCACCACAGGTTATCCACCCCATATCATCCGCAGATAAGCTGACAGGTGGAGGTCACTAACCGGGGTTGAAAGAGAATCCTTGAGAGGTCAGTAAATCAAAACCGCAAGGATTGGGCTGACAAGCTGGATGACGCTTTGTGGGCCTTTAGGACTGCATACAAGACGCCTATTGGGACGACTCCCTTTAGGCTTGTTTATGGCAAGGCGTGTCATCTCCCAGTCGAGTTTGAGCATAGCGCGTTCTGGGCTCTTAAAACAGCGAATTTGGATCTGAAGACCGATAGTGAGACCCGTTTCTTGAAGATTCATGAGCTGGAAGAGCTTAGGCAACAAGCCTATGAGAGCTCGATTTTTTATAAAGAGCGCACCAAGAGGTTCCATGACAGTCGCCTGAAGCATCGAAGAGACTTTCAGGTGGGCGACTTAGTCTTGCTGTATAACTGTCGCTTGCGTCTCTTTCTGGGAAAGTTAAAGTCTCGTTGGACATGTCCGTACACAGTTAAGGAAGTATATCCTTACGGGACTGTCACAATTGAAGATTCAGAGGGTTTGACTTTCAAAGTCAACGGTCATCGCCTAAAAGTCTACATTGACGGACTGGTTGACCAATCCATGGAGGAAATTGAACTCCACGCCCCGTGCGCCTAATAAGTATGGAGAAGTGAGTCTAGCTAGCGACTCGATAATAAAATTAGCACGGCGTGTATGGGCGCACCAAAGGGTAAATATGTAATTATTGTGAATATTTCTTTGTTTATTTTAATTTTCGTAGTTTAACGTATTTTCGAGTCTTGTGCAGGTTTGTACCGGTTTTGAGCAGAGCGGGATTGACCAATGGAACTAAAAAGGTCTACAAACAGGTTATATTTACTTAAAATGATGTTTTCGGACAAAACAGGGCCGCTGCGCGGAAAAATGCAGCTGCAGGCTGCATTTCTGCAAGTCTGCAGGTTGGGCACGGCCGTGCGACCTTTGTGCACGGCCGTTCGGACCGAGCTGATCAGCATGCCTGATCAGCACTGGGGTGCAAGGGGTAGTGTAGACATTGTGCACGGTCGTGCGGCTCAGGCGCACGACCGTGCGGGCTAAAAAGCCCAGCCAGAAATGGGCTATATAAGCATCTTTAACTTTCAAAACCTAATCATACCCCTTGCACGAGCGGCTGCACCACCATTCCTCCTTGTTTTGGCCGAAAACCTCTCTTTTCACTCAAGATCTTCACTCCTTTTCTTCCTAATCCTTCTAAGATGGCCCACGACTTCCTCGGATTCGATAACAAAAACAAGAAGGAAGCCCCGTGCATAGATAAACTGATGAAGCTCTGGAACCGACGTGATGCGTTTGGTATTCCCATTTAGCTCAATTTGGACCTACTGACCACGCTGAATCAGCGTGAAAGGTTCGACGGGTTTGTCTCACCGTATATGGCGAAGCTGCTGAGTATCAACCGACCGGTCTACAGAGAGATTACGATTGAGTTCTTAGTGTCATACTCTTACAAAAAACCAAAGGAAGGGGTGTATAAGAACTTTCACGACAAAGACATTCGGTTCAGGCTCTGCGAGAAGTGGTATCATTGGTCGGTAGTGAGACTGGGGCGAAAATTGGGAATCTACGAGCATGAGGAGACCGATTCGGACGACTTTTGTGGTTTCCACAGCTTCGTAGATAATTATGAGCGGGCTGCATTTTGGGAGTCGATTGCCATTGGTGGACCTTATAACTCGAGGTCGGCCAAGGCCACTAGGATTAGGGACCCGCTTCTCCGCATGTTACACCATGTTTTCAGCCACACTATCTAGGGTGCACTGCCAATGTACAGGCAGTGCAGCCCTGGCACCCGGCTACCACCAGACCCGCACGATCGTGCGGGATTCAAAGATATTCTCAGAGACTTCGTAGCCACTTGCACATCACGTCAAAAAGTTAAAGTGCACGGCCGTGCACAAAATCAAAAGTTCTATAAAAACAGAGCAGACTACACTGATCAATTATTGGGTTTTCTGGAGTCAAAGTTGGGCGATTTTCTGGGCTAACGAAGTGCTGCACAGGCGTGGAACGAGCTCGGGAAGCCATCCGATCCATCCATCACATTCGCATTTCTATGGTTTGATCTTATAATCTATTTAGGATTCAATTATGATTTTGTATGCTTATTGTGATGTTTATTTAGTTAATCGTACGCCTACGGGCAAGAACATTAGTATGTAGTATGTTAAACAATCGTTTGTGTACTTAATCATGTCTTGTATGAATTTTGCGTTTTTCATGTTTGAATCTTGATGATCATTTTGCAACCTTGTTTCATTGTTAATGGATTTGTAGTTATGTTTGAATGACTTTGATGATTATCGAATGTGTTAGGCGGATACATGTTGAAAAACCGTCCGTTTAATCGTCCGGTAGTAGACTAGTTAACTTGTTAATAAGTTTACACCATGAAACTGTAACCGGGTATTGGTTTGGTTAAAGTCAGTCGAATAATCATTAGAGATGCTTACCGGCACGTAAAAGGGTTTTAAAAGCTTAATGGTGCCGTTACTGATCTTTGGCATGGTTAATGATCTTTACTAGTTATTTTGATAGAAATAGTGATCTTAGTAGATCTGTGTTCAAAGTAGGTAAAATGGAATAGGTTGTGAAATGCTCTACTTTATGCTAGTCGCGGTGGTTGTATTGTTATTCGGTATTGCTTTCCTTGATTATTGAGGTTAGAAAACTCTTAACGGATGACTAACTTATCTTTCGAAGATTCACATGAGATCATATCAGCTGCTCGCTAATAAACGACTTTAGGTGGTTAACGTGTATAAATCGTTTTAGCTTTCCGTATAATTGTCATGTTTGGATGCCCGAAAGGGACACTAACTGTCGGAAAATTGGAATGTTGATCACACGCATTTATTTCATATGATATGTAGATGACATGCTAGGATTGATATATTATAGTCTATATAATTATATTTTGTATTTGGAGTCTTACATATGTTAATTAGATATTTTAGAATTAATTTAGTTTAAAACAAACTTTCACTATCTTTTCCTACTGGTCAATTAAGGACAGAGTTTAAGTACAATTGCTCCGCGCGCGTCCATGGATCGATATCTGGTTCTTATCTGTACATTACTACATATATGACAGGATACACTTGACCTATTGTGTGTGTTTTAATATTAAGGTCTAACCATTTTATAAATATTAAAGCAGAAACGTGTGTTATTTCATTGTAAAATTATGTGTATATCCGCACACGTCAATTAGGCTAAGGTTTGCAAAAGTGGTTTCTTCAATCCTTTCTGTCCTTACAGTTTTAGTTTGGAAACGGTGGTTTTAAGGCAAAAACGGCTGTACAGAGGTTAAGGGTCGTGAGAGAGCACTTTGGGGTGAGTTAGGGTTGCACAAATGATGAAAAACAAGTCAAGTATAGTATTTATAGCTGTTACCAGTCATGCCCTTGATTCTAGGCTACTGGGTTGTACATTAATTCATGTATCCACATATCGGCAAGTTATATAATGATCGTAAAACATTTAGTGTCTAAAAATTTACAGTTTTATATTGTTTCACCAACCCCCGGGACTTGAGACTCATGTGTGTGCGTTTTTACCCAGTGATTCTCCGAATCACCAACCCTTAGACATATGTGTGTAAACCGACTCCAATGATTCCTTTAATCATCGAACCGACTCAAGTAACCCAGTCAAGTATGTTTTATGAATGTTTCGCAAGGTAGACTTATGTGTTTGATAAAAGTATTAACCTGAGTTTTCCGGGTGTCACACCATTCACAGTGGCACCACCCATGAAGCATTTGAGTAACCCTGCCTCTCTCCCTCTCTCTCATCTGCATATCTCTTTCTCTCTCTCCCTTGCACACACTTTTTAGCTGTGACCTAGAACACGGAAATGGTACCTGGGACTACACGGAACCCACTACCTAGGTCACCTGCAAAGGTGAACCCGTAGGGGTAGTGGGGTACCCGGGCCCTTTAGGGTGTTGCCCCGACCCCTAATAAGTTTTGTATAAATCCAACAAAACTTGATGTCACATGTCGATTAGATTCTAACTGTTTAATTTATGATGGCAAATGTCGTTGTTTTATTTATTTAAATACGTTTAGTTAATAAACCCACCTAGTTTAGAGGGCTAGCAATGGTAACCTATATAAGACACGAGTAGACCTGTATAAGACATGATTACACCTGTTAACTGAAAAGTACACTATGTGATTTACCTTTTTTATATAATTAGAACTAAAAGGCTAGGATCTGTTGGATACATAAAACATATAAGTGTGTTATAAACATGGGATATAAAGAAGTTAAAGAGTCATGTTCATGCTTTGAATTTGTGTTGTTCGTGTCGTCAGAGACCTGTTAAGTCTGCTAAGACACGATTTTGCCAGCCTTATAGACTTCATAATGTTGTCAACAAAAGTATTCGCCATGTAATTCTTTATAGCCTATGGTTACCATATTAACTTTCTTTTATGACAATACAGTTCTCCTTGATATCCAGGGTCGTCTCAAGCTTGTTGAGGGCCCAAAGCGGATAACGGATACGAGGGCCTTTTCATCAAGAACAATTGCTTCAATCCTATAATTTACGTATCATTTTTCTTTTTGTATACATGAGAAGCCGATGGGTGGGAAATAAATTTTTTACTTGACTTCTTTTGTATTCTCATAGTAGTGAGATAGGTGGCATCTTTGTCTATCTGGTGCTCTTTGTTCTTTACTGTGGATCATGGCCGGTTTTGAGGGGGTGCCGGGAGGACTCCCGGCCCGGGCCGAATTTCTAGGAGCATTGTGACCGGAGACAGTGGCGGACAGAGGAATAGAATTCATCGAAAAAATCTAAATGATATGTGCATAGTGTTGGTGTTACAGGGTATAAAATAGGTTGTTTTAGGGAAGATGGTGTCATAGTGTAAATACTAGAAAAAGATGGTAGTATTATAGACATTAGAATATGCCAATGTATAAAGAAAAAACGCCTACAGTGGTGTCATCCTATTTTTTTAAGATTGACAATAACAATAATATAAAAGTAAGGTCTTATCATCTTATTTTAATGTTGTTTCCGATTTTTTGCTCGTCCTAGGCTCAAAACACTTAAGTTAAAAAAAAATCTTCACGGATTGGCGATGATAGCTGTCGAGAACGTATTGTTGGATAAAATAAATTGTGAAGAATTGATTCATCAATTTGATATAACTTTAATCGTTGTTTAAAAAATATAGTTTACGTTACTTATTATGTTAAGATCTAAAACTAAGGGATACATATTTCACGGCTCGGTCCGAGCACTTGAATTCTTAGGGACGGCCCTGTTGTGGATCATGTGCTGTAATCCTTATCCTTGTCTGAAGAATATAGATGTGTGCAACGTGTTTAATACTGTTACTTTATCACATTTAGTTGCTCAATAAGTCACTGGCTTTATGTTTAGAGATTTGCTCACCATTTATCAAAAGATAGACGGTGGATAATCTCAATTTGTGATGTAATTTTTTTCAAAGTGGTCTCTGTTGAATATGTGTAACCAATTCAATGTCAAAACATATGTTTTATATAAATATTTTCTAATGTGTTAGCATTTTATTTTGCATGTATTCCTAGGTGGGCTTCTCTTGGACCAGCAATGAACCAAAGAGAGAAAAAAAACATATTGGGCTGATCTAGTCTTACATCAGGGCTATTTTGCTATTGGGCCTTAGCCCAGTCTCTATAGACTTGTTTTGTGTGCCTAGTTCATTTGGTTTGTATGTCGCGTGCTCAGCCCCTTCATTGCAGAATCAAGATGGTCCTTTCAATCTTTCCTTTGTATTTCGCTCTCCGTTGATCAAGGATTTTGAGCCTGTCTCTCGTTCTTCAACAGCACCTATCGATTATATATAGAAGCTATTCCTTGTAGATGAAAGACTGAAAACATATATTCTCTCTTTATTTTTGGATCATCGATTCATTCTTCTAGTCCTGTTATGTTGCATTTATCTTGACTTTGTTGATTTGTTCCCAGTCGACTTATCTGACTATATCTGACTTATGATCAATGTTTATGTTCTAGTAATTCTTGTTTAATCAATAAAATCATTATATTTATGTCAGTCTCATCAGAACAAAGTGCATAATTAATAATTAAAGTAAATTACCAAAACCGTCCCTGTGTATGACACCCGTCACTTAGCCAGGTCAAATCCGTACACTTTGTAGTCAACGTTTAATTTTCCATGCATTATTCATATCATTGTATATGCATAAGTCCCCCTGAGATGGTCTAGCAATGTCCGAACGAGTGTAATTTCACCCATATCAATGAATCTTGGTGACATGAGCCTAAACGATTACGAACTATTTTCCAAAACGTGCATAAATGCCCATTTATTTAATAATACAATGGGAAGTACTATGGAATTTGTGTATAGAAACTAGTATTTTTCTAACAAACGAAATCACATGTACATGTATATATGCACACAACATACATGCATATATGCATGAGTATCACATGTGCTATGGAACATAAGACATAGTTAATACAAGTCTTTACATCAATTTTGTTCCATTATAAATGAAGTGTCATATCTTCATATTCTTAAAGATTTGATGAGTTAACTATAATTAGCAATATTCCTTAAACACCTAGGATGAAGAATGTTGGGTTGCCTCAAATGTTAAAGCTTTTTTTCCTCCCTTTTTCGGCCACAACCCTACCCCCACATATATATATATATATATATATATATATATATATATATATATATATATATATTTCCAAGTCAACTATGATTAAGCACATGTTGATTTAAGATCTAGAATGATCTTATGAGTGGTCAAGGTTTGGAAGATTATGTTCTTACATAATCTATGAGTGATCACTTCACTTGACTAGTTAACATGACTAAGAATAGAAATCTTAAGACATGATTATGTTCCTTGATTTCATACACTCTTGGTCAACTATAAGAATTTACCCATATATGGAAAGATCCCTTAATAACATGGAACCATAGAAGATCATTAGCCCAAAGTAGCTAACACTTGACTTCTTGGAAGCACACTAGTCGTCACCTCCCTTATGTGCACACACCAAATCTTTTTTTGTTTTCTAAACATCACAACACATCTAATCACCTACAAACATAAGTGTTGTCACATTATGGAAAGGTGTAGAACCTAAAACTTTTGGATTAGTCACAATATGAGATATTGATCCAACATAATCTAATGTAATGTCACCATCATGTATCTTGGTTAAACCAAGAAATCCTTTGATTAGAAAGCCTTTGGTGATGGTGCCACACACTAGAATAGATAGATCTTCCAAAGCACCTTAAACACATGCTTAGATACTTGCCTAAAACAAAACATGGTGACTTTCCCTTGAAGCTCCCAAACCGTCGCCCCCCTATACCTTACTAATTCTTTTTTTTTTTTTTAATCAAAGTCCACTCCTAATTACACATGTGTGGATTAGAAATCCAAGAAGATCTTTTGTAAGGTCACTCATGCTTAGAATCCATCCAACATCTTCATAAGATTAGTCTCCATCTATGACATGATTTAGACCTTGGATATGTCATTAAGATATGAGACAAAGTAGATTATTAACCAAATAAGGAAGGATTCTCTTAATCACCGGAATCCATAGAAGTTGACTTACCAAAAGTGTTAAGCACCTTCCTAACCCCTTCTCATATCCACCTCTATATAAGGAGGCCTTGGGTAAGCATTTCACCACATCACAAACCTCTCTTGCTCCTTCTCCTTATTCGAAACACACACACATCAATCAAGTTCTAGGAGCAACCAAGGAGATCTAGCATGTTGCATTCTATCTTGGATCCACTAGGAGGAATAAACCTTAACATAGTTACTTCTTTACTTTGTTTAATTATCACATGGTTCACCTTAGTTCATGGTTTATCTTTCATAATGAAACATCACCATAAATAGTTATGAATGTATGTATGCGTGCGTGATATGTATATATGTGTGCGTGAATATACATACACATGTATCTGTATATGCGTGACATGTATATATGACGTGTGCGGATATACACATAACTTTACAATGAAATAACACACGTTTTGCTTTAATATTTATAAAAATGGTTTAGACCTTAATATTAAAACGCACACAATAGGGCAAGTGTACCCTGTCATATATGTAATAATGTACAGATAAGAACCAGATATCGATCCATGGACGCGCGTGGAGCAATGGTACTAAAACTCTATCCCCGATTTACCAGTAGGAAAAGATAGTTTGAAGTTTGTTTATAACTAAATTAATTCTAAAACATATAGATAACACATGTAAGACTCCAAATAGAAAATATAACTATATAAACTATAATATACCAATCCTAGCATGTCATCTACAAATAATAAGAAATACAGGCGTGTGATTAACATTCCCATTTTCCGACAGTTAGTGTCCCTTTCGGGCATCCTAGCATGACAACTATATGGAAAGTTAACCCGAACAACATGTTAACCACCTCAAGTCATTTATTAGCGACCAGCTGATATGATCTCATGTGAATCTTCTACAGATAAGTTAGTCATTCGTTAAGAGTTTTCTAACCTCACTAATCAAGGAAAGCAATACCGAACAACAATACAACCACCGAGACTAGCATAAAGTAGAGCATTTAACAACCTATTCCATTTAACCAACTTTGAACACAGATCTACTAAGATCGCTATTTCTACCAAAATAACTAGCAAAGATCATCAACCATGTCAAAGATCAGTAACGGCATCATTATGCTTTTAAAACCCTTTTACGTGCCGGTAAGCATTTTTAACCGTTATTCGACTGACTTTAACTAAACCAATACCCGGTTACAGTTTCATGGTGTAAACTTATTAACAAGTTAACTAGTCTACTATCGACGATTAAACGGACGGTTTTTCAATATGTATCCGCCTAACACATTCGATAATCGTTAAAGTCATTCAAACACCATAACAAATCCAATAACAACGAAACAAGGCTGCGCTATGATCATCAAGATCCAAACATGAAAAACGCCAAATTTATACAAAACATGATTACATACAAACGATTGTTTTTACTACTAACGATTACTAGATATTATCCGTAGACTATAATGTAATACATAAACAACACATACAAGCCAAAATATTCAGATTTGAATCAACTTAAAGTTTAATAGATCAAACCATAAATCTTGAATGTGATGGATTGGATGATGCTAGATGATCCGGATTGAATCCCGAGCTTGTTAGACGGCCTTCCAGCAGCCTTGATGGTCCAGAAATCGCCCAGAATCGCCAAGAGAAACCCCAATAAAGGATCAGTGAGTTGTGCTCTGTTTTTATAGAACTTTTGGTTTTGCGCACGGTCGTGCGCATAAAGGGCACGACCGTGGACTTTAACTTTACGAAGTGAAGTGCAAGTGGGCAAGTGGATCGGCTGGTTCCTGGAAATATCTTGGAATCCCGGACGGTCGTGCACCTTGGGTGCACGGTCATGCGGGTCTGGTGGTAGCCGGGTGCCAGGGCTGCACTGCCTGGTGCACTAGCAATGCACCCGAGAAACTGAGTCGCACGGGCACCCGCACTGCAGTGCTGATCAGGGTGCCTAAGAACATCTTGTGCACGCTGATGTGTTGCCAAATGCATCACATTTATATATTAGTTTTGTATAGTTTTTAATCGTTTATCGTTCGTTTATATCGTGTCTTAGATACTTATTTGTGTCTTGATGTTAAGCAGGTGTTCGTGGGCTAAAACGAGATAAAAAGAGCTTAGTTGGAGAGGAGACGAGCATTCGATGAAATTGGAAATAAAAAAAAAACAAATCTGGAAGAACTGAAATTAGAGACCCTCTAATTTCAGTAAAAGTTATTCGCGGGTCTCCAGGAAGTAAAATAGAGGGAAATGACGATTTTACCCTTAATGAGTGGCGTAATTACAGAATATGCCCTCGCGACACTTTTAGGTTGTTAGAGACCCTCTAATTCCAGAAATAGTTGTTCATGGGTCTCTAATAACTCTTCAGCCCATAAAAAGCCCATTTTCGCAATCAAAACCTAATCAGCCGTTTGGGGATGCTATCTTCGACTTCCAGAGCTTCTAAGGGACGATTTTGAAGACTTTTGGCAGTTCCATTCATTCCGGTTGATGCCAGAGCAATCCAAAACAAGTTTTGAAGCCGAAATCATGAAGATGCAACGCTAATTATCTTGCGGTTTCTCCGGGTGAACGATTTGGTTATTCTATCACTTGTTTTATGTTTGATACTCATTACTTGGATTAGATTTTGTGAACACCTTAATGGTCTTTGCGTCTAATTGTATGTTTGACTGATCTAGACAGTTTGGTTGATTAGTATTATTGCATTATGTTATCGTATCTTGGTTTTCTTGCACTAGGATTAATTTAACTTTGCAATTAATGTTATGATAGCTGAATTGGGTCGAACAACTTAAACAAAGTCATGTCTATGTGATTTCCTAGATATGGTATTAACATAATTCAGTTGATAATTACCAAATCAGAAACTCGGAGTGACCGTTTTTCATTATATTATTCTTTTTAATTACTTTTCAATCAATCACTTTGTTTTTGCAAGCAAGCAACAAATCAACTTCATAAAATTAATTTAGTTTAATCATTTAGTTTAATCAATAAATTGCTATTAACACTTTCCACAAACTCCCTGAGGTTCGACAACCCTACTTCCTATACTGCAGTCAGTTGTAGCTAAGGAGTAGTTTTTATTAATTTTTTGATTAGCACTTCGACATGCGATCAAAATGGCGCCGTTGCCGGGGAGTTCATGCGCTAAGTGTTTTTAGTTTAATTATTATTTTTTAATTAAAAAAAAAACCAAAATTTTTTTTCTTTTTCTGTTGTCTTGTATTTTTCTCCATTTTGTTCAGTATTACGCTGGGTATGTTAGTTTTGTAGGAAAATTGAATTCAAGATGAATTGGGTGGATTATGATGCATGTGGGTGTTGCGAGAGCCCATATCATGTGATGCAGGATTGTCCAATTGCCCGTCAGAGAGTTAAAGCATATAATGCACGAAAAGATCGTATTATCTTTGGGCTAGAAAAAGATGAAGACTCATAGTTATCATCCTCTTATTATTGGCCACAATATCAGAACTGTCAGCAAAGATACTACAAGCCAAACATCTATCACTCTAGGGAACAAACTGCAGATTACTACATGAATACTGATCCGATTGTTCATGGAGGCCAGAGTGTTGATTACGGTTATCAACAGCAACAAAACAATGAAGAGGGAAGCAATGATCAGCTGAGTGAGATCTTAGAGGCCATAAAGGCTGTCCATGAAGATGTAAAGGCGATCCGGGAAGATTTTAAGAGAATTCAGAAGGATAATGAAGTTCGAGACCACACCGTTGAGGCATTGTTTAAGCAAGTTGGTCAACTGACAGCAGATTTGGAACTTGAAGATTTGATTGTTGAACCGGATATGGTTAACGTTGATGTGGCTGAAAAAGTTGAAGAGGTACATGTGGACCAGGTTGTGATGGAGGAAGCCTTAGAAGAGGAAGCTACAAGCTTTAAAGTAGACGTGACTTCGTGCGTACAACCACTTGTAGACGCACTTGCTGAAGAACCTGTGAACCGGGTAACCTTGGTGTATCCTAACCTTCCTCCCATATTTATGAGGAAAATAGACAAAGTTGAAGATGATGGCTTGAGTGGGCAAAAGAGGAAGGTGAGCATTGAAGACCTTGGACAAAGTATAGTGAAGTGGCCCAGCAATGATCCTGCAGACATGTCAAAGATAAGAAAGAAGATAAAGATTTGACATGTCAACTACCGAACATACATTGGGAATTCGGTAGGGAAATGTTCTTTGAGATCACCATGAATGAACATCAGGTATGATTTTTGTATATTTTGTATATTTATTTGTTTTTATGTTGTTTTATTTTAGTTTATTTTTATTTTGAGTGTGTTTGAGTCAGTTTTATTTTTATTTGAGTCATGGGATTGCTTGATATGATTTGAATAATCGATTGCCCTGCCTATACTCAATCTCCATTCGGGCGGGGACGATCCGGAAACCACTAATGTTTGCAGGCATCCCAATTTGTTTGTTTGTTTTTTTTTCCTTTTTTGTTTCTTTGTTATAGGCTACGCAGTTTATCGACCGCGAATGAAATGCTATACGGTCGTAGTGGGAGGAACTGAATGAGACTCATACGCGCACTGCATATATCCAGGGGAGTCTGTTCCTTTTTATTATTGTTTTACATTATTTTTATTTCTTCTTTATTTTATTCCTTAGCTCACATTGAGGACAATGTGCCGTTCAAGTGTGGGGGTGGGGAAATTTTGATTTTATTTGTTTTTAAGTCTTTTAAAAAAAATAAAAAAATAAAAAAATAAATTAAAAAAATGTCCTAAAAGCGGTCTGATCGGGCATGAAAGCGACTGTTTCAATGTGTTCATTCTGTCTCTGCTTGTGGTGTGTGGGTCCTTAAATGTTTAGAATTTGCCCAATTAGGTGTAACGAGCTGTCGGTAATAAATGCATGCACACATCGGTAACCCATTTCAACACTTTGGTGAGATCTTGAGCCTACTAGATGATAGATTGATAGATATATATATTTTCATTTGTTGAGTGTAGGCCAGATGTTTCTCTGTTGCAGAACTTGTGTTATTTGATACATGCCGAGGTTGTAGACTAGATATGCACATAGATGTTAAAGGCAATTTAGGTTTTCCCTTTTTTTTTCTTTTGATACCCATTTATTTGTTATGTGTTGACCCGTTTACCCAAAATCACCATTAGTAGCCATGTTGAGCCTATACCCTTTCGTTTGTTAAACCACATAATCACCCAAAGAAACCAGTACCTTTACCAAGTGTTGATGACATCCAAAGTGTTAAGTGATTGTATTTATGTTAGAAAAAATATATATGTGAAAAGGAAAAAGAAAAAAAAAAGAAAAAAAAAAGAGAAAAAGAAAAGAAAAAAAAAGAGAAAAAAAATAGAAGTTGTTTGTTATGGTTAGAATATGACCAAAGTTGTGTCTATTTATGTTTAGTATGAGAATAAGGATTGTCAATCATGTTTGTCACACCATTGTTTTTAAACCAATTGTTAGCCAAATCTATCCTACCTTTACCCGAAGCCCAAAACCCGTAAATCCTTTAAATATGTGCATTGTTTATGATTAAGGTGTGATTGTTATACAAGCCTATGATAACAGAGTTACATGTTTGGTTTTGAGTGAATATACTAGCGCATTACATGCTAGTCCAGATATTAAACCGAGTGGAGTGAAAAATTGTGAGGGGTGTGTTGCATGAGAATAAAAACCGAAAGCATGTTAGACTTAGTTGGGTGAGTTCTGTTTTTAAAATTGTTCAACATAGTTGCCTGTTGAATTAACACATCTAATGATGATCTATGAATGGGGTATGACTTTGGACCCTAACTAGTGCATGGCGGGGGCGTTTGAGATATTTGTTACTTGTTCGTGGTAATGTTTTGAGCAGATTTGCTTGATGGCAAGCAAAAGGTAAGTGTGGGGGTGTGATGTGTTGCCAAATGCATCACATTTATATATTAGTTTTGTACAGTTTTTAATCGTTTATCGTTCGTTTATATCGTGTCTTAGATACTTATTTGTGTCTTGATGTTAAGTAGGTGTTCGTGGGCTAAAACGAGAGAAAAAGAGCTTAGTCGGAGAGGAGACGAGCATTCGATGAAATTGGAAATTAAAAAAAGAAACAAATCTGGAAGAACTGAAATTAGAGACCCTCTAATTTCAGTAAAAGTTATTCGCGGGTCTCCAGGAAGTAAAATAGAGGGAAATGACGATTTTACCCTTAATGAGTGGCGTAATTACAGAATATGCCCTCGCGACACTTTTAGGTTGTTAGAGACCCTCTAATTCCAGAAATAGTTGTTCATGGGTCTCTAATAACTCTTCAGCCCATAAAAAGCCCATTTTCGCAATCAAAACCTAATCAGCCGTTTGGGGATGCTATCTTCGACTTCCAGAGCTTCTAAGGGACGATTTTGAAGACTTTTGGCAGTTCCATTCATTCCGGTTGATGCCAGAGCAATCCAAAACAAGTTTTGAAGCCGAAATCATGAAGATGCAACGCTAATTATCTTGCGGTTTCTCGGGGTGAACGATTTGGTTATTCTATCACTTGTTTTATGTTTGATACTCATTACTTGGATTAGATTTTGTGAACACCTTAATGGTCTTTGCGTCTAATTGTATGTTTGACTGATCTAGACAGTTTGGTTGATTAGTATTATTGCATTATGTTATCGTATCTTGGTTTTCTTGCACTAGGATTAATTTAACTTTGCAATTAATGTTATGATAGCTGAATTGGGTCGAACAACTTAAACAAAGTCATGTCTATGTGATTTCCTAGATAGGGTATTAACATAATTCAGTTGATAATTACCAAATCAGAAACTCGGAGTGACCGTTTTTCATTATATTATTCTTTTTAATTACTTTTCAATCAATCACTTTGTTTTTGCAAGCAAGCAAAAAATCAACTTCATAAAATTAATTTAGTTTAATCATTTAGTTTAACCAATAAATTGCTATTAACACTTTCCACAAACTCCCTGAGGTTCGACAACCCTACTTTCTATACTGCAGTCAGTTGTAGCTAAGGAGTAGTTTTTATTAATTTTTTGATTAGCACTTCGACATGCGATCACACGCCAGGTCGCACTGGTAGTGCACTGCCTCTGTGGCCGAGCCAAGCAAGTCCGCACGAGCGTGCACCTGAGGTGCACGACCGTGCACTCTTCCAGACTTGGCTGATTTTGCAAAATCTTTCCGTCTTGTCCGTATTTCGCCCGGTTTCTTCGACTTTGCTCGTGGGACGTCGTTTAAGACCTGCAATAAACATATGAAGTGGTTAAGTACCGAATTCGTGCAATTATGGTCGAAAACGCGTAATTTGGGAGTTTAATCGGGATTTATATATGTATATTTTAACGTATATCAAACCTCCCCACACTTCAACTTTGCTTGTCCTCAAGCAAACAACTAACCAGAAATAAACGAAAAACTCGCCAAATGGCAACAAAGACAATATATAACCTGTACAGACGATAATAGTCAAGCCAACAAAGATATAGAAACAGGTGATAAGATAACTAAAAAGCAACGACTCGCTTCCGATCTATAAGCATGATAACCCGTACACAACTCACAATGTTCACACACGCTTGGTTTTATTTATGATACATACGTGTAATGTGTATGTGTAAATCGCTCCATTGCCAAGACAATGAATCGTGCAATATCATAAGCTTGTCAAAAGATCTAATCTTCACCAACTAACGTGTGAAAAAGCACAAATCAAGAGGTCTTATACGGGTTGTAATGTTAGGCAAAGGTAAGGGTATGGAATGGATATTTACATTGACAAATCGGCTAAAACCCGGCGGTTATGTCTAACTAATATCAACTAATACAACTGTACAACACAAACGTGAATATAGGCGATTTTTATTTTAAATCGTGCTAAACTTAAAATTTCTAACTTTAAAGCTCTAAAAACTGCTCGAATACTGCTAATTCACCCTATTTTAGGGTGTTCTATATTTTTGGATTTTATATATATATATATATATATATACTGAACTAAAACTGATATATAATCAACATACGGGTTCTAAATAGATATACCCGAACACGAACTATTTACAATACAAATACTAGTTAAACAACAACCTAAACCGAGTTTTAACAAAACGGGTTTAAAAGAAAAAGGCTATTTGGTTTAGTGGTGAAATGGTGTGGTAAATAAGAAAAAACACGGGATTAGGTTCAACATGGTTAACTAGTGGATAACATTTGGGTGCGGGAAACAGATAGAACGAAAAGAAAAGGCTAAATCAAAAGGGTAACCTAAATGCCTCAATCATATTTGTACAGTGTCACACGTTTCTGATCTAAACAAGTATGCTAATGACAAGTTCTAAATTGCATAAAACATCCGGCTCACTCGCAAGCATGTCAAAGAAATGTAATCTATTCTAAGGCTCAAACGCTCACGTAACCGGAAGGGAATGGGTGCAAGTGTACGAATCTAACACGCTCGTATCTCATCTCTTTGTCGCGCCTCAAGTTATCTTTATCAAAAATTAGTTAGGCTTGATGTTTATAAGAAAATATATACATATCTGTCCTTTTAAAGGTTTTTTTAGATATATATATATATATATATATATATATATATATATACAAGAGGACAAACAAGATATAATCCCTCTCCACACTTGAAACTCACATTGTCCCCAGTGTGACAATAGAAAGTGTTTATAAATTAGCTATCTATAGTGTGAAAAAGGAGAATAATACTCCCCTCATGTCGAAGAAACGCCCGGGTAAATAGACGGCATGAGCCCCGATAACGATGCTCGGTAGTTACCTGCATAATCAACATTCTTGACACAACAAACTCATCAAACCCATTCATCCACATCACAAAATAAAATAAACTAAATACTTAAATTTGAAATACTGAAAGGAAAACAGTTCAAACACAATACAAACTAAAAATATAATGTCTTGGGTACGCAGACCCGGAAATAAAGTACCGAAAGCATAATACAAAGAAGTACTAACAACTGCATGCATGAGGAGGTAGTGGCTACTGGTCGGCCCCGTCCCTGTGGTGCTGACCGGAGCTTCCTAGCTGGTCGCCAGGTGGTGCACCATAAGGGAATATGGGCGGGTTGTTGAAGGTACCCGGATGCAACGACTCTGTCCCGGCAAAGAGGTACTCAAAGTTGTACCTGACATCCTGCTGCACACGATCCATAGTGGACCTCATATACTGCTGGTCCTATCTAATCTCTACCTACTGTGTGCCGATGTTCCATACGTTCAGCTCCAATGCCTGGAACCGCGTGTAGAACTCAGGGTATGTCGGGCTGCCGGGTGGCCACTGCTGGTCCTGAGGCTGGAAGTGTTGAGGAGAGTGATGTGGAGAGTCGTGTGTCGCGTTACCACCGCCTCCTGGGTGCTGATCATGCATCTCCTCGTCCTCCTCCTCTGGTGGTGGTACGGGGTCCCATATAATGTCGTGGCTAATAAGGCGCGGACCCACTGGTGTGTCAGCAATCAGGTTCTAAGCCCTGAGTGACATGAGATCCAGTGTAACCCCAGCAGTGACCTCTGTCAGCGTGGCCTTGACCTCGTCAGTCAGAACGCTCAATGCCTCGGTGATTTCGGTGATGTACTCTCCCCCATGAATCTCACTCCTGTCTTTGGTGCCCCCAGCAGTAAGAAAGAACTCGGCCATCCGTGCGGCCAAGTTCAGCAGGGCACCCTCGTAAAAATGGTATAAGAATAGTAGATCGGGAGTGGGACGGTTCACCGAACTGATTATCGGCCACATATAGTGTGGCTGAAAACATGGTGTAACAGGCGGAGAAGCGGGTCCGTAATCCTAGTTGCCTTGGCAGACCTCGGGTTATAAGGTATACCAACGGCAATCGACACCCAAAACGCAGCCCGCTCATCATTGTCTACGAAGCTATGGACACCACAAAAGTCTTCCGAATTGGTCTCCAAATGCTCGTAGATTCCCAGTTTCCGCCCCAGTCTCGCTACCGACCAATGGTACCACTTCCCACAGAGCCTGAACTGAATGTCTTTGTTGTGAAAGTCCTTATACAACCCCTCCTTCGGTTTCTTGTAAGAGTAGGATGCTAAGAACTCAATCGTTATCTCTCTGTAGACTGGTCGGTTGATCCTCAGCAGCTTCGCCATATTCGGCGAGACAAACCCATCGAACCTTTCACGCTGATTCAGCGTGGTCAGTAGGTCCCAGTTGAGCCGAATTGGAACACCAAACGAGTTCCGTCGGTTCCAGAGCTTCATTAGTTTGTCTATGCACGGGGCTTCCTTCTTGTCTCTGTTATCGAATCCGAGGAAGTCGTGTGCCATCTGCATACAAAAATGAATACTCAGTTGTTAGTACACAAAAAATGGAGGTCCCGGATGTCCAAAACATACATGCGTGCATTCTGACCTGATTCTGCACATGTTGCACAGTCGTGCACCATTGGTTTCTTGGCTCAGGTCTGAGGCTGCACTGCCTTGTGCATTGGCAGTGCAGTCCATTTTTCTTGGCACGCACAGTCATGCGCATGACCGTGCAGCTAACCGTGCAAGGCAGTTCAGCTCGGTGATTCCGAGCTGCACTGCCAGTGCACGAGCTGGTGCACCTTACCTCGCACGGTCGTGCGGGTTAGGTGCACGGGCGTGCACCCATTCCAGATTTTCAAACTTTTAACAAGTAAAACTCCCAAATCTCATCTATTTTTCAATCAAACACAATATACAAGGGATTTGGGCATGGGTGTGCACGGTTTTAACATAATCAACGAAAAACTAACTACTTTAAACAAAATCTAAACAAGATTCGTGGGTTATTATAGGTTTATGAAGAAACCCCCAAATCTTTAACCTAAGGAACAAAAAACACACGGATCTAACATAAAAATATGTACAAGATGAGCAAAATTATTAAAGGGAACATACCTTGAAGGATTAGCAAGATTGGAATGAAAGAACTTGAGCTTAAGAGGATTATTTCGGTGTTCTAAGGGTCCGAACGAGTGTGTAGCCGGGTGTGCAAGGTGTTGGGTTTGTATTGAAGTTAAGGATGTATTTATAACCATGCTTTTGGGCTAAGCTTTTTGGCCCGCACGGTCGTGCGGCTGGGCCGCACGGTCATGCACATCCTTGCACCAGACCCTGCACACTCGTGCGCCTGAGGTGCACGGCCGTGCAGGACTTGCAGACTTGCAGAAATGCAGCCAGAAGCTGCATTTTTCTGCGCAGCAACCCTGTTTTGTCCGAAAACATCATCTTAAGCAATTTAAACCTGTTTGTATCCCTTTGTCGCTCCATTGGTCATTCCCTCTCCGCTCAAAACCGGTACGAACCTGCACATAACTCGAAACAACGTTAAAATCTAAGAAATTTAAAATAAACTAAGTTTTAAACTAACTAAAGACTTATTTACCCTTTGGCGCGCCCATACACGCCGCGCTAATTTTATTATCGAGTCGCTAGCTAGACTCACTTCCCCACACTTATTAGGCGCGCGGGTTGTGGAGTTCGATTTCCTCCACGGATTGGTCAACCGATCCGTCAATGTAGACTTTAAGGCAATGACCGTTTACTTTGAAAGTCAAACCCTCTGAATCTTTAATTGTGACAGTCCCATAAGGATATACTTCCTTAACAGTGTACGGACCTGTCCAACGAGACTTTAACTTTCCCGGAAAGAGACCCAAGCGAGAGTTGTACAGCAAGACTAAGTCGCCCACCTGAACGTCTCTTCGATGTTTCAGGCGACTGTCATGCAACCTCTTGGTGCGCTCTTTGTATAGAATCGAGCTCTCATAGGCTTGTTGCCTAAGCTCCTCCAGCTCACGAATCTACAAGAAACGGGTCTCACCGCCGGTCTTCAGATCCAAATTCGTTGTTTTAAGAGCCCAGAACGCCCTATGCTCTAGCTCGACAGGAAGATGACACGCCTTGCCATAAACAAGCCTAAAGGGAGTCGTCCCAATAGGCGTCTTGTATGCAGTCCTGAAGGCCCACAACGCGTCATCCAGATTGTCAGCCAAATCCTTGCGGTTTTGATTTACCGACCGCTCAAGGATTCTCTTTAAACCCCGGTTAGTGACCTCCACCTGTCCGCTCATCTGCGGATGATATGGGGTGGATAACCTGTAGTGCACACCATGACGTGCTAGCACGCGATCAAGCTGCGCATTGCAGAAATGTGTACCACGGTCACTAATTAGTGCCTTAAGGGCACCAAACCGCGAGAAGAAGCTGTGCCCACTTAGACACGTAGTCAACCGCTACGAGTATATATCTATTACCCCGTGAGCAGGGGAATGGTCCCATGAAGTCAATGCTCCAAATGTCAAAGACTTCACAGACTTGGATCGGGTTCTGCGGCATCTGGTCGCGTGCCGATATGTTCGTCGCCCTCTGGCACGAATCACATGCACCGACCAATATCTGAGCGTCACGAAAGAGTGTGGGCCAGTAAAACCCGGAGTCTAACACTTTTTTAACAGTGTAGTTCGCTCCATGGTGACCAACGGTAGGCCCCTCATGACAATCGCGCAATATCTGCGCCGCCACAACCCCGAACACACAACAGCGAATCAACTGATCCGCCCCGACCCGGAACAAAAATGGGTCGTCCCAGAAGTAATGCTTCAAGTCTGCGAAGAACTTCTTCTTTTGCCGGTGCGATAATCCTTTGATAAGGAGCCCGCATGCGAGGTAGTTCGCAAAATCCACAAACCAAGGAGATACAACTTCCACTGACTCGACGCTCATCGAAAACCCGTGGGAAAATTGTCATTAATGGTCTCCCACGCGTAGTTCTCGGCATCATCATGCTCGAGTCTCGAAAGATGATCAGCAGCAACATTCAGGGCACCCTTCTTGTCCTGAATCTCTATATCAAATTCCTGCAGCAACAGGATCCATCTAATCAGGTGCGGTTTCGCGTCCTGTTTGCTAAACAGATACCTGATCGCTGCATGATTTGTATAGACTATGGTCTTCGACAACACTAAATATGACCTGAACTTGTCGAATGCAAATACTACAGCTAGAAGCTCTTTCTCAGTGGTGGTATAATGCTCCTGCGCATCATGAAGAGTCTTACTAGCATAGTAGATCGGGTGGAAGTGCTTGTCCTTCCGCTGTCCTAAGACCGCCCCTATCGCGAAGTCACTCGCGTCGCACATTATCTCGAATGGCAGCTCCCAGTCGGGTGCTAACAATATAGGGGCCTCAACAAGCAAACACTTTAAAAGCCCGAAGGCATTCAAACAATCTGCACCAAACACATACGGTGCATCCTTCTTCAACAGACGGGTCATCGGACGGGCGATTTTCGAAAAGTCTTTGATGAATCGCCTGTAAAAACCCGCATGACCCAAGAAGCTGTGGATCGCTCTGACAGAGGAGGGCAGAGGAAGTCTAGAAATGATATCAACTTTGGCAGGATCAACCTCCAACCCATTTTGGGAGACCTTATGCCCTATGACTATTCCTTCCTTAACCATGAAGTGGCATTTTTCCCAGTTTAGCACAAGACCGGTCTCCTCGGACCTCTGAAGCATCCGCTTCAGATTCCCAAGACACTGATCGAAAGAACTCCCGAAGACTGAAAAATCATCCATGAATACCTCCATGGAGTCCTCGATCATGTCATGGAATATCGCCATCATGCAACGCTGGAAGGTTGCCGGCGCATTGCACAACCCAAATGGCATACGCCTGTAGGCGAATGTGCCAAAATGGCATGTGAAGGTCGTCTTATCATTGTCCACAGGATCGATAGGGATCTGGAAATAGCCCGAGAAACCGTCAAGGAAACAATAGTACAACTTCCCCAACAGTCGTTCCGAAATCTGATCGATGAATGGAAGCGGGAAGTGAACCTTTCGGGTGGCGTCATTGAGCTTGGATAGTCAATGCAAACTCTTCACCCCGTGACAGTTCTCGTAGGAATCAACTTATTCCAATCATTCGTGACCACCGTCATGCCACCCTCCTTGGGCACGACGTGCACAGGACTAACCCATACAGTGTCTGAGATTGGATATATCAATCCAGCATCGAGCAATTTAATGACCTCAGACTTCACAACTTCCTGCATATTAGGGTTCAGACGCCTCTGGTGCTGTGCACAAGGCTTATGGACATCTTCCATCAAGATTTTGTGAGTACAGAATGAGAGATTAATCCCCTTGATGTTCATAATCTTCCAGGAGATTGCCTTTTTATGAAGTTTCAGTATTCGGAGCAACTCGCTTTTTTCTACTACAGATAGAGAAGATGAGATAATAACAGGCAGACGACCCTCCTCGTCAAGAAATGCATACTCGAGATGCAGTGGGAACTCCTTCAGCTCTAGAGATGGTGGATCCTCAACAGACGGCTTCGACTTATCGCTCTCCTCACGCTCAATCTCCATAAAACGCCCCGGGCTCTGGGAACTATCATCACCGATCTGATAGACCGGCTGCTCATCTCTATGGCCCTCCTTCATAATGCCATCTAAGTCCCCACACAACAGATGTGTGCCCAAAAAATCCTCCTCTATCGTGCCTCGAAAGTGAGAACTGACATACTGGTCTACTATATCAAGATAGTATAGTGGGTCATCCTGACTCTCGGGATGACGCATCGACCTTTGAACATCAAAAGTCACATGCTCATCATTCACCCGGAGTGTGATTTGGCCCACAGTCACATCAACAATCGTCCTGGCCGTGTTAAGTGAAGGACGTCCTAGGATCAGAGGCACTTTAGAGTCCTCATCCATATCAAGGATGACAAAATCCACCGGGAATACAAATTTGTCAATTTTGACAAGCATATTCTCAAAAAATCCCCGAGGATATTTGATCGAACGATCAGCAAGACGAATACTCATCCTGGTGGGTGAAGGCTCACCCAGATCCAGCTTCTCAAAAACCTTATAAGGCATAAGGTTAATGCTCGCACCTAAGTCTGCAAGTGCATTACTGACAGACATGTTGCCTATCAGACAAGGGATGGTGAAACTACCTGGATCTCCCATCTTCATGGGCAGTCTATTCTACAGAATTGCAGAGCAGTTCTCGTTCAACAACACACAGGACAGGTCCTCAAGTTTTTGCTTGTTTGTGAGGATGTCCTTCAGAAACTTAGCATACTTAGGCATCTGGGCCAAGGCTTCCACAAACGGGATGTTTATGTGTAGCTGTTTGAACAGCTCAAGAAATTTCTCGTATTGGGCCTCGTCCTTTTGTTTCCTAAGTCTGCCAGGTTATGGAACAGGAGGAGTGTAGTTAGTGACTGGCTTCGGCAACTGTTCTGTACTTGCTGGGACTCACCTAGCGTGCACCTCGTCCGAAGACTCAGTCTGGACCGTCTCAGTGATCGGTGGTGTGCCCGATGTGTCAGGTCCCTTGGTTTTACCACTCCTCGTCGTTATGGCGTTTACATGCCCCCTCGGATTTGGCTCAGTGTTGCCTGGGAGACCACCCTGCTGTCTCTCAGACATCATCTTGGCCATCTAGCCAACCTGATTCTCAATGGCCTGCATAAACGCCTTTTGGCCCCTCATCTCACCTTCATAATTGGAGAAGCGCTCCTCGTGCTGCTGGTAGCGCTGCTCGGCAATCTGATTGGTGTTTGTGGTGTTGGTGAGGAGTTGAGACAACATCTCCTCCAGCCTAGACGTACCACCCTGGGCGTGCTGCTGGGAACTGCCCCCAGAGCCCTGGTTCTGGTACTGGTTCGGTCTAGACTGGTAGGATTGGCCATGAGATTGGTAAGGCTGTTGTTGGGACTGGTGGGATTGCTGTGGTACGGAGGCTCTCAGCTGGAATCTGAGAGGGTTCTGGTTAGAGGAACCAGATTTCCACCCACAGTTTGGGTGGTTTCTCCAACCTGGATTATAAGTATTACTATAGGGGTTATTTTGGGGTCTCGTTTGATAACCCCCTAAGCACACGAGCCAGGCTCGTGAGATACCCCGCATTGTTCACACAATCATTGGGCCTGAGCTACACTTTGTTGAGATCTATCAAATCTCGTAGCCAGAGCCTCAATTTATGCAGAAATGGTCGTGTAGTTATCCATGGCATGTACACCCGATTGGGCAGATGAAGACGTGGATCAGTCACTCTTTCGAGATTTAGATTTCAGGGACGCCTTCTCAATAATGCTCCATGCTTCATTAGGGGACTTTGTTCCGATGTCTCCCCCAGAATATACATCAAGGCGTTCCTGAGACTCAAACTCGAGCCCTTGATAAAATGTTTGCACCAGATGTCTTTTTGAAATATCATGGTGCGGGACACTCAAGAGTAGGTCTTTGAATCTCTCCCATGCGGTGTACAGTGATTCCCCGTCATCTTGACGAAATGTCATGATGCGGTTCCTCAATTTTTGAGCCTTTTCTGGAGGGAAGTATTGCTGTATGAACTGTTGCGACAACTCTGCCCAAGTCGTGATCGAGCCTGCGGGTTGTGACAGAAGCCAAGTCCGGGCTTTGTCCCGCAATGAGAATGGGAAGAGTCTCAAACGGATAGCATCATCGGAGATGCCTGTCATCTTTAAGGTGGCTAAAACCTCTAAGAAAGTAGCAATATGTCGGCCTGGATCCTCATGCTCCAGTCCACCGACTTGCACCGAGTTCTGTATCATATTAACGATACTGGATTTGATTTCGAAATGGTCCGCCAAAATAGCCGGTCGGAAAATACTCGGCGCCAGTCCATCCCCTCCAGGCCGACCACTATCATTAAGCGGAATGTCATCGTCTGCCATGATAATGTCACTATGGGCTTCCGACCCCTCGTCGTCAGCCAGATCGTGCCTCGCCTCTTCAACTAGGACCTCAACTATAGGAGCAGAAATAAGAATATCAGAAACTAGATGCAACTTATGAAGTCTAATCCTCTCGCTTCTCCTCAAGATACGCCCTTGCTCCTCCTCAGAAAGATCACCAGAAGCATTGGCGAAGCTTGGTTTGGAAAACGGTGGGGGTCGGACTCAATTTTTTTCGATCAGTAGTGGTAAATCGGTGGGGGCCTGACTCAATCCGGACTCAATTTACCTATGAAAATCGCAAATTTCTACCACTGCGCCAGAAAACAGGGGGGCCAGGGCCACCCCTGGCCCTTCTTAACCTTCGTCCCTGACCAGAAGGCCGAGGGTTCGTGGACATCAACCTGCATATAAGAATGATACAGTTGCAACAGGCGAATATATGACAAACCCAAAAGGTGATAAAATACAAAAAAATAAATAAATAAAATATACAATCCATAAATACATACGAGAATGACGGAAAACTATATACTCGAGAAAATCAAATAAAAACTAATAGAATCATCAGATTGAACAGAGATAAACTGACTAAGCATAAAACTATACAAAGAATGAAATTAATAATTAGTCCAAATACGAACAAATAAATCTAATCAATCAAATAACGAACAAATCAAATTCATAGACAAACCAATTAATCCAATATTCAATAAATTAAATCTATCAACATCCTAATGAACGAAAAATCAAATCAAACAATCCTATAAGCAGATAAATGAACGAATCTATATGCAAACCTATAAACCAATCTAAAATCAATCCAAAATATCTACAGACGGATAAATTAAATAAACAATCAAAGAATCATGTATGCAAATAAATGAATGAAATAACGAATCAACGAAGTATAAACAAGTATTCACAAGCATGTACACTGGTAGAAAGTTGACTCGGTTCGTTCCTAATGCTCGTCGCGTCCCCGACAGCGGCGCCAAAAACTTGACATGTGCGGATATGCACATAATTTTACAATGAAATAACACACGTTTTGCTTTAATATTTATAAAAATGGTTTAGACCTTAATATTAAAACACACACAATAGGGCAAGTGTACCGTGTCATATATGTAATAATGTACAGATAAGAACCAGATATCGATCCATGGACGCGCGCGCGGAGCAATGGTACTAAAACTCTATCCCCGATTTACCAGTACGAAAAGATAGTTTGAAGTTTGTTTATAACTAAATTAATTCTAAAACATATAGATAACACATGTAAGACTCCAAATAGAAAATATAACTATATAAACTATAATATACCAATCCTAGCATGTCATCTACATATAATAAGAAATACAGGCGTGTGATCAACATTCCCATTTTTCGACAGTTAGTGTCCCTTTCGGGCATCCTAACATGACAACTATATGGAAAGTTAACACGAACAACATGTTAACCACCTCAAGTCGTTTATTAGCGACCAGCTGATATGATCTCATGTGAATCTTCTAAAGATAAGTTAGTCGTCCGTTAAGAGTTTTCTAACCCACTAATCAAGGAAAGCAATACCGAACAACAATACAACCACCGAGACTAGCATAAAGTAGAGAATTTCATAACCTATTCCATTTTAACAACTTTGAACACAGATCTACTAAGATCGCTATTTCTACCAAAATAACTATCAAAGATTATCAATCGTGTCAAAGATCAGTAACAGCACCATTAAGATTTTAAAACCCTTTTACGTGCCGGTAAGCATTTTTGACCGTTATTCGACTGACTTTAACCAAACCAATACCCGGTTACAGTTTCATGGTGTAAACTTATTAACAAGTTAACTAGTCTACTACCGGACGATTAAACGGACGGTTTGTCAACATGTATCCGCCTAACACATTCGATAATCATCAAAATCATTCAAACACTATCACAAATACAATAACAACGAAACAAGGTTGCGCTATGATCATTAAGATCCAAACATGAAAAACGCCAAATTTATACAAAACATGATTAATACAAACGATTGTTTTTACTACTAACGATTACTAGATATTATCCGTAGACTATAATGTAATACATAAACAACACATACAAGCCAAAATAATAAGATTTGAATCAACTTAAAGTTTAATAGATCAAACCATAAATCTTGAATGTGATGGATTGGATGATGCTAGATGATCCGGATTGAATCCCGAGCCTGTTAGACGGCCTTCCAGCAGCCTTGATGGTCTAGAAATTGCCCAGAATCGCCCAGAGAAAACCCAATAAATGATCAGTGAGTTATGCTCTGTTTTTATAGAACTTTTGGTTTTGTGCACGGTCGTGCGCATAAAGTGCACGACCGTGCACTTTAACTTTACGAAGTGACGTGCAAGAGGGCAAGTGGATTGGCTGGTTCCTGGAAATATCTTGGAATCCCGCACGGTCATGCACCTAGGGTGCACGGTCGTGCGGGTCTGGTGGTAGCCGGGTGCCAGGGCTGCACTGGCAGTGCACCTGAGAAACTGAGTCACACGGGCACCCGCACGGCAGTGCTGATCAGGGTGCCCGAGAACATCTTGTGCACGCCAGGTCGCATTGGCAGTGCACTGCCTCTGTGTCCGTATTTCGCCCGATTTCTTCGACTTTGCTCGTGGAACGTCGTTTAGGACCTGCAATAAACATATGAAGCGGTTAAGTACCGAATTCGTGCAATTATGGTTGAAAACGCGTAATTTGTGAGTTTAATCGGCATTTATATATGTATATTTTAACGTATATCAATATACACGTGCACGTGTGTATTTATATGTGTTTAGACACGTAAGAACCTAAGTTATCATGTTACTTTACTCTAGTAATGAAAACAAGGACCATATGTGTACATGCATATGTATGCGTGTGTGTATATACATAGTATATGTGTATGTGTAAAACAAACTCAAAAGCATAGATAGTAATGTGTATGGACTACAAAGATGCATATGTATATGGGTATGTATGTACAAGTGTAGATCCCATGGACATCCCTATCTATGGTCTTATGTGGAAATACACATATATAGATATAAGCATAGATGCACGCATATGTAGGTGTGAATACATGTATATATGATACTAGTGTATAGTAAAGACTAAGTGTATTGTGAACTAAATAACACTTTTTCAAAAGGAACATATACTTTATGAAAAGTAGCATGTGTTAGGAAATGAGATCTATTTTTCCTATCCAAACTATTATTTTCAAGTAATATATAGTTGTCAACAATAAAAGCTAAACCAACATAACACTAAGGATTGGGTGAACGACGAGTACCATGGATTACCTCTCTATATAAATCTAAGGTACCCATGTATGTATATAGGACGAGATACCTAGTTGTCGGACATACGCTTTCGCTAGACTACGTGCGGACTTGAGGTGAGTTCTCACGGCCCCGTTTTATTGTTTTCTATTTTGGGAAAAAGCATGCATTGTTTACAAGTTTTAGAATGAATTCCTAGCCGACCGGTGTACATGAAACGATATGTTTAGAGTACTCAACAAAGCCCTCGTTTATTAGTTTATCATAACCATTAGCTATAGATATAGCCTAAAAACGCTTGAATAGATCTATTGGGTTGACACCCCCACTCTCGGTTAGTCGCTCTAACCGGTTTATACGATATGAGAGTGCTTGCATTTCTTTTATGACGAATCATTGCCTTTATTGTGCAATGTGCGAGGCACCACTCGTCGAGGTTTGGTTATGGACTCGTGACGGTTTATCACTATTGTTCTTCGCTAGACAATGATGGGTCATTCAAGGAATTTCATTAAACTTTACATTTGGTTTACCAAACCCGTGATCTCACCAACATTTTGTTGACAAAGTTTTTATGCATGTTTTTCAGGTAACTAAAGCATGGATGAAACTTGGGTTACGATTGGGCAATCATTCACAACCACCACGTATCGTGTCATTAAAACTTTTGACCCCGCTAAGGGTTTTAAACTGTATGTTGTGAAACTTGTTGTCATCGAACACATTTGGTACTTTATAAATAAATAAATATGAATGTTTGCTCATATCTTGTGCTTGAAAACCTTTCATGGTTACACCCCTTGTTTCCGCCTAGGCGGGGTGTGACAGATTCGTATCAGAGCTCAAGGTTATAGCGAACTAGTTTTCTTTAAAAACTAAACTATAACTACAACGATTTTCGAACGAAAAGTTTTCCTTGCATGAAAATGTTTTCATCACGATGCACTGCCCAAGTTCCATTCCCTTATTCTAAATTGCATTCATGCGAGTATAGCACATGAGTTCTTAACGCTTATCGATGTGTATATGTGTACTTTGGATTTTGACAGGATCATGGTTACCCCTACTTATGTGATTGTCATTTCGGATTCGGAGGATGATTCCTTCGCTGTCCCTGAGATGTCTAGTGACGATGACGTCGATGGTTACTTCGCCGATACGGAGCCCGAGGAGGATGAGGATGTAGACATTGTGGGAGATAGCATATAGCTAGATCTCGTCGTGTCGGGTGATGAGCCTGGCGTTCCTGTCGATGAGGCTTAGGGCGATACTGCGGATGCCGCTGTCCCAGCCCCTGTGGCTGCGGAGCCACTAGCTGTGCTCCCACGTGTAGTGGAGCCGCCCGCCGATGTGCCGGAGTCTTCCCGCTCTCGTCGTCTGATTCTTGGTGGTATGCGCACTGCATACACCGCCAGGAAGCGTGTGCGCAGGCCCCAGCCCGTGGAGCCTGTGGCACCAGCCCAGCCTAGCCATGCTGCTGAGTCTTCTGAGCCCCCTCGGAAGAAGCTGCTTTGGAGGTCCCAGGCCCGCAAGCGGGCCTTCCTACCTACTGTAGCAGGCTACTTGGCCCATAGCGATGAGGATTCTGACATCGACATCTTTATTTCTGCTCATGGTGTCGAGTCCTCCCAGCTCCGTGCTGACCCTCTTGTCCCCGGTCCTCTAGGTACCACACCTATGTGTCGCACCCCTAACCGGTGCGTGGCATGATAGGTACCCACGATGATCTGATTCGCGATCTTTGGGATCGTACGGATGCGATGGAGACCGATGCACAGGCTGAGGGTTCTATGAGGGTCGCTATCATCGAGCACCTCAGTACTCTTCGAGCTCGATTGGAGGAGGCTGAGCACAGACGTGCGGAGGCTGAGCGTGGGCGTGCAGATGCGTGGAGACGTTTGGACATCCTTGACCAGAGGATGGGTGAGCTGGACCATGGGATGCGAGCTGCTATTGCTGCCCTAGTTGCTACTTTTCCTCCCCTTCCTCAGTAGTTAGGTTGTAGTTGTGGTAGTTGTAGCTTTTGTTATCTAACCTAAATGATGGTAGTATCTTTTGGGTCATTTCATTGTGTGGTTTGGGTTGTAGTATTCTACATATTTTCTATCATTATCACAAACCAATGTACAAAAAACGAAATTAATTAATGAAATGATGATGTTATGATTTATTTATGTCTCTTTATTATCATCTGTTTATGCCATGGTTTAGTTAGTTATTCTTATTATATGTTTATATGTGTATACATTGCCACTATTATATTCATCGGTTGTGTGAAAACGCTTGTCACGGGTATTGTGATGTTCATGGTTGTTCATTCGAGCGCACATGATTGACAATATTTTCGATAAATATGTGTCTCATTCTTTTTATTTTTGATGCAATAGAAAGAAGTCATGCCGCCCCGAAAGAGATAAAGTTACTAACCAAGCACAAAACCACCATGAAGGTGATTTGGATGGTGAGAGTTAAGTTAGAAATGTGAATCCATCTTAAAGAGTTTCATGTCATAATCACTTTGCTTATGGATCAAGCATGGGTCTTAGACAAGGGATTTTCCCATTCTTGTATAGAATAAATCCGAATTACATGAAGGGTGAAGAGTTTGGTAAGGTAGGGATGTATCCACAAACCTTCAAGTTATTAGATTAATAGTTGTAGGATGAAGGTTTTGAAAGTATATATTAGTATTACATAATATAACTAGGATTTAAATGTCATTTTCGTCCCTGAGGTTTGGCCTTTTTTGCTAGTTTCATCCAAAAGTTTATTTTTTCTCATCTGAATCCAAAAGTTTTTAAATTCTTGTTGGTTCTGTCCAAGTGCCTAACTCTGTTAGTCAATCTCATTTAACTGAGGGGTAAAGTTGTCAATTCAAATCTTGTCTATTTAATAATAATAATAATAATAATAATAATAATAATAATAATAATAATAAGTTAGTTTAACCATGGAAGTTAACAACTTAACTCAATAATGGTTACTTTCCCTCCTCATCATCTCCCTCCTGACCTTTCTTCCTCCCTCCCCTCTTTGAACTAGATCTACAACAATTCATGCAATTTCCCACTGATAATAATAATAATATTCTAAAAAATCCAAACATTACCACCACTGGTACCACCCCAACAACCATATCCCACTGTCACCGCCTCCGTTAAACCCACTCGCTGCCTCCATTACAACCACCACCACTACCGTCCCAAATTCGAAAACCACCACCATCGGTCACCCCAGAAGTCGCAGCAGTTGTGACATTCGTAGCCCTTACACTTTGAAACTTTTGCAAGTTTAGTCCTTGTAAATTTCTTATGTTTCACATGTTGGTTCTTATTTTTCTTTGAAACTTTATTATTATTAAATCACGTTTTATACTCACGCTTAAGTTCGAAATTCAAAATTTATGCTTGAAACGATATTTCAAGACATATTTAGTTGAAAAATAGGGAGAAATAAATTTAGAGTATAAAAATTGTGATTTTAGTCACAACGCACAATACTGCGCAATCTACGTGCCTATACTATGAAAATTCGCCATTTTTACACTGGATAGCACCTAATATTAACTTGGCTTGTATAATATTATGTCTGAAGTCAAAAATATTATTTTTGGGTGTGCCGGGTATTTAAAACAGTTAAAGGCTTGTACCGCGTTAACTAGTATATTACCAACATTTTGACAAGTAATCTAACCTATGTATGTGTGGGTGGCGAGAATCTAGGGCAGCCAACACACCCTATGTGATGATTCATTATGCATGTCCATCATCATAAATACTCAAGGCCATTCCATCTACCCTTCACCATTTCACCACAACACTCAAACCCTCTTCCTCTTCCTCCTTGCATGCGCCGCCCCCTCCCCCTATCCTCTCTCTCTTAGTTATCCAATGCATCATCTCTAACCTTCTAAAACTTTAAATCATCCAAGCAACATAAAGTTTTTTGAAGATTTAAGCAAGAATTCTAGGATTTTTGAAGCAAGATTCATCCAAGTTTTCACACTTTTCTTTAAGGTAAAAAAAAAAAACCCTAACTAATGTTCTTCTTATTTTAATCTTTTCACTTCTAAACTTGGATATGTCACACAACAAAGAGATGATAAAAATGATTTTATAAAAATGAAAGAGAATGGGATGTGTGTGTGGGTGTGGCCGTACGTATGTATGTATGTATGTATATATATATATACATGTTTATGTTCAATTTTAACTCTAGATCTATCATTGCATGTAAGATATAATCCATGATTAACAAGATCCAAGTTACTAAACATGATTTTTAGAAGGTAAAATGATTGGATTTTGATTTATAAGAAAATGGATAATTTTTGGACCTAAAAATGCCTAAATTATGAGCTTTAATGGGAGATTTTGAAAGAAAATATGAGGTCTGATTGTTCATACTAAAAATCACCTAAAAGACCATCAAATAACTTATTTTGACCAAAAACTTTGAGTATTGGTTCAAAAGCTAGATTTTGGCGAAGTCCGGTACAAAACTATGTAGTAAAAAGGCGGAAAAACGGCCTAATTTGTATAAATTTCAAATCTGATTTAAAACAGGTCTTAAAAGTGTATTTTTGAAATAAAAACATATAATTAAAGGTATGTTTAAAATACCACATGTTTTTACAAGTCACGCGAATTGGAATTTTGAGAAATTGCCAAAGTATCGCCTAAAACCGACAAGTTGTGTAACTAGGTGTCTTGCTACCTTAACACCTTAGAATTTTAAGACATGTCCTTCATTAGCATTTTTATCTATATAGGTTGAGTTCTTCGGAATTCTTAAGCCTTTACGACGAACTTTCTCGGAATTTACACTTAGCGAAACTGTGAGTATATCTTTCCCCTTTTTCATTTTACTTTTGGGGCTACTCATGTACTTACTATCAAGTTTCTATTTCATTTTACTATAATATCAAATCTTATGTGTGTTGTTTGTGTCATTACATGTATCTATGACTTGTCAAATCATTAACCGTTGCGGCCTAGCATTTCAATGAATAGATCTATGGTATATACCCTTATGACTCTGTTGAGAGTCCTTGTCATTGCTATGTATTTCATTACTACTAGCGCATACTATATATATCTTCTTTCCTTTCACAGGGTTGATTTGACCCGGATACCAATTACTACATTTTGCAAACACTATGTTACATATGAATTGCTAAATTTTACCTTACTATATATATCAAACGGGTATGCTCACCAATACATTTTGTATTGACAAAAGTTATTTTCGTACATGTTTTAGGTTGTTATGAGATCACTTTTAAGCTTTTGGAACTTAGACTTAGATTGAGATTTACTGTATGTCTTTCAATGTAATAAATTATTCAATTCAATGTATCAAAATTTACATTTCTAGTCGATGAGCTATTGAACAATCGTCACTACGTGACACCTCGATGTTTCCGCCATCAGTCGGGGTGTTACAGCAGTCATCGAAAACCACCACACCCACCTAATCCAACCCAATCCCTATTTCGAACACCACCCTCATCGTTAAACCCACTCACCGCCACACCTGCAATCACCGTCGCTGCCGTCTAAAACCACCACACCCACCGAATCTAACCCAATCCCTACTTCGAACACCACCTTCACCGTTAACCCACCCAACTCCGATCTTCACAACACCAAGCCCTGATTCACACTTCCATCCTTCGTTGCCGAACATCACAACCACCTCTTCCCGTCAACAACAATGATGGTGATGGTAATGGTGGTGGTAGGTTGAAGAAGATGATGATGGTGATGGTCGTGTTTGTTGAAGAAGAGACAGAGAGAGGTAGAGGAGAGAGAGAGGGATAGGGGAGAGAGAGAGAGAGAGAGAGAGACTTAAAGCCAAATTATTATTTGTTGGTTTGTAAAAGTGAAGTTAATTTAGGATCTTGCAGCTGATATTAAACTCATATGACTGTTCCTATACGTGTTTGACCATTGTCATCGTATGTTATCTTGTTAGAAACTATTTTCCAAATTATGATTCATTATCTTTGAATTAGTATTTAATCTGGCATTATTTCCACATCTGCAGTGGTGTTCTATTCTAGACTATTATTACTATGCACCTAATTTTCATTCTTTTTAATGCATAATCTGAGTTACAGATGTTTATTTATTAAACAATATAAAATATAAGGATATTTTAATCTTTTACAAAAAAGTTAACAGAAAAAATGGATGGAGTTAACGGGTTGGACAAATCCAGCAAGAATTTGAAAACTTTTGGATTCAGGTGAGAAAAAAAATAAACTTTTAGATGAAACTAGCAAAAAAGGCCAAACCTCAAGGACAAAAATGACATTTAACTCTATAAATAGAAAATTAAAGTAGAGTATGGTGACTTAATTTGGATGGACCTTGGCTTTCCTTTGTCAACCATTAACCATAACACAAGTCTATCCAACATTAAGTTGTTGGTGAACTCGGTTGGTATTACTATAACTAACATCCTCGTGCATAAAAGTATTAGAAGATAACCAGCTTTGAGGCCCCAAATTGGTGTCCCACTCATGTTTATTTGCCTTAGCAAACAAGAGCAAGATCCTAGAGGTTTCCCAAAGGGGTTAGGAGAAGAGAAGAGTTGAAGAAAGTGAAAGAAAAGTAAAGATTAAGGCCTTGAAACTTACTAATTTTGAGCAGAAAGTTTGCTTGATATTCTTGGGGATTTAAAAGAGGATTTGGGAGTGATTTGGGATGGAAAAAGGGTTAGGAAGTGAAGGAGATGGGGTATATATAGTTGGGGTAAGGTGGTTGGGTGATTATGGGAGTTAAGAGGTGGTTGAGAGTGAATTAGGTGGGAGTTGCATTAAATAAATGAGCTGAAACATGTTGCTGTTAGAAGAGGGTCGTCGCGCTACGTGACGGGAAGTCAGTTTCTGGTCGTGTTATGCGACCAGGGGTTTAGGCCCAAAAATGTTTTTTTTTTGTTGGGCTTAGCCCAACAGACTTGGTTTTGGACGTGTTTTGGGTTAAAACTTAAGGTTTAAGCCCATTTTGACATGTTTTTGGATTGGGCTTGATTCCTAACTTGTATGGGTTCGTTTATGCTTTGGTTTAGTGTTAGAATTCGGTTTTAAGCGTAAAAATGCAACATGATTGTATTAAATTGAATAAGCATAAATGATTATGAATAAGTGTATTTGACTAAAAGTTTTCCATTGATCATAAACTCGAGATTACAAGGGGTAAAATGGAAAATTACAAGAGTACAGGGACTAGAATTGAAAATACAAAAAGTACGAATGTTACAGTTTGATCCCCACGGACGATATTTAAGGGATATTAGGCAATGAAGAGGAAAACCTGTAAGCCATTAGTTGCGCAGATTCAAATCTAAGCTGATCCGGTTTTCATCCGGCTGTTACTCTAGCGAGGAAACTCGTGTGGAGGCAGTACGGTTTCCGGGCGAACGCTGTAGTCCCCACCATACTAGCGTGGACCCGGTTCAGACAACATAGTCCGGACGCGTGGGTGATTGGGCTTGCCAAGAGGCGGGTGTGATGCTATCTAGCACACAGTTTAGAAAGCCACCGTTCAAAAAAAACGTTTCCATAATGATAAACAAGATCCGCTGGATCCCAATAAAGTTGTAATGTCATCTTTGTTGGTTATGACAATAGAAAAGATAAAAGAAAGGATAAAAGAGGGGTTGTGGGAAAGAAAAAAGATAACAGGAAGGACAAATAGACACCCTGCGACTGTTTTCGTGAGGCGGTGTGCCAAACCGAAGCCTCGTGACCGTTGTCAGACGACGTTCTTTGGTGGCAATGGACAGTGGTGCGACACAAACGAGAGAAAGAAAAGAAACAAACAGACACCTGGTGACCGTAGTCGTGCGGCGGTCTATCAAAGAGATGGTGAAAGCCGGTGACCGCGGACAGGTGGCGGAGTAAAAAAGAAGTGAGATCCGTAGATTAAAAAAAGAGATTTGTGGTTTGATAGGCTGAGATTGGTGGCAACGGACCGTGGTCCGGCGAGAAAGCCGATCAGAACATAAACGAGGCTATTCAGAGGGAGGCAATCGTTGAGAAGTTGAATTAGAAAGAAAAAAAATTTAAGACCAGAACCAATTTATTGACAATTATGAGAATTGTTATCAAATGAAACCAATGAGCGATCATGGTCTGTTGAAGATTAAGAGTAATATAAATTCAACTTGTAGCTCCAAATAAGACTAAAAAAATAGCACCCTGATGTGATTGAAATAACTTGTGTTGGTGGAAAAGTGGAATTCAAAGGAAGGAAGGATTTTGAGTTATGAGACAAGATATATCTAATATTTTTAGGTTCAAAGAGAATACAAAAAGATGATGAATATTAATTGGAAGATGGTGTGATGAATTTGAATGTTATGGAATGAATAAGTCTCAATGAAACCCTTGTATTGAAAGTCAATAAATCCAACACCAAATATGTTTTGATGATGTTAGGCAACGCAAATACACATACGAAGACCGAAAACAAACGGAAGTGATCGGCGGTTTGCGGCTCTAATACCAGATAGAATATAATACCGAGAGTGGGACTTCATTCAGAACGGTAAATAAAAAAATAAACGGAAAACACACAAATCAATAGAAGGGAGTCATGTGTCCGGATCAAAATTTAGAGTGGAAAAAGTCAAAGCCGGGTGTTGACATCAAATAGGTTTGTTATTAGAGCATTCACAATAGCTCCCCCATTTTTATGTAAGAGTGGCCCTCAAATTATATGGGGTGGGTTGAGGGGTTGTGAGTGAAGAAAAATGGAGAATCTACTGTTGATCGGTATATTTGGGGTTATTTGGGAATATTTTTGGAAAAACTGAAAATTGTATTTATATTTTAATATTTGTTGAAAGTGGTTGTGAGTGGAGGAGAGAAAAACTGTAATGATTTTTAATATAATATGTGGCTGTGATTGGTTGTGAGTAAATGGGGGATGGGGAATCTACCGTGAATGCTCCTAATTTCACAGGTCTCTAACCTAGTAAAAAAGGGTTATGTTCATCGAATCAAAACACATTTTATATAAGTATATACACTTTACACTTATATACAGATTTGCTATTAATTAAATTCATCGATTTAATTACTATAGCATATATTAGTTGTATTTGTTTTTATATTTTGCAAATTAAGAGAGAACAAAATAAACAATGCAATTTAACATACATGAGACGAGTCAAAATAGTATCATTTCTATGGTTGGTGGTGGTAGTGAAAATAAAAAGATACACTAAAAACTTATTCCATAAAAATGTGTTGGTTGAATATATGTTATAATTGGGGTCCTCGTGGGTTTACAGGAAGGCCCATTAGAAATAAAGTGATGGGCTGGACTATTTGAAGGGAAAACGAAAATAGCTGCTGTTTCGAGGGTTTTCACTTCTCAGTTCTCACGGATGATTGAAGGCCTATACTTAAATCCTACTGTATACATCTTCTATAATTTATCATTTTTTCTTTGTTCTTTTATGCGTCAATCTTTTTTATTCATTTATTACTTTTTAAATATTTAAGTCTTCTTAAATCTTTAAGGGGCTGTTTGGTTGATTAAGTGCTGAATCATTAAGAGCTCTGAATGGTTAAGAGGTCTGAATGGTTAAGTGCTGAATTATTAAGTTGGACCTCTTAATGGTTAGTTTTCTTGTCCCACATTGGTATAATAGTTTCATTAAGGTTCAGCCTAGTTCAGTGCTTAATGATTCAGTGCTTAATGGTTCAGCAACATCCCAAGTCTTAATGATTCAGCCTTAACCATTCCATTCAGAGGCTGAAACAAACGCACTGAATGCTAAATCATTCAACACTGAATATTTAAGAGCCTCATTAAGAGGCTACCAAACAGCCCCTAAGTCTTTTTTAAGTCTTTAATTAAGTCTTTTCCGTGTTCCTAGTTAAAAATATAATGAAATTGCCTTTCCTATTCTTTCCCCAGACCCCATGTCAAATTTATAGAAGACACAGTAGTGGAGAACAACAAACTAGAAATAATCAACTGAAATGTATCTTTACAACTCGACAAATCAACAAATGACTAGAACACCAATCACCAACACAGTGACCAACCTATTCTAACGATCTACCAGGAGAATATCACACGGATCTTTAACATAAAGATCTTGACTATAACCCTAGACCTAGAACAGACTCAAGAGATGAGCAGACGAGACAGACGAGAAAGATAATATCAATATGACCATCTGGCTAGGGTTTGAGAGAATAAGTCGAATATATAGGCATAGATGTTTAGACGAATAGATGAACAGAGCTGGGCCATTTATTATAAGAGATATGGACCCAGCTAAAGTTGTTATAAGCCCAATATTATGCATCAGTCTTCAGTCTACAAAGAAAGACATTCACTTCTTAAAAAATCCTATATACGTAGGTGGAAACAGATAGAATTGAACCTTCGATCAATCCGGGTACTTGGGAGCCTATGGATGAAGACATGGTCTCTCTGGATCCCATTGGATTTCATTCGGAGGAGGAGCCTCATAAAAACCGTATCTATTCTTATCAAAGATACCGTAAATTTCACGGGTCTCTAACCTAATAGGAAATAAAGAAGACATGAAAGAATTTAAATTGTTTCCTTAATATTATATACATTTTTTAAATGAAATTATCTTGACAATGTTTGTTCGTTTCATTTGTGTGAGTGAGTGGTTTCTTTTGTTATCACTTAATTACTGGTTAAGTGATAACACTTGAATGTGAATGTTTATGAGTTGTGACAATTTTGAACTGTTAGTTGGTTGCGTCATAAAATATTAAATTGTGAATTCCATTTTAGTTAACTTAGTTAGCCAAGAGACACTGTTTGTAGGAATTTACATATTTTTTAAATGAAACAATATTGGTTATGTTATGTCTATATGACCAATCCTATATGTATATTAAGCATTGAGTTAATAAGTTGTGTAATTCGGGTTAGTAGCATGAAAATTATGTATAAGCATTTGAAAGTATGTTAAACACACACACACACAATTTGTATATGTTTTGGAGTAATTGATTCTGTGTTTATTAGACTATGGGGTGTGGGTGGGGAAAGAGGTCGGGAGAGGGTGACATGGACCTTTCCCCAAGGGGAACACCGCCCCCCTCATCTTCCCTTCGGTGTGATCGGTGAGATTTCCCCCATCTCCCCGTCCCATTCTTCCATAAAGTTTTTTTGTCTTTTCTTGTCTTTTCTTATATATAGATATATTTTGTATATTTAAAATATTAAAATAAAGGAAAGGGGAAGGGGAAAGAAGGGGGAACCATTTCCCTGGTTTGGGGAGGGGAAGGGGAAAGATGATGTGGCGCTGATGTGGAGAAGAGGAAAGAAAAGGGGAAGGGGACCATACCCCATAGTCTTATACAAACGGTTTGTAGTACGCTACCCACTCGTGCTAAGTACACTCTACGTAGTTCAGTTAAAACACAGATAATTGGTGTGTAAGCTCGTGGATTAGGTCACTAATAGGATAATATAAGTCAGGTCTATGTAGTCACTAAGCATTGTTCTTATCAATTAAGCGTGCAACTAAGTAACCAACACTGAAATTCTAAGTGACTGTCCGGTTCTCATCTTTGTTACTTATTTCAACTCTCTCGTGTTTTGGTGTGTTTCTTTCTCTTTTTTAGTAATTCTTCTTTAGTTCAATTCAAAAGTTCAATTAAAGCTTTTGCATATACTTTCTACTTAATTTATTTTTATAATTAAACATTACATGTAAATAGGTAATACTAATAACTACTTGTTCTTCGCGAATATGATATTATTTAGGTTTTTGCATTACTTAAATGACAGTCGTCAACAACCCATTGGTCATATAATGAGAAATATGTAATCTAATAAATTCCTTCGTTTACCCGATATAGGGTTTGCAATTAATTGGTCTTGTATTCTCCTTAGTGAGTATTTGTATTACATCATTTGAGTATTATATTTGGTTTTCATCGGTCTTTTGTGTGTTAGCATGTTTTACCTAAGTTTTTTACAAGTGGCAACGACAAACTTATATGATAACATACCGACAATGTTCCTAACCAAGAATTATGCGTTTCATAGTCGTAGCAAACACATAGACACTAAATTCACACATCCGGAACCTGATTGAATATAAGCAAGTTGAGATTAAATTATGCTACACACAAGAGCAGGGGGCATATGTGTTTACAATGGCGTTGGGTCAAGAACAAGTCAGTTATCATGATCAGCATATTACCTTGACACTCTAAAAACTACAACTAAGATTTAGTTATGAAGAAGTATTGTATTCTTTTAGAGAAAGTAAGGCTTACATTGCTCCAAATAGATGACACTTTTATGGCATGGAGTATATATCCCTTCCTATATTGTCTGATTATAATGGTGGAATGTATGCAAATATGAAACCGTACCATAGTGAAGGTAGAATTGGTTTATTCCTTGGAACTATATATGATCACATATATGCCGCTCAAAAGCGAAAAGCGAAAAGCCAAAAGGCAAAAGCAATATATATAAGTGACCAACAATGAAACTAAGGGCCATTATGTAGGTTCACCAACTGAATATAAGCAACTTCATCGTTTTCTACCCTATAATTTAACTAAAAATCATACATTTAAAAATATATCTCTCATTAAAAAAAAAACACAGCTCACACCCATCCAACAATTTTATCTTTATCTTATTCACAAACATTTATTTTATTATATTTCTCGTTTTTAAACACTCAACAATTAATAGATTATGAATAGTAGTTTATTGTATACAAAAGGTTACTGTACGTAGCGATTTTTAAAATTACAAAAATGGCGCATAGATATGTTGGTTATGATGTGGAGGAAAAAAAATGATGTTTAGACATATATCTTAAATTTTAAAAATTAGGAGAGGTACGGGGGAGTTGCTATGAATGCTATTTGGAAATTTCTAGACAGGCTTTCATTTCCCTTTCTTTTCAGTTTTCAGTGCTTAAGTGAACTTATCTTCATGGGTTTGACATATAATTGTAGCTATAACTAAAACTTCTCATAATTTCTACTAAATAAGTATGGATAGTATATAAGACAGGAGTTCTGGCATTAGAGATCATCTCTTTCAATTTACACTAGTGAGAATGCCCGCGCGTTGCTGCGGGTGCGTTTATTTTGTTGCCTGGTAATTGTTGGGGTTTGTAGAATGTGTATGAATGTTGTGGATGATTCGTTATGGTTGCATGAAGTATGTAGGAAACAACAACCTAGTATTTCGTTAAAAATTATTTACTGGCCATTAGTTCTTGAGTGCCTTGAATAAGTTTGTAAAAATACATGCTATGTGGATACTTTATATAACCGTATGTCATTTCTACATTTATAAAAGTACATTGTGTGTAAACAAATTTGCATTACAAATATTTTTAAGAGAGGCAAACGTAATATATATTTTTAAAAGAGGCAAACGTAATATAGAGTTAAAAGGTGTAACCTATAGAATTCATATTTAAAATTATTCACAAAATCGTTTATTAGATTTTGCTTATTCAACATAATTTTCAAGAACATCAGGTCTTCTATCAGAGTATGTTGGTCTACCGTGTAAAATCCTTATGGTCATTAACTTCTAATAGACGTTGCAATAATCAACAAATAAAAGTCATTACTTTATCACTAATTTAGTCAAAACTTTATCTCAACAAATAATAAAACTTACACAAATTCTATTGTGTTTATATTGAAGAGGATGCCTGTTGATCTAAGTTAAATGTGTAGCGAGGAGTATGTCTACTGCATATAAGGAAATCATAAAGGTTTGTACATAAAATATAAAAATGTTACAGATATCTATAAGAAAATGTAATACCTCTGAAAACCATACTTTATTGCATATAATGTCATAAAACACATATGAAGAAAGCCCAATCGACATTGAGCACTGCTAGAAATCCAATGAACAAATAGAAACAATGCATTCACATCTTTCTTTTAAAATTCGATGCATATAAGATGTACAAAAACACCGTGAACTTCCAATTTTGGATATTTGATGGAGGAACAACAAAAACTACTGTTTACCTAATTTCATAATAGAGAGACAGTAACAATAATCATTACCTTTACTTGTTCAACCTTCTCTCCAGCCAAAATTTTATCCATTTCCTCCCTTGATGTTATATTGCCATTCTGATTACCAATAAACAACATGAGAGTGTCAAGTCTTTTTGTCATTAATGCATTAAACAAACAATTGAACTAATTATTAGTTGATGACAAACTACTATGTTCAGAATCCTATAAAGCTTACATGAGAAGAAACTTAAATAAAAGTAATCAAAATTTCAGTTGAAATCTACAAACCTGTTGCAAATAAGCTAAAACATTAGGTGGAGGCTCGTGAAAATTAGAACCCTTGAAATCAATCACTTGGTCTGGGTCTTGAATGTGGTTAACTGTTGGGTAAAGTGGATCTCCACCCCATACTACAAGTAAAGTGTACCCCTTACTAAGACAAATTTGAGAAAATATGTCGACCACAACTGATCTCGCAAGTATCTTATTCTAAGCAAATAGTGTCTTAGTTTATGGGTATGTTTGAGTGGGATCTTAATTGGTGCGTTTGGGAGCGGCCTCTTTATCTGATGGGATAGAGGTAAGGTTTGTACTCATCTCACCCTTCCAAAACCTTACTTTTTTTAGTTATTGTATGCTAAAATATTCAAGAACCAGGAAAAATCAATCACCAATTGGTTACATAAAAAAATGCTCAAAGAAAAGATTTTGATAACAACTGTGTGTCAAGTATGACTACAAATACTAACTGAAAAATCATCTAATATCAGGAATAAAATAATTTAAGAGGCTTTATACATTACAAGTAGTAAAACAAAATTTGGCCAAGTTTTGACCCATTTGACTTGTTTCCTCTTAATCATACCCCTCATCAGTAGCGAAGCTTGGTTCTCGAATTGGTGGAGGCCGGACGCAATTTTTTTCGATCGGTAGTGGCCGGAAGATCAAATTGGTGGGCCGGACTCAACCCTGACTCAATTTACCTAGGAAAATCGCAAAATTCCACTACTGCGTAAAAAACCGGTGGGGGCGGGGCCCCCTCGGGCTCCCAAGATACTTCGCCACTGCCCCTCTTAAGCAAATGGGTCAAAACTGCCACCTCTAAGATGACACTCATGCAAGTAAAAATAGATCACAACTTTTGTTAAGCTTGAAGAACATACTTTGTTTTTTATGTTCCTCTTTAATTCGCATAGCCAACGGATCTCTAGAAACACGATAATCGGTACCCATCATTATACGATGTTCACGAGCAATTTGACAAGAGAACATTTCTATTAGTTACCATAGTTAGAAGAGTTGGCAATCACTTCGTTAACATCATACATCTAGTGTTATCTTTCTTTCCTATCACTTCAATTTACTTGCATGACCATGTTACAAAAATTTCAAGCTCCTAGCAAGTACGTAATTGCATAATATAACCTATTCAACAGGATTCATGTAATGTGGCAACAAATTCTCTTAAATCTTAATGAGACCCTTCATATAGCAAAATCTGGAAAATGTTTCGTTAATAAATTATAATTATAAAATGAAATTTTCTACATTATTAAGAACTTTCTTAATAGCTCGTGTCGTCATGTCGTATTATAATTTCTAATTGTATTCAAGGCATCATATAGCACCATTTAAGAACACTTGTTGACATTATATGAACCAACATAGAGGGCTTGACAGTTGACAGATGTGTAGCTTGAAATATAAAAATATATGCATTATGCAAATTAGAAAGATGAGAAGTTACTAACTTACCAACTTGAAGAAATACGTGCCACGATTGTTATGACAAATAGACCTAATTTTAGAAGAAGTGGACATCTCAGGTGCAAGTTGGATGGCATAATCATACTTTTGCGTCATCTTTGGATCCAGTGACATACAACATTAATGACAATAATTATATATGAGCCTTAAACTTTATCACCTAACTGTTTTAATGCTTGGAGTGATTTAACAAACCATTTAACAAAAGTCAATTACTTCTGGCTCCATATTGTCAAGATTCATACCGTGTTCTTCAGTTATAAACTACAAGTAGATGCAATGCACATCATTAACAATCTATCACAAGCATGATTAGAGATGCCCATTTTGACCCATTTACTAAAAATGAGTTGATTTGGAATTTATTTATCTCCAAAGGTCCAAATGAGTGAAATTTCTCAAAGTTTATTGAAACAGTGAACGGATTACAACCTTCTAATATCTATTTGTTTAAAAAGGCGAAAGATTATTTAAAAGCATCTGATTTAGAAAACATTCATTTGCATAGAGCTCAAATTCAAGGTTTACAAGGAAAAATAAAGCATGACAGTGGAAATTAGGCTACATGGCACTAAATAAAGCTTGTCTATTAACCACTTGAAGCAGATGCATTTCAAAACAACTTGATCATAATAAATAGGTAAAATTGAAAAAAAAATTGTTGTTAAGATGAAGCAAATGGTACCTAACTTTTGCAAATGGTACACCATACTGAACTTGGTCCAGCTGGGCTACAAATACTAAGAAGCATGAGTTTTGTGGCTTATACCAATATACCAACAATCATAATACAGGTGTGTGCGTGTGTGTGTGTGTGTGTGTTTCGTTTGAGGAAATGAAGGAAGAAGAATGGTCATTGTTCTTGGAGTACTTCAAGGAGCTTTTACCAGCGGCTTTTGAGGAGAAAAAAGAGCACGAGCTTGTTGAAACAGAGGTTAGGAAATTCTTATGAATTCTGAAGAGAACGTTGATTTCGTGAACAAAAACAGGTACTAATTGATTTTAATGTAAGTAGCTGTACCTTATACATGGCCAAAACTACCACTAAACTGTCGTAGACTATAAATAATTTATACGTAGGAAAAGCGAAGGGCTAATCTGCTATCCTTTCCATCTACCCTTTAGGTTATTTTCCCTAACTGCAAACAGAATTATACCAATTTAATTGGTCTCCTAAAGTATTCAAATTATAAACATGGATGATTGCTTCAAATAAATTTTAAAAAATTCAAATAAAGAGTTCAAGCATTGAGGTCAGTACAGATCAAAATAGAGGTGGCAAAATGATAAGGCAGGTGAGGTCAATACAGATCAAAATGAGTTATTTCTAATACAGCAAAACTTAGGCTGCGCCAAGTCATCAACAAATTTTTTAATTATACAATTAATCAGCGCATTAAATAAGATTAAAAAAGCCTACACCACTATAACTATAATCGAATTTATTTTACTTTATCAAACAAACCGATACAGGATGCTGTAAACATTTAAATAAACTTTAAACCGCTTTCTGTTCGATCACTTAACAATAGCTCATTTTTAAATTTCACCTGTTACACATAAAATATAACTCAAATAGACCCAATTAGTTGGTCACTAACCGTTTCAGCATCAGGACGTTTTCTCTACCACCTGGACCATTGTTCCTTATCTGGTTTTCTCCAATTCCACCATAATTCTTCACTTGTAAGTAGCTCCTTTTTCTGTAGCATTCATAGAAAAAAAACATACAAACACTACTGAGCATCATATAATACTACCACCAGGAAGATGCATAAATGCTTCAGCTAACATATATAAAGAATGTAACAGATAATTAGTGTCTAGTTTTTGGGTACAATGAGAACCTGGTAGTGATTATATGATTAGTTAGGGTCAAATAATTAATCTAGGTGTAGCTAAGATTGTTTTTATCCTAGGTAAAATGTGGACATTTCTAATGGCCACATTTTCTAATTCAGGATCCACCACAACTTAGAAATAAAAAGAAAAATTAACACACATACAAAAAAGGGGAGCAATCGAACATGCTCAAACAAATTGTATCTAAACAAGGTATGAGCACATATTAAATAAGTCAACAAAAGAATCATATTTATCAAATACAATCCTAAAATTCTTACCGTCAAAGATCGGCGGCAGGAGGTGGAGGCACCAAAATTTGCACACACAATTTGTGTGAAAAACAAACGGTATTAGTTCCATCTTCCATTTTCAGAATCCATAACCATCGTAAGTCCTACTTGCTAGAACCCCAACCCGCTGTTTTTCATTCTTCGTCGTACACACCGTCAACCAGCGCTAAAAACTCACCATACCAGTGTCAACGGAACCTAACACCAATGACTGACTGGTGCCTAATCGGGCCCTTAGACTCACACCACCACCTATCTACAATCGGAGAAATTGAATAAGAAGAAATGAGCGAAATTCATCTAGGAGTGGAAACGCAAGGGGGATTTATGAGGTGAATTGAAGGCAGGACGTCAGGACGATTCATCTACAGGATTTAATTGGATATTATGGTTAGTTTAACTGAAATAGGCTTCTCAGCAGGTGACATAAGGGCAGGTATGGAACAAGTTTTTAGTTCTTAACTACAAAAGCTGGATAAAATTACTATAATGACCTTTTAAGTGTCTTAATTGTCACCAAGATGCCTATAATACCCTTAGTTTTCTTGCTTAAATATGTTGTACATGTTGCTTCTTAAGTTGTACGGAAATGAAAATGACCATGTTAGCCATCACTCCTCCTTTATAATGTATTATAGATTTATGCATTCCCTCCTCTTTATTCACTTAAGAGACACAAGATAACAGGCGCAAAGCATTGTGTTTCGCTCAACACCTTTGTATGGGTGTGGGTGATATAAAATGGCTCCCACTATTTGCACAATCTCAAATTTTATCCAGGCAACCCTATACGGGCCGTAGAGGCCTCTACGGCCCGTATACCACATATTTGCTTCTTCTACGGGCCGTAGAGGTCTCTACGGCCCGTAGGTAATAATTACAATGATTGAATGATTGTCAATCATTGGTAATGACTACCTACGGGCCGTAGAGGTCTCTACGGCCCGTAGAAGAAGTAATATTATTTTTTGACAATGGGGAGGGGAAGGATGGAGTTAATGTGTGGCCTACGGCCCGTATAGACCTCTACGGGCCGTAGACATAAAAAAACATAAAAGGGTTGGGACGAGGTTCGATCTTGGGGACATTATCACACAAACACACACAAGTCGTCTCGATATAAACCATAAACCAATATAAACCAATGTCGTCTCGATAAGCGTGTAAAACGTGAACACAATTGTTTATAACATAAACCAATATAAACCAATGTCGTCTCGATAAGCGTGTAAAATAAAGATTGTTTAAATAAAACTAAACGTTAACAGAAGCGTTCAATATAAAAACTAATCGTTTATATACGCAAAAAGATAAAACTAAACGTTAACAGAAGCGTTCAAAATAAAGATTGTTTAAATACAGAAGATGATCAGAAATAAAACATCATAGAGTCAGGCGGCGGCGACGTCCCGGGCTGCTGCGAAGACGTCTCGGGCTGCTGCGAGGACGTCACGGGCTCGTGCGTGCTGGTCCCTATAGTCGGTGGGACACGAGTCTGCATGCCCAGCTGGCGATAGATATCCTGCTGGCCAGCAATCAACCTGTGCATCGCCTCGTCCTGCCGATCACGCCACTGACGCATATCGGTGTCCTGCTGCTGACGCCAGGTGTCCATCTGCTGACGCCACGCACGCATCTCGACAGCCTCCTCGGCAGCCGCACGTACGTCCGCCCTAACATCAGCAGGCAACCTGAGAGAGTGATAAACGCGTGCCGGTATCTGCACATCCTCAGGCTGCTGCTGAGGCATCTCGACGTCCCTCAGACCGCCCCCTCCTACTCAGCAACAAACTGCAACCCGACCTCCACAGCATCACCTGCAATGGATAACAAATAATAATTATTAAATAATAATAATAATAATCCAGGATTTTATAAAAAAAAAATTGGGCAGAGTTTCCCCTGTTTTCGTGCAAACCAGACAACACAAGTTGTCTACAAGTTTCCCAAATAATAATAATAATAATAATAATAATAATAATAATAATAATAATAAAAATAATAATAATAATACCTCCAAGGCCCTGATGTACCAACGGCTCATGCACAAACTCCCTGCCATCCTGAGCAATCAGATAGTGGAAGGCTGGCTGATCCGGCGTCTTCGCCTTCTTCGCCGTACAACTCATAACTTTCATCATGGGTTGACCTATTAGGCTGAAACAAATAAACAATAACATAAACATTATTAATAATAATTATAATAATAATAATAATAACCGAAATACCTGGGCGGTAGTGGCGGAAACTGATTCCGATTAACATAATCGAAATACTTCTGGGCATTGCAGCGCTTGGCAATCTTGCTGATGATCCCCCCGCATGCGATGCCTCCCTTCAACGGCTTATGGGGGAAGGAGGCAAAGTACTCGGCCATGCACCGATGCAAGGCAATAGGCATGCCTGTGAGTATGTAATAGAGGTACATCAGGTCCATCTTCGTCACCCGCTCGTTACTATTTCCCCGTGCCGTTAGGGAATAAGTAATGCAACGGTGAATGTAACGAACTATGGGGTGACGAATGTTAGATGGCCTGTCACACCTCTCCCTGCACAACATAATAATAGTAATAATAATTAGAACAAAGATATTGATAAATAATAATAATAATGATGATAATAATAATAATAATACTTCTGTGTCGGGTTCCCGAACTCTGGACCGCCAATGGTGGGCCACCACGCATACATCACGTCATCAGCAACAGTAGTCACACCTCTAGTGTAGACATCCTGAACATTATCATTAACATTAACATTTCGAATAAGAACAAAAACAAAAATAAAAAGAATAAAAATAAATAATATTAATACCTCTACAAGCTCGTCGGGAGTGTACCACTGGGTGTGCGTAGCCCACTCATCTAGGGAATAACCATACTCAACGCTGAGTATGGAAAACTCGACATCCTGCGGTGGGCGGCCTGACGATCCGGTGCCCGACGATCCTTCGGTGGGGGGCCGAAAGCGAAAGGTGGATAGGAACTCTATCACCAACGGCCGATGGGATGGCGCGCAAAAGTCCTCGAGAAACCTGTCCAATGGGCTCCCTTCCGGGATCCACTCTCGGGCAATCGCCTCTGCACCCCCCTAGTGTCCCGAAGCGCGTATCAACAAATCCCCCTCGCCTTTTCGATCTTCTTTTTTCTCAACCTCTGAAATCTTGGATTCGGGTAACCGAAGCGTCGAAACTGGCAATGCTCCCAGCCCTGTAAGTCACCCCCTACCATGGCAGGCGCCCCTGGACCACGGGCTCATCCTCCTGCTCCTGCTCCTCCTCCTCATTCACATAGTCCTCGTCTTCAAAATCTGCCATAACTGCAATATCAAAGAATTTATAGTTAGTTAGGCGTTTCTATAATTAAGGCGTTTCAAAAGAAACGGCAAAACTAGTATAATTTAGGCGATTCAAAAGAAACGCCTAAACTATATTAGTTTTGGCGATTCTTTTGAAAAACCAAAACTATATTAGTTTAGGTGTTTCAAAAGAATCGCCAAAACTAATATAGTTTTGGCGTTTCAAAAGAATCACCAAAACTATATTAGTTTTGGCGTTTCAAAAGAATCGCCAAAACTAATATAGTTTTGGCGTTTCAAAAGAATCGCCAAAACTATATTAGTTTTGGCGATTCAAAAGAAACGCCAAAACTAGTATAGTTTACTAGTTTTGGCGTTTCAAAAGAATCTTCAAAACTATATTAGTTTTGGCGATTCAAAAGAAACGCCAAAACTAGTATAGTTTTGGCGATTCAAAAGAAACGCCAAAACTAGTATAGTTTTGGCGTTTCAAAAGAATCGCCAAAACTATACTAGTTTTGGCGATTCAAAAGAAACGCCAAAACTAGTATAGTTTTGGCGATTCAAAAGAAACGCCAAAACTAGTATAGTTTTGGCGTTTCAAAAGAATCGCCAAAACTATACTAGTTTTGGCGATTCAAAAGAAACGCCAAAACTAGTATAGTTTTGGCGATTCAAAAGAAACGCCAAAACTAGTATAGTTTTGGCGATTCAAAAGAAACGCCAAAACTAGTATAGTTTTGGCGTTTCAAAAGAATCGCCAAAACTATACTAGTTTTGGCGATTCAAAAGAAACGCCAAAACTAGTATAGTTTTGGCGTTTCAAAAGAATCGCCAAAACAGTTTTGGCGATTCTTTTGAAACGCCAAAACTATACTAGTTTTGGCGTTTCTTTTGAATCGCCAAAACTAGTATAGTTTTGGCGATTCTTTTGAAACGCCAAAACTATACTAGTTTTGGCGTTTCTTTTGAATCGCCAAAACTAATATAGTTTTGGCGATTCTTTTGATCGCCAAAACTATACTAGTTTTGGCGATTCTTTTGAAACGCCAAAACTATACTAGTTTTGGCGTTTCTTTTGAATCGCCAAAACTAATATAGTTTTGGCGTTTCTTTTGAATCGCCAAAACTATACTAGTTTTGGCGATTCTTTTGAATCGCCAAATGTTCATAACAACCCATTTTGACCAGACTACCAGTTAAGACGCCTTGTATCAAACCATATCATGATATTATAACATCTAAACATAGATCCATAGTATAACATTATACCATCCTAAACCTCTAAAAATGACTAAATTAGATCCATAGTATAACATACTAAACCTCTAAAAATGGCTAAATTAGACCAACACACAAAACCAAATCATCCATCTTCACAACACCATTATACCATCTAAACAAAAAAAAAAAAAAGAAAGAAACTCAAAAAAACAAAAATAAACTAGAAAAAATTAAAAAAAAATCAAACCTGAATCTGTTTTAAATGGTGGTGAGAGGATGGTGGACGATTATGGTGGTGAGAGGTTTAGGATGTTGATGATTGTGGTGGTGGTGGTGGTGGAAGAGGTGGTTTTAGGGTTTGGCGATTAGGTTTTGAAGGGGAAAGGGGAAAAGGGGGTGGTCGAAGATGGTGGTGGTGGCGGAGGAGGCAGAGAGGGGGTGGTTGTGGTGGTCGAAGGTGGTTGGGGTGGTCGAAGGTGGTGGTGGTGGTCGAAGATGGTGGTGGCGATTAGGTTTTGAAGGGAAAGGGGTAAAGGGGGGTTGGTTTTGGGGGATGTGTGAGAAACTGAATAGAAGGCCACGATGTAAATCTGTTTTAAAACATACCTACGGCCTGTAGAGGCCTCTACGGGCCGTAGATAAATGAAAATTTTGAAAAAAAGGTTTGGAACGAGGATCGAGCTTTGGCACATTATCACACACACATACAGACTTAAAGAACACATTGGGGAGCATCTGGGCTACCAGTTCGCTGGAATAATATCCATAAAAATTATATATAACATACAACTAAAAACCCAAATTTTTTTAAAAAAAATCCTCGTCTACGGCCCGTAGAGACCTCTACGGGTCGTAGAGTAACAATTTTTTTTAAAAACTACTGCTTTTATTTATAAACTTCACAAAGTTTTTAGAAAGCAAAATTTTTTTGTCTACGGGTCGTAGAGGGCTCTACGACCCGTAGACTCAATGGCCTCTACGACCCATAAATGGCTTCTACGAGCATCTTCCAGCCACCTACGGGTCGTAGAGGTCTCTACGACCCGTAGACAATCTCCTTCTACGGCACATAGAGCCCTCTACGACCCAGTAGAAGTTTTGTTTTTTTTTTTAAATTTTGTTAGTTTTAATTACGTGGTATATGTTTTTTTTTATAAAAAAACGTTTTCATTTCATATTGTATATGTAAAATAATAATAATAAATAAAAAAATGTACTTAATAAATCATTATACATTATAAAAACAAATTTACACCGAACTATCAGAAGAATCAGGACAACCAGTTAGGTCAAACCACTCTGGATCTGTTTGAGATAGCCTACGCCCCTCATCAAGACGATCCTTGTATAGTGCTAACCATGGGTTGTGATTTACGTCTACCCAACCCGTCCATGCTTCACTCGGATAAGGCATCGGAGCGTCGTCTGCTAGCTTAAGCATGATGAAGTGGTTGCCGTTCACGAAGGCTATCGAAATGACCCGATGTTCTGGCACGCTTTCAGGTTGACTGTGAATAGGGAAGAATGTGCTCGCTCCAAGAGAACTGAAGAATTGAAGGACCACACCAAATGCCTGAGCAATCAGTAATCCAGTCAAAGGCATCTCTATCCATTTTGAATTGGGTGTATTCCCGACTCCCGTCCAATCTAAGGACGAGTATATGCGGGCGAAACCGTTATCGTCGAATCCGTTCAAAATCTCGTACCAATCCTCATGGTATTGACCCATCATCTCTTCTATAAGAACGTGGCGGATCAAATCCCAGTCTTCCTCCTCCCTATCCAAAGCCAAAGCTACAGATCGGAACCCACAGTTACCGTCTGGCTGAACATTTTGAATATGCGTGATAAACTGTCGATAAAGGGGATCAATCTGATGCTTAAATTGTCTAAGCACAAATTTATACCTGTCACCGCCAAACATTGGGAAATCATGATTAGGGGATGTGTACATATGTGTATATGTATGTATGTATAAATAGTTATTTATGTACATGTCCCCTACTAAGAGTGGATACTTTTTGCTACACACTCTCATTGTATCTCTACCTGGGTCTGATGGCCTACGTCTTCTAACAGGTTCGTCTTCCTACAATGGATAACAATAAATTATAATAATAATAATACTAACATCTTCTTGCGCATCCTCCTGCTGATTTTTTTTCTTTGATTTTGTAGTTGGGCGCCCACGAGTATTCTTTTGTACCTCAGGAGGTTGAGTGTCAGTCATACTTGGATTTACCACCGACTTTATTTTTGACAACATATTTCTTTGAACGCGTGGTGATTGAGACAGCAGTGTCTCTTTGACTATTTCCCACTCACTCGCAAGGTCAGGTTCCCTCCATACTACTTCCGGTTCGTAATTCAGTCGTGTCCGGAAGACGTCTATTTCGGACAGCTGTATTTTTATTCCTGTATTCAATAATAATAATAATAATAATAATAATAATAATAATAATAATAATAATAATAAAGTAATGGTATTACCTTTATTTATATATGAATCTAATCGACATGCACACGGCAACCCAGAACTCGTGAAAAGTTGGTGACTACAACTCATTTTTCGTTTCATCAACTTCTCTATATTTTTTATCTCAGTTATCATCTTCTCGATCGCTGCATGGGAAACTTTACCGAGTAGGTCCTCAAAAATCGGTATGTCATGGTGCACCTTTTTCACAGACAAACTCTCTTCAAACGAGTGGTTTATTGCCCTCTCTTGTGACGTTACCACATCGTCTACAATCATCACAAGTTTGTGGAGCGAGTTGTTCGGCCCCTTAATCTGCATCTTAAACCGTGAATGCTGGCTCTCAGCTCTGTTGGTCGTATACTGACCAAAGTTGTAGTTTGTGTCTGTCCATGCAGAAACAAACCTTTCTTTGTAGTCACGGAGCCAGACCCGGTCTATATATTCAAAAACATCTGTAAAGATAGAACAAAGATATTTGTTAATGTGTGTATGCGTTTTAAACTAAATTAATAAAATATGTACCAGTTCGTTCGTCTTGACATAGTCGTCTGTAGAATCGGTCTAACCAGTGCTGATAAAATGCCGGAGATGAAGATCTACATAATCGCTTAAAAGATTTCACGAATATTTTCCAATCTGCATCTCCAAAGGCTTGTTTGCAGTGCTTCAGTATATTTCGTTGAATGTGCCACCTGAATGCATAATAATAATAATAAAAATAATAAAAAAATAATAATAATAAATAATAATAATAATAATAAATAATAATATGTATACCTGCATAACAACTTCGAAGCCGCTGGAAATACAATGTCGCATGCATTCATCAAGGCTTTCTCACAATCAGTTACTATAGCACGGGGCTCCGTACTATCTTCTAGCAACTCTTTAAGCCTTTGTAGTACCCACAGGTAGTTATCCTTTTTTTTTCACGGGAGATGAATGCATGGGCGACACAAAACGACTTGGATGTTGATGTCATACCCATAACTTGAATAAACGGAAGTTTATACTCGTTCGTTTTGTAGGTCGCATCAATCATCAGCACATGCGGGAACGCACGCCATAACCTATGCGAGGTGGGATGGACAAACAAAATATCCTCGATCGCATTTGTCGAGGCATTCCTCCGGGTGAAGTAAACAAATTTTTTTCCACCAATGTGGCTTCGAGTACCTGCATAGCAATAATAATAATTAAAAAATAATAATAATAATAATAATAAGAGATAATAATACCTGCATTTGAGTCTTGCCGCCGTATAACAAATGCTTAACCTTGGTTATTGTGTTATGTATGTCTCTTAAGATGCAGGGACTATCCGGGTTTTGTTTTTCTAACGGCCGAATGTATGTCTACTGGCGTAACATTTTGAAAATAAAGTGTATCCACTAATTTTAACTCGCCCGGACCGAGCCTCCTAGCATACGCGTGACCCTCGATGTGTTGGAAAGGTTTGTGATTATGTGTTTGGTTCCGGACCTCCAAAATATAACCATCGAGGCCGGAGTGGTATCTCCCTATTATTTCAAACGGGCAATTACATTTTTTACTGCCCGTCTTTCGAACCGTGGCTACACTATGATGTACGCCACTACGGTCACATCGTATCCATGCCGTCGTTACCCTCCTATTCGCCCCCTGCCTTCCGAAACAGTACACGAGTATACGGTAATGTAACCATTTTTTTTGCCCTTTGATAAACCCACTCTGTCAGGTCTTTAAGAGACCCGAATACCTGCAAAATTTATTTACGAGTTCAAATAGCAACTAATATATACGAGTTCAAATCTCACAAACCCTACGAGTTCAAATAACAACTAATATATACGAATTCAAATCTCACAAACCCTACGAGTTCAAATAACAACTAATATATACGAGTTCAAATCTCACAAACCCTAAAACAAATTTAGGTACGGGACTAAATATACGAGTCTAAATATGTACACTACTAAATATACACGGGTCTAAATTATAAACAAGTGCAAATACATAAACACACCTGATTCGTTTCGTACGAAACATCCGGGATAGGTTCCTCGCCACCATTATCACCTCGCTCGTGCGAATGATAAGTCCCGTATTCGTACTGTGGATGACTTGGCGGAGGCAAGTAAAATGACCCCGGTTCTTCTACGTACTCCTGGTTCAAATCGGGCAGCAGGTTCAAATCGGGTAGTGCATTCCCGTCACCGCAGCGAACAACGGATCTAACCTCCTCCTCACCACGTTCCACCACGGCTCCGAAAAGGCTTTCCGAGACGTGAGATAGGCTAAACGAATGCTCCCATTCATCCCAAACATTATCGTAGTGACCCGAAGACATCGCGGTAGCTTGGTTTTGGTCGGATTTTTTGTGCACCCGTGTTTTTTATTTTGTTTCGTATACTGAAGAAAGAAGACAAGGCAGAAGAATATATCTGGACCTCTACGGGCCGTAGAGGCCTATACGGGCTGTAGAGGGTTTAATGCTCCCAACAATCAGCTTTTCTACGGGCCGTATAGGCCTCTACGGCCCGTAGAGGGTTTGCTTTTTCAGACTGACACACTGAATGTCAAACTGTTCATTCAATGACCTCGTACCTCGTATGGCCTACGGGCCGTAGAGACCTTTACGGCCCGTATAGGGTTTAAATGCACTCCACCAAACCACCTCTACGGGCCGTAGAGGGCTTTACGGGCCGTAGAGGGTGTTCGCATTTATTACACTGACACCCTCTACGGCCCGTAGAGCCCTCTACGGGCCGTAGAGGGCTGTGCAAACTTACTTTTTGTTATTGTGTAAATAACATACCTCTATAAAATAGAAGATTTCTAACAAAAAAGTATAATTAATTTTTCACAATTTTTTTTTTTAAATTGTTTTTTTTTTCAGGTGGAACATTTTGTCCTACCATACAGGAGCAAGAACCAAAACTAATAATAAATAAGGGACATCCATGGAAATGGCTCAGTTTATGATCCAAGTGTTAATGTCATCTTGGTTATATTTGGTATTCTGTCCATGCTTTAATTTGCTTTATGGTAGTAGCTCATTATTGTACATGAACAGACAATAGTTATAAATAATTTCTCCAGAATTAATCAGTGAAACATGTTATTATGGTATAAGTGGTACGGATTATCTACAGATTAAATGAACATAAAGGCACTTGCATCACAGTGGAGTTTGTCCATATTTTGATATATAACATACTATTAACACAAATAAAAGAAAATTCCGGTCGAAATGACATTAGTGATCGACTTGATCTTGGTAAACATAGTATTCTCATTGCTTCTCAAAAACTAGTTAAGTTACAAATGGAAGTTAGCACATCAGTTTTCTGAAAAAAGTGCTTGTCATAATCTAATGACTAGAAAGTATTACACTGCTAGCTATTCATAGTTATGTTTGACTAAACCCATATAGCATTAGCGTTGAGGAGCAACTGTACCAGCTGACCCTTAAGATGGAGGCTCATTATTTCATTAGCACCACCGATCAGCTCCTCTCCTATGAATACAGCTGGCACACTTGGCTTGCATCCAAGTCCTCTTAATTCCTTTTCGATCTGTTTCCCGTCTGGATGTTCATCTAACTCATAAACTGTAGGATTTGCCCCAAAGTTGCTAATAAGTGTCTTAATGGTGTGGCTCATGCAGCAAGAACCTTTGCTGAATATAACCACAGGCCTTTCACTCACCAACGATGTAACGATAGCCATATCAGGAAGTTGTAGCACTCAAATGTTTTATAAAACAATGCTAGATTGAGTAGTAGATGTATGTAGATAGTTTGGTGCAATGGGAAGATTTTGTTGTGAGTGTAAATATGATCCTAAGATGTCCATATATAGTGATAGGATCTGAAATTTTTGGGCGCTGAATGTGATACGTGTTAGATGCTGAAAATGAGATCAGATTCTTTTTCATTGACATAATATATCGATTGTTATCAAAACTGAATAAATGATACGGAAAATAGATACGTGTAGGATAACTGCCACTTGCTTATCTGTGGGTTGATATGCATAGCATAAAAGTACTTATGTGATTTGTTAATAGCATAAAAGTACTTATATGAAATGCATGACTAAATTAAAGAACATCCGTACCATCCATGTCAATCACTTAATTAGTGTATTTTTAATGTGCACAAGATGTCATTCCAACATCAGTTAAGTTTTTGTGAATTTATGTCAAACATTTGGTTATTAGCACTCAGCTCTTAACACACAAAAATTGTCACAGACATCTTTTTTCCTATTTTTGTGATTTGGATGGCCACTTTTTCAAATTGCCGTGTTTTCATATGACTCTCTCTATATCTTTGCCCATATCTTGTTTGTCTTTGGTGGTAAAGAAAGATGTTGGGCTGTAGATTTGAGTACAAATGAATCTTGGTATCAGGTTCTGTGATCTTATTGCAGCCTTAAAAAGAGAAGCATAAAAGGGTTTGTCAAGTGGTAGCAAGATTTACATAAACTGGCTCGAATCACCGTGAAAGGTCATTTATGTTTGTTGCTTGCCTACCAAGTGACCATTGGCCGGACACTCTAAACTTATGTTGATGTGCCTATCACCTAAACAATAAGGTCTAAGACTATAAGGGGGGGGGGGGGGGGGGGGGGGCGATAAAAAACACAATTTTATAAAACCATAAAATTAAATTCATTTAATAAACTACAAACTAAATAAAAAAAATACACGAAACTGAAAAAACATAGACGAACTTAAAGAAAAAATACATGAAAATGAAAAAAAAATACACGAACTTAAAAAAAAATACATGAACCGAAAATGGTTTTAGTTATTGCTATCGTTATCGTCAGATGGGTAATCTCTTGGTATACTCCAAATATGATCAACCAGATCCGCTCGAAGGTTGTGATGTGTTTGGCTATTCTTGATTTCAGAGTTGTTGAAGTTTCTTTCTTCATCGGTAATGTTTTCTTGCCTTGGTTGCGTTTCCTCACCAAAGTACTCGCATAATGCGTGTCCTTCGTCCTCCAAAATCATATTATGTAAAATAATGCATGCGTACATCACATTTCGTATATGCGGTTTTTCTCACACACTACTAGAAAAATAACCTATCTTGACACGCATTTAATGACACGCGCCTATTCATGACACTAAAAAACGCGTGTCATTAAAAAATTGTCATTTTTTAAAAAAATTGGTTAAATAATGACACGCTTTTTTGCGTGTCAACAATCTAATATCAAGAATACAAAAAGCATGACGGTATAATAATTGCGTGTCATGTTTAGCGTCAAGATTTCAAAAATTTATAATTTCCCTCCCACACATTTTAAGTCCCGCCTCTCATCTATCATTTTCTGTGTCTGTATCCTTAACCCTCAATCGAACCTCAATATTCTTAGAAACAAAAACCCTCATTTATAATTTCCCTCTCATCTATCATACTGTATTAGAAACCCTCTCATCTATCATTCATAATTTCCCACCATTATTAGAAACCCCTCAATCAAACCTCATTCTTAGAAAAACCCTAACTCTTAACCTTAATCGAACCTCATTCTGAAACCCCAATTGAACCGCATTCTTAGAAAAACCCAGGAAAGAATCGAACCTCAGTTCTACAGGAAAGAATCGAACCCTACAACAAAGAATCGAATCTCCATCACTTCAGTAAGTTCAATCGAACCCCTGCACTTCAGTAATGTTTGTACTTGTATGACGAGTTGTGGTTTTAATCTAGGGTTTGGGAATAAACAGTTTTTTTTTATTGTTTCTTCGTGAAGATTGTGATATGATTTTTATTGTTGCTTTTTATTGTCAAAGCCGGCTCTTGAGGGAATAAATGTTTGTATTTGTATGACGTGTTTTGAATTTGTATTTGTATGACAGTGTTTTGCTTTTCATTTATATGTGTTATATGAATTGATAACGAGTGTTTCTCTAAGTTCTCGTGCTTCTTGTTTGATTTTTTTATTATTGACTTATTATTAATAATCCTTTATGTTAGTGATAGATTACTCACCACATGGGAGGCCGTTTGACGCTTATAAAATCAGTGCTTTCTAGTATTCCAATTTATTATTTGTCTATCTATAAAGCGCCGAGGAAAGTGTTAGATTCTATTGAAGCGGTTATGAAAAGATTTTTATGGGCAGGGGTTAGTGACGATAGAAAGGTTCATTGGGTAGCATGGGAGGTAGTGTGCACTCCTAAAAAGATGGTGGTTTGGGGGTAACAAGATTGGCGGATATAAATTCTGCTTTGCTTGCAAAGTGGGCGTGGCGGTTTCATGTTGAGGTGGATTCGTTATGGCGTAGAGTGGTGGTTTCAATTCATGGGGGGAGGGGTTATTGGGATTTTTTACCAGTCAAAAAAGCTCTAGCGGGTTGTTGGAAGCCTCTTGTATCTTATTTACAGTCCATGGTATTGAATGGAAAAACTGTATCGCAATTTATCAAGTGCAGACTCGGAACAGGTAATTAAATCAGGTTTTGGGCTGATGGATGGTTGGGAACTACTGTTTTGAAAAGTAGGTGGCCGGAGTTATACAAACTCGAAAAGAATAAAGGGTGCAGTGTTAGTAGCAGGATTGTGGCAGGGCAGGAGGGCTGCAAGTTTTCAAGTTCCTGGTACAGGACTCCGAGTACAGTTACTGAACTTTCAGAGGCTCAAGACTTAGAACGATTGCTTCTTACGGTCAGAATGGTAGGTAGGAAGGATACATGGTATTGGGATGATGGTATAGATGAGATGTTTTCGGTGTCTAATTTTAAAAAAATACTGAGACAAGGTAGAGATACAAATAGAGAGTACAAGATGGCATGGGAGAAGTGGGTACCGAATAAAGTGAATCTGTGAAGTTGGAGAGCAGAATTCGACAGGATACCTACGAGAGCTGCGTTGATACAAAGAAGAATATGTATCACAGATTCTAATTGCCCATTGTGTGGTAATTATATTGAAGACACACAACACCTGTTTGTAAGATGCATATTTGCTGCTGAGGTATGGTTCCGAGTTATTAACTGGTGTAGCCTATGTGAAGTCTTTGGCGTTTTTATGGCTTAAATATAGGTCCAAGTTTAAGGATTTATTGTGGAATGATTGGGCTAAGAACCCCATGTATATGTATGTGTAATCTTTGGCGGTCCCCGTTTTGAGGGCTAGCCGGTTTAATGAAAGTTATCGTTAAAAAAAAAAAAAAAGATTACTCACCACATAATAGTGTGAGTAAATGAAGTATCTGACTCCAATTTCTATATTGAGTTCATCATAATAAAAACCTAGCTTTATAATTGCTCTATAAAAATAATATTTAAACTTTCAATTTCTTTACTGTGAAAAAACAAAAGACCATACTTTTTAAGGCATAATACATACTTTAAGTAAGTACATTCATACTGCTGTAACGTTGTGATGTAAAAGGAAGCAATTGTGATGGTTTACTTACAGATGGTGGTTGACTTTTATTGTATTGTATTTGCAGCTGCTGTAGAAGTATCAAACACAAGGGCTACGGACGCTACAAAACCCGTTGACAATAAGCCCAAACCTGCATCTGGATTAGAAGATCTATTTAAAGATTCACCTGCTGTCTCACTAGCTATTGCATCAGAAAAGCCTAAAAAAGATGTTAAAAGCGATATTATGAGTCTTTTTGAGAAGGTATACCTGTCTTATTTTCTGTCCTTGCTGGCCATTTCGATACGTTTACTTGTAATTGAGCCAATTTGGCTCATGTTCTCTTTTAGCAAGAATTAGCTAATCTGGCGAAAGTTGTCCAAAATGTACTTTTAATCTCTAAATCTCCTAAATCACTATATTCAAAAGTTAGATATTTAGATTAATATTGAAATAATATAAATTGTCATCATATATGACACTAGTTATTTATAAAAAGTTCAAAACTAGTGCACAATTAGCTTGTGTGTTTTCACCATTTATTATCAACAAAGCCTATTCCGACGGTTTATTATTGATAATTGGCGAATGGTGTTTGTTTCTACTCCTGGTAATCACCATGGATGATAATGAGCACTGATTTAGTTTTTTATTAAATGTAGCAGGGTAATAATACAACATCACCTTATACGCTTCATCAGCGGCAACTTGCTATGCTAGCTCAACAGCAGTACCTACTTATGGCTGCTGCAGCTAAATCAGGCGGGTTGCCAAGATGTGATGGCCGAACTAAGGTATTTGTTGGCTTGGTAACTTAATTGTAATAGATTCACATTATGTACCTAAGTTTCAAATTCTAGTCTTCCGGTTCAGATAAATGCTTATGTTAGGTGCTATCTTGAAATTTAAACATGAAACCGTGCAGGTATGGAAATCAATTTTTATACCGCTTCAACATTAATTTATCTGGTTGACTCGAATCCAAGGCGTAGCTACATCGGCAGAACCGTTAGCTTGAAAGTCAGAACCATTAAACTCAAAATTCATTTCTCTTTTGACCTAAAGCGACCGTTTGAGGGTTTGTTATCTACTAACTGGTTGTCTATCTATGATCTTGATTCTTTAATCTTGATTTTTAGTCTTGCAATGTACCTTTGATTATATACATTGTCTTTGGACTAACCATAACCACTATATCTTTCTATAAGCATTGCAGCAAAGTCGATGAAGGGTCTCAGCCTCTTATTTTTATTCACTTATTTAAGGTGAGGTATTAACTACATATTTGTATTCAACTCATAATTTCTGTTCATTTCCTTACAAAAAAATTGAAAAAAAAAAATACAAGCTTGGAACGCTAATTACACTAAGCGATTTGTTGTTTTTTTTTATGTTAGTTAAATTTCTATTTATTGTTCAATCTATTTTGCTTATTTGCTATCTAAATGTGTGAATTTGTTGCACAAAAACGCAGGAGTATTGTTGGACTCTTGGCGAACTTATTTGGTGGATCAGAAACTGATTGTTTGGTATTGGGTATCTTGTCATTTGAGGATGCCTTCGATTATTTTGGTAGCATGTTTCGATGTTTGTATTTGAGGATGCCTTTGATTATTTTAATGTGTTATTTATATTTTTTTCTCAGGTTGGGAAAGACAAAGACGAATACTTGGGTAATTCGCGAAATATGGTCAAGTTTCGGGCAACCTTTATTTATAGGTTATATTTTGTAGCGACACAATATTTTTTGTTAATTTTAATGTTTTGGTATATTAGTAAATGACTTGTGATTATGAAACAATGATGTTTTGCTATATATATGAATTCAGGATAAATTAGTAATTTATATTTTTTTTTTATTTTTTTTGTCAAAAAAGATGACACGCATAGCGTGTCGTAAAAGTGTGTCATTAAGGCGTGTCATAAACGCGTGTCATGAAAGGGTGTCATTAATGCGTGTCATAAAAGGATGACACGCAAAAGCGTGTCATATTAATTTTATGACCATGCCTATAATGACTTTCTTTTGCGTGTCATAAACCCCCTTTTATGACGCGCAATGCGCGTCAAGAAAGGTGTTTTTTCTAGTAGTGACAGTCGACAGGGCTGTGCCAAAAAACATTACTGAGGGGGGGGGGGGAGATAAAAACACAATTTTATAAAACCATAAAATTAAATTCATTTAATAAACTACAAACTAAATAAAAAAATACACGAAACTGAAAAAACATAGACGAACGTAAAGAAAAAATACATGAAAATGAAAAAAACATACACGAACTTAAAAAAAAAATACATGAACCGAAAATGGTTTTAGTTATTGCTATTGTTATCGTCAGATGGGTAATCTCTTGGTATACTCCAAATATGATCAACCAGATCCGCTCGAAGGTTGTGATGTGTTTGGCTATTCTTGATTTCAGAGTTGTTGAAGTTTCTTTCTTCATCAGTAATGTTTTCTTGCATTGGTTGCGTTTCCTCACCAAAGTACTCGCATAATGCGCGTCCTTCGTCCTCCAAAATCATGTTATGTAAAATAATGCATGCGTACATCACATTTCGTATATGCGGTTTTTCCCACAGTCGACAGGGCTGTGCCAAAATGCGCCATCTTTTTTGCAAGACACCAAAAGCATGCTCAATATCGTATGTTGATTCGGGTGAGAAGTAATCACGTACCAATAACTCATTTGCGGCTTGTCGTTGACGAACTATATACTTTCTACGCTTGGGTGGTTTGGATGTCCCTTCGTCATCCACTATAGCTTGAACGACTTTCTGAACGCTCGCTATTATCAACTCTGCGTCGCTATCGGCTGAGTCATCCAAAGCGAGTTAATCAAACGTATCAGATGAACTCGAAGATTGGTCTGACATCTTGCAATTTTTTTTAATAATATGATAGTTTGGAGAGGATTTTATGAAAAAAAGAGTGTGTGTTTGTGTAGAAGAGGGTATTGTTATATATATATATATATATATATATATATATATATATATATATATATATGGGAAGGTTCAATTGAGAACTCATAGTTAGGGAGAGAACTCGAGAACTCCTTAAGCACAGAGGTAATATTGTCAAATAGTTCATAAAACCTCATTACCTAATATACAACCCCCAAAACTTTGTAGAACCCTATACAATTTCTAATATTCAGATCAATGAACCAATAAAGAACACATATCGTATGATCATATATCTCAATTCATCCATTCAGCTTTTGTATTTGAATCAACATTCATCACACTTTGTTATTAACGATGATCGAAGGTATCTTTTTTTAATCTCACATATGTGTGTATGTCACGATTAATTGTATGATTTTTTTGTTGTTGTGGTGATTGTTGTTGTTAATTAGGTCAAACATCTTCATCTAATTCAAATAAAAACCCGATACATGAGGATTTTCATCACGTATAGAAGTTAATCAGGAAAACAACCTATATTGATAGATGATATTGCAGAATCTACATCAAACATTGCTTCTTCTTCTTCTACAAGTATCAAATCCGCTTCAGATTATACAAATTTGTCTGGCATCGAACATAGAGGTATTTGATTCAATATATACGTACTGCACATGTGCATTAAATTTACTACGTGTCTATTGGTAGTTTTAAACAACATATATGTTTGTGTTTGTTGTTTTAATTATGTACTGCACATGTGTAATCTTTCTGTCACTGAACATAGAGGTACCTGATTCAATATATACGTACTGTACATGTGCACTACATTTACTACGTGTCTATTGGTTATTTTAAACAACATATAGGTTTATGTTTGGTTTTTTTTAATTACGTACTACACATGTGCAATACATCCGGATTGTTACCACTTTATTTTTCAAACATAGATATATTTGTTAAAAATTTATGTATTGCGCATGTGCACTACATTCGTTCTGTCGTTCTTCATATGATACAAAGTTTTGTGGTATTGAACATAGAGGTACCTATTCCAAAATTTCCGTACTGCACATGTGCACTAAATTCAGTTTGTGTTTACTGAATGTTTTATGCAACCTAGACGTATTTGTTTTTCTAAAATTTACGTATTGCACATGTGTACTATATTCTAATTGTGTTTGCTGTATTTTTTACACAATATGTACATGTTTTTAAATTTACGTATTGCACATGTGCAGTACATTCGGTTGTTTCTACTGTATTTTTTTTACACAAAATAGAGATATGTGTTCAAAATTGAAGTATCATACATGTGAAATACATTCATTTTGCGTTTACTATAATTATTTACACTACATGTTTTTATAATTCGTGTACATGTTCACTATAAATAATAATAATACAAATATTGTTTTTTAATTGCAGGTCGTGTATCCGGTTATGTCTATATAACTCCTGGCGGAACTACCTATTGGGTACTTAAGTATTGGATTCGGATGATGTTCTAACATGTGACAAGTGCGGTCATAGGGGCCACAATAGGAGAACTTGCAAGGGTCAATCACAATAGAATGGGGTTAATAAAAAAACAATATGTTATGAACATGTCTTTTGGATGATGTATGTTACGAACATGTCTTTTGGGTTATGTTTGTTATGAACATGGTTTTATGATATTAGGTTAAGAACTTGGCTCTTTGGTATGTAATCAACTTGACGGTTTTATGTTGTGGCATTTATCACTTATGTAATGTTGTTTGTTTTCGTATGTGTTAAAAAACTACAACAAAAAAAGTGTTGAAATATATTAAAATATGCAACCAAGAATGTGCCGGAATGTGTTAAAAACTGCAGCAAAAATGTATCATAAACTACAGCCGAAATGGGTCATTTACTGCAGCCAAAAACTGCAAAAAAAAAGTGCCGAAATGGGTCAAAAGCTGCTCCAAAAAAACTACAATAAAAATATGTCGAAATGCATAAAAATTGCAGCCACGAAAGTGCCGAAATGTCTCATTGTGCATTGAAAATGAGTCATTATGCAGCAAAAAATGACATTAGAATTTAAACAACCAAACTAATATTAACATGCCATACATTCATCCGTTAAACTTGGTACAGACATAAATTCAAAACACATATCCATTAAATCATACTTCCAAACTTAGTACAAGGTTAATTCGTTGTAAAAAAAATATATGATCAAAGGGACCCAACTAAAAAAAAAAAAACTTCAATCTTTTATTCTTCAATGCCACAATTCTAGCTCGTTCTTCATATCGCCTAATATGAGCTTCCCATATCCTAGCTTGCTCTTCGTGAATGTTAATCAATCTCAATAGACCTGATATCGCTTCATCAGCTCCCCTATACAATGGAGTCTCAGCCAAACCCATAAACCCGTAACTCCTTCCCTGTAGCATTACACTATGTCAAATAATGTTCACATTTAACATTTGCAATAACAGACACATTACACATGTGAAATACAGTTACATGTATATATGGAACCACATGACAAACAAAACATTATATCATTTTAACATTAACTATCTCAAATTAAATTACCATACATGTGTAATACATTAAACATTTAGAACACATCTGTATTACATTACATACAAAGCCTATTCACACTAAAACAAGACTACTGCACATGTGAAATACAGTTATAGAGATATCTCATATATCCAACAGATGACAAACACTGCACATGTGTAATACATGGAACAATTATAACACCTGTGCAATAATGTCAAACAATTCCCCATTCACTATTAATGTTAACTACAACAGGCATATTACACATGTGAATTACAGTTACATCTATAACATATGTGCTTACATGACAAACAAAACATAATCTCGATAAACATTATCAGAAATTGTACCATCACACATTTGTAATATATACACATTAGTAACACATGTGTAGTACATTACATACAAATAATGTTCACATTTAACATTGGCTAGAATAGTCGCATTTCACATGTGCAATACAGTTACATCTGTAATATATGGCAACACATGACAAATAAAACATTATATCATTTTAACATTAACTATCACAAATTAAATTATCACACATGTGTAATGCAATAAACATTTATAACACATGTGTAATACATTACATACAAAGCCTGTTCACACCTAACATCAACTAAAACCAGCCTGCTACGCATGTGAAATACAATTATAGATATCACATATGTGCAACGTATGACAAGCACATCAGTTTAACTTAACACTAACTATCATAAATAATATTATCACGCATGTGTAGTACATGGAACAATTATCACACTTGTGCAATACATATCATACAAAGCCTAATCATTGTTAACATTAGCTGAAATAATCATACTACACATGTGTACTACAGTTACATCCATAGCACTTGACAAAAAAAAAACCCATAATATCATTTAACACTAACATCAACCATATTTAACATATATTTCATGAATAAAACATGAAAAGTTGTTCAAAATTTCGTTATTTTACACAAAACACCAAAAAATCGACGCAATACACGAGATGATGCGATATGTGTGTAGTACACCAAATATGTTATGATTATATGCGAATAAAACTGTTTGCAAGTATGAGATCGTACCTATATCGAACGTCAATGAGTATTGATTGATTTTCTTGGTAAATTGTTGATCGAATACGAGTTTAGTGAAACCCTAGGATGTTTGTTGAGAGAGTTACAGAGAGAGAGTGAGAGAGAAAGTGAGAACATGTGAGGGATTTTTCGATTTGTTGGAATGAGTGTGAAAATAGGTTTTGCAAACTTTAGTTTTCCAAAACTACCCTCCCTTGTTAAATCTTAGCTTTTTTTTAATCCCCACATCCTTTTAATCACAGCCCTTGATCTTGTAAGATCAATGGTCATTATTTAGTTCTCGAGTTCTCTCAATAAAATGAGTTTTCTATTGAACCATCCCCTATATATATATATATATATATATATATATATATACTAGTCGGAAACCCGCGCGATGCGGCGGCGCAGAAAATTTACAATTCGGTTTTGTTCACTTTATGGCGAAAGCTTCACCCATGTTTTAGTGAAAACATTGAATAAAAATATTGAGCCTTGCCATAGAGATGAGCAAATGATACAGAGTACCGGCATCGAATTTCCTGCACAAAATTATTTTGGTACCAAAACGATATCGACTTTCTTTCGTATTCAGTTCGGTATTTTCTACCATTTTGGTTAGGTATCAATATTTTACTAATTTTATTTTCAAATACAGATACCATACTATACCATGTATTTTCGGTACTGGTATCCAATTTTGAGGATTTTCGGTACCAGTACCGAGCACATCCCCATTTTCATGTACATTATATCCATGCATAGAATCCATTTAATTGTATTTTAAATTGTTAGTTTTGTTTTTTTTTCTATATAATACAATACCAAAAGAGTATAAAACATTTATCCTAAAATTTAAAACACAATGCGTACATAGACTTCTTACACTTCTTAGGAAAAAAATGAACTTTTTACACGAACCCTACCCTATATATATACACACACAAAGTAATTGTGACCGTGAAAAGAATTTCAAGGGTACGGTACTACTTCTTGTGAGTACGTTTTTAGAAACTTTTAAAGATTTGCTAATACCTCTCGAGTTCTTCAATAAACTATAAGGGGGGATGGGGTGCCACCCGAATCGGTCACAGGTCCACCGATCACACTTTATGTTGAGATCGGCCCACTTTCGCTGCAGGCTAACGATTGTCCGGTCATTGGTGCCGACGTGGCAGTTGAAATCGGACAACAAACGGTCCCATAAACCCTACGGATGGGAGCCCGAGCCCTAGGCCCTCAAGCGTTGACGTTGTTGAAGAACCGGGTCGTCCGAGGCGTCTTTGTAGCAGATCACCAAGGCACTCTCTTTTTCGGAGGTCCAACGAGTCATCTTCGTGTGTGTGTGTTTGTTTATACGGCGGTAAAAGTGTGTTTTAACCCCACCGATTGCTATGTTTATATACAAAATAATTCGAATGGTTCAAATTTAATTTACTGACCGTTTTGGTGGAACGGTGTCAATGCTATCGAATTCGATTGACGGTTTCCAAATTGAATTCACTGACCGTTTGGTTGTGGCCGGTTGTAATAGTAAAAGTAATTAATATTTAAACTTTAAATCGTGCGAAATAAAAAAAAAGTTTAGTGAAATTAAAAAAATAAATAAAAGTTTAGTGCTGCCTCCAAAAAAAATGTTTCGGTGGAGTGAATCAGTGAAGTGATGTGGCAGTGCAAGATTGGTTAAAATTAGTTAAGTGAAAAAAAAAATCAATGAGGCACCCCTTCGCCCTAAGAATTTGTTATTTGAGTTGAGTTTCTTGTGCGGTAAGAGTTTTCAAATGTTGATCATGCACAATGATGTTTCCACATATTTACGTGTATCAGAATTTTTTTTGAGAGGAAAATTTCATTACGTGTATCAGAATGGTTGATGGATACAATTGTTTCAATTGATATGTAGTTTTTGTGACTTTAAAATGAAATGTAATAATGAAAGCATTCTAAATGTTAAAGAACTAAATCTACAGTTTCGAAAATTTGGCAACTACGTTATTATTGGGCTATACAAAATTAAATCCACTTTTGTTTTAACATCCATACATGAGATTTTTGCTAATTATATATGTGAAATCAAGATTGAAAAAAGCATAAGGTGCTATAACCCCTGTATAAAAGAATATGTCAAGATTGAAAAAAGCATACCGGTACCGATACCCGTACTCGTGTCTCGTACCCGTACCGTACCTATATATTCGGTATGGGTATTTTCGGTATGGGTACATGTATGGTACGGGTACGGTACCGATCTCATCCCTAGTTAGAACCATAGTTGTCAAAAGCGCGCCTAGGCGTGCACCTAGGCGCGCCTAGGCTCGAGGCACACCAAGTGCGCTTCGTCCTGTGAGGCATGCGCCTAGGCACTGAGGCACACTATCAGGGCTGTTTTCAGGCTGATTTCCGGTCAAATTCAGGCTAAAAGTTGCATAAACCCCTAAAACATCCTAAAGGAGTCATGAACAAGTCATAAACAACCATAAAACATCCTAAAGTGGCCCTAAACAAGCTTAAAACATCTCTAACATCCCTAAAAAATGTATTTTATACTATGCGCCTAATTATAAAAAGCCCTCGTTTTTTATGCGCCTTGCGCCTAGGCTCTGGGCTCGGCCTGTGCGCTTTAAGTGCGCCTAGGCGCTTTGACAACTATGGTTAGAACACTAATCTTCATCGTTGAGACTTGAGATTGTCATTTGAGAACCACATAAAACAAACATATGAAAAAAAAAATTAAACCTGGGCCATTATTGAGTATGTTCAACCATGAATAATACACAAATTAAAAATTAATGTGATGCAGATAGAAGGCGCATGAATACATTCAATCTTGGTTATATAGTACAGTGAGATTTGGCAAAAACTTTGGTTTTCTATTCCACATACTTCTATAGGCTTTTAGATTCAACGTGGTGATGTGAGCTGCAACCAAGAAAAAAACTTTCATCCTCATAAATGTGTGATGGTTATCATACATACAAATCGGGTCCAACTTTCTTCGGCAACTGGATATAGTATAGAGTACAGAGTAGAACACTCTTTTGCATTGTACATGTTGTCATCCTGCTGTTATGCAGAAGATAAAACAACCAACATAATCAAATGATTTAGTTCAACAAATATTACCATTACGGCACAACCTGATATTTCTGACCAAGCTTCTCGAGTTCAGCCATCACACAATCGGTAATACATGGGTGCATTTAGAGGACAAAAAAAAAAGATCGAAATTGGTTAAAAAAGATATTGTGATAGTATAGGATTTGAAATATAAAACAGCAAAAATATAATAATTAATACAGGAATATGATAGTATCAAATATAGCAGCCTAATGACTCCTAATTTGAATGATAATAACTGCAGATTAATCAAATCCCCCCAAAGTTGAAAAATGTTACAAAAAGGTATGAAACAATGAATACCATAAAAAGATAAACATGTAGACATAATCTCACCTTCCAAATTCGCTTCAATTCTCTGCACCAGATGAACAATAATGAGAAAAAACATCTGACCATCTCCTCCATCACACCTGTACAAAATGTACCTGATCGATTAATTCATCCCTGCATATGCAATGTATATTATTAGAACATGAAACATTTGACACACACCAGATGAAACATGAGGGCTAGATGTTAGAGAAAATAATGGTGGAATCTAAACTTCTTCTCATATGGATATAACACATGCTTTGCATTATAATTTAGCAGTCTAAGACCCTAAGTTCACACACTTTTGCTGACCTAAGATCTACACCTACAACAAATCTATGCAATTGGAAAAAAGTGACAAAAAACATGCTAAAAGTTTCCTGAAACTAAAAAAGCAATTTAGTTTCAAGCAACTTCTAACCTGTTCAGTTTCAAGAAACTTTTATTGTGTTTAGCCTGCTTCTTTTTCAGATTAGTATTATAATTTTACCCGTTATCAGTAAACCGTACTCCATATTCATAAATAGGATGACATACTCCCTTCAAACAATAAACGATGATAAATTCAAAATTGGATAGATTTCTTTATCTTGTCATGTGTTAAAGAATAATAGTTAAAATTTCGTCGTTAGTCCAAGACATTTTTAGTTATAAAGTGCACCACCACATGCCTTTGTTACAGATCCATACCCATTCTTCAGCAAGTTGAAAAGTTTCTATGTAAACCCTCTCATGGCCCTCTACACTTGCATATAGCTTCTTTTCTAGCACAAATGGTGGCCCAGTAATCTTTCCTTAATTACAGCAAGTGTTTTCTTGAAATATGTAGATTATGATTATTTTTTTATTAGCACTATTTGGTTATTTCTTGAACACACAGATAGCACAGAACATATACCTCAGATGGACTAACAGAGACATTGATTAAACAGAAATTGATATGCGAAAATAGCCTGCATCATGAGCACCAAAAAAAAAAAAATACTCAGAATTGAAAAAAAATGAATAACTGTAACAAAAAATGAGACGAAAAACCAATTACCCGAGGTATCAAACTCAAAATTCAGATCATTAATGAGTGTAGAAGGTGTGGCTTTTAAGGAAGAGATTTGAAATTTGAATTTGAGAGATTTGAGATGCCTTGTGCGCCATTCTTTCTCGTTAGAGTAATCATGGTTCAGAAGGGAAAAATGAAGAGGTGGAGCCCTTCTGCTTTTGTATGCCTGGCTGTACTCAAAGCTGATAAGGAAGAGGAAGGTTTGTCTGGTTGTTGATAAAGAATACCCATATTCAGAGTTGGAAGAAAACAAAGAAGAAAACTTTCCTCTTTGGATAATGAGGGATTCTTTAGGTTGTAGTGCTTCAAGAACGTTTTCAAAACGGACGTTTTGGATTATGATCCGTGTGGTCTAAAGTGTATAAAATGAATGGTTGGGATTGCAATATGTGTGATGGGTTTTTTGCTGCTTGATGAGTTGTACCATAGGCATTAACATTTGTAAAACACTTAATTTTAAGAGATTGTGTGTAAATTACTATTTTACCCATCCTATCTCCATTATAAATATAGTATATATATATATATAGGTTTAGGATCCTGTACAAAGTACATTTTTCGTGAGAAGTGTGAGAAGGACTAAGAATTGACATGTAGACATCATGTTTTGGATTTAGGAATGATGTTTTAGTTGTTTTAACTTGAAAAACACCAAACACAACAATCTAAAACACAATACAATGTATTATAGTCATTAAATTTAAAAAACAGCTAAAACACACTATTTAACGCTTAAAACACACTGCTAATGTTCTTAGCATAGTGTTTTAAGTTTTAAGCCTAAAATACATTGTTTTCGGTTTTTAATTGTTATGTTTGGTGTTTTTATAGGCAAAACAATCCATAACATCACGACTAAGTTCAAAAAATGATGCCTAAGTATCAATTTTTAATACTTCTCACACTTCTCACAAAAAAACCACTTTGTACACGATCTTGACCCTATATATATATATATATATATATATATAGGGAGTGGATAATATGGAAACCCTATAAAATGAAAAACCTTGCAAACCCTATAGTGACCATTGATCAAGTTTGATCAATACATCAATGGTCCATAATTAATTTCTATATAATATTCAAAAGTAAGTGGGCCACTCTAATATAAAATAGGATTAAAGGCAATATGGTAATCTTAAAAACATATGTTTTACTGAAATAACGTATGTCATATGAACCCTAACACGTGTTAGTTGGGCATATACTAACGTATGTCATATGAACCATAACACCTATTAGTTAGGCATGTACTAGCATGTGTTAGCATCACTAACATGTGTATAAACAACACCAAAAATCTGCAGTGCCAAGTGTGTCATACTCAATTTTACAACTATGTTAATACATTTACTCAAATACGATTAATAGGGTTTGAAATCCAACAATAATAATTTTAAAAATCAAATCATAACCGATCCAAATCCATATACCAAAAAATTATCCTCATATTCATGAAATATATAATATAATAAAAGATATCAGTAGCATGTGTTAGCATATTCTAAAACATATATTTTACTGAAAATAACGTATGTCATATGGACCCTAACAACTGTTAGTTGGGTATATACTAGCATGTGTTAGCATCACTAACGTGTGTGAGCATACAAGACTCGGATCGCAAAAAAAATAGACATGTAACCTATACGAGTTCATAACAATTTCACTTGCCAAAAATTTATTAAATAGAATACAAGAATTATTTAAACACCCTATTCACCAAAAGATTAAAAATTTATAATCTTTATAAAAAAACAATAACTTACCACAGCCACATCACCAACGCCGTCTTCTTCCAATAGCCTACTCATGTAAACCAACACTGGAACAGATACACATGTTAGTTTGGGATCCTCAAATACATAATGGGGCATCACTAGCATGTGTTAGCATATACTAATATAAAAAGACTACAAATTTATTCATCAATCACATGTGATCTATTAACCGCATGTCCCCAATCCAATAAAAATCTAACATAAACAAAATAATAATAATAATAAAAATAAAAAAGGTTAACATAAGTTTTTTTTTTTCACTCAAGCATTTGATCGAACACTTGGTATGCAAACAAAAATTATCCCCAAAACTATTATTATTATTATTCTAACAAAACCCAAAACCTAACAAAATCAAAACGCAACACAAAACGTATAGTGAAGCTAATATATTGAAAATAATTAATACTTTTTTTTACCACCATCACAAATAAAAAAAAAACAATAAAGCATTTGCCATCCACAGTAGTGGTCAAAGTCTTTATATATTGGTGGTTATGGTCTTTCTACACTTAAATATATGGACTTGCCTTTGAGTAGATAGAAAATCAAGGGAAAATATTATACAGTAGACTTTTATTTTTATATTTACAATGAAAAGTCTACTAAACTATATTAAAAATCAATCCATTTGCCTTTTAAGTAGTTTACCGCCATCATAAATGAATCGAAAAAAAATAACACTAGAATAATTATCTACATTCTACAACAACACTAACCTCTTAACATGATGGTGTTGTGTTCGATGATGACAGAGGCGGCTGTTCTTGTTCGACGAAGTGGAGAAGCACCGACTGGACTGAACAGATCTGCTCTGTTTTGTTTGACCTCTGTTTCGTTGGATACTTTAATTGCATCTATAAATTAGAGCAACTGAAGAAGAAGAAGTGCTAGTGGTGGTGGTTCTAGAGAGAGACAGAGAGAGAGAAGGGTAGAGAGAGAGGGCAGAGAAAGAATGCATTTGAATTTTGAAAAAGAAATGAAGAGTGAGAGAGAGGGCGGAAATAATATATATAGGGAGAGAGAGAGAGAGAGAGAAGGGGGGTGAGGAAAATGTCCAAAGTACCTTTTCTAATATAATATTATCAAATATTGGTTGGTTGATGTGGATGAATATGGTCCACTCAATAGGTTTCTTGGGGTTTTTCCATTTTGTAGGGTTTTTCCCATATACTTCCACTATATATATATATATATATATATATATATATATATATAGGAAAAAGATCAAATAGGAACCAAGGGCCTAGTTAGAAACTTAGGAACCAATCTGAGCCATTCATTTTTTATCTTGATCTAGGGGTAGTTATGTAATTAGACAATTAAATATTATATTTTAATTTAATTAAAAGTTTTATATATGGCAGTTAATTAAAACTTTCCTGCGATTAACATGCCTGTTTTTTTTTTTTTTTACTTTCCTTAAATCTTTCAACCTATTATCATCTATAATCCCAAATCAAAAATCACGTTCGATTGAATAGAAAAACTTCCGATTTTCCAACGTTTCAGATTTGCAAGTTATGGATAATAATTCTATACATGAAAACATTGAATCAGAATCTCACGTGATAGAAGATCATGAAACACAATCACAACCTTTGTTGCTAAATAGTGTTGAAAATCAAGGTATTTATGTATTGTTTTATTTTTTTAATTGTTTTTCGTGCGAATTCACGTTTTTTGTGATTTCTATTTGGATTAGCCTTATAGTGTGGTTTATTATTGAATTGCAAAATAGTATTTTGTATTCTGCTAGTCATATTTTTACGTACAGAATTGGAATGAGTAAAGAGTTATACACTTGTGTATTATATATAGTTATTGGGGTATCGTACAGATACAATAAGATTTGTTCTTAGTTTCTTAGTTGTTATACACCAGTGTACAGGGGTGAAGGATAAAAAGGACCAAGGGTGGCCCTGGCCCCCCTGTTTACTAGCGCAGTGGTATAAATTTGCGATTTTCATAGGTAAATTGAGTCCAGGTTGAGTCTGGCCCCCACCGATTTGCCACTACCGATCAAAAAAAATTGAGCCCGGCCCCCACCGATTCCGAAACCAAGCTTCGCCACTACCAGTGTATAACAACAAATCTATTAATTATTATACACAAGTGTATTATAGTTGGTAAATGACGTTATAATAAACTGATAGTATTTTGTTTTGACGTTAACTATACACAGGTGTATATTCATTATAAAAAATGGAATGTGCAGTATGACTACATTCTGTGTGTTACTCAATATACACAGGTGTACCGTATATGAGTTGTAGCATGTCTAACTATATTTTTTAAATATTGTAAAATTCATTTTTAATTTACTTTTTTTTATTGTAGGTTCCTCGTCCAGCAACGTATATGAGTCTCCCGGTGGGACGAGATATTGGACGCCTGTTGTACCAGACGATGTTAAACTATTTGTAGGTGCCAAGTTTAGAACGTTGGACGAAGCTATCATAATGTATGAAAATTATGGAGAGGCAGCCGGATTTGGAACTCGTTTGTCTACACGAAAACAAGTAGATGGTGTGACAATAAATAGATACATTTTGTGTTCCAATGCATAGACACCAAAATCGTTTGAAGGTGACACAAATGTTGAGGAAAAGTTCGAAAGATTGATTTTTTCCAAATGTATTCAAGAACCGCAGTTTGCTCAACTATTTGGGATATCATGATGCTCGACACTGCCCGAATAAATAATTTGTTTTTTTTATTTCAATGAACCACAGTTTGCTCAACTATTTCGATGTTGAATGTTTTTCGTTATTATGTATTTGCTTAATTCAATAAAAGTACGGTTGTTTTTTTTTAAATTATCAGTTATTGTTTTTTGATATTATTAATTGTGTACGAGTGCATCGTTGATCACATATATTTGTGATATTATACATGGATGTACATTTCTGTTGTGCATGGTTAATACAGAGTAGGCCATATAAGGTTCGTTAATGAAAACAAAACTCATTGATCTTATACATTGGTGTAGCTAGTTGGTGTGCTAATGAATTATTGATCATTGATGCAATATGACGTGATTGATATTAATGATAGCCAGATCTATACATTGCTTGATGAAGACGCTACAATAAAAAAATTAACATTAAAAAAAATTCAAATTTACAACAATGAAGTCAGAGATGTTTCAACTCATAAATGGTACACCTGTGTATACATCAAAAACACATTGAGTATATAATACTGCACAGATCATTTTACCAACTTTTATACACATGTGTACATTCATTTTCAAATTTAAAAACATTAGAATACTGTATGATCACTTACCATCTATGATACACATGTGTATAATCATTACTACAACATAAGCAGTACCGATAATTGTAACGATCCTTTAACTACATAATATACAACAGTGTATATTATATGATACTGCTTCATCGTTGATCTTATACATTGGTGTAGTAAGTTGGTGTGCTAATGAATTAATGATCATTGATGCAATATGACGTGATTGATATTAATGATAGCCAGATCTATACATTGCTCGATGAAGATGCTACAATAAAAAAAATTAACATTAAAAAAAATCCAATTTACAACAATGAAGTCAGAGACATTTCAACTCATAAATGGTACACCTGTGTATACATCAAAAACACATTGAGTATATAATACTGCACAGATCATTTTACCAACTTTTATACTCATGTGTACATTCATTTTCAAATTTAAAAACATTAGAATAATGTACGATCACTTACCATCTATGATACACATGTGTATAATCATTACTACAACATAAACAATACCGATAATTGTAACGATCCTTTAACTACATAATATACAACAGTGTATTCACTTGACGTCAGCTTGACCTTGTACCCAAAACCTAAATAAAATTAAAAAAAATACATAATTAAAACGAATAGATATATAAGATTTCGCCATTAAATACACCAACGTAATAAACAGTACATTCTACTTATCAATATTATTCATAGTCACTCTTAAATACACTACAGTATAGTATACACTAGTGTCACACATTTATAGTATACACCAGTTTCACACATTTATAACTTGTGGCACACATTAATTAGTGTTTATAAATGTGATATACACCCACGTATCAACCACTACATTCTCCTTATCACTTTTATTCATAGTGTCTCTTATATACACTAGTGTATACTCAACTCATACAACAGAGGTTCGTCTTCTGTTGTTATCCTGACAATCTTTAATTAGGGTTTATCATTGGATCAATTACCTTCATTTATAAATAAACACCAATGTATATCATTTAAAGTGTACAATGTACATTTACGACACAAAAGCATTTTTCGAGTACCAACAATGAAAATTAAAACAATCAAAAACATATTTCGATTATACTTACGAAATCACGGTTTATATTGAATGTCCAGTTCGATCAAAGAAAATAAATATATATATATATATATATATATAAAAAGAAATAACTCATGCGAAAATACCAAAAATTAAGAATAAGAAATAAAGATTGAATATTCATACATACATGTATACGAATTCTTGATCTTCATTAGTTTTCTGATATGTTCTTCGTAGGTTTTTGATGTATACGAATTCTTGATCTGAGATTTTTGTGGTTTAGTCAGTTACAATGGATACCTTAATAACCTATTATTACTCATACACCAAAAGTCAATAACACCCCTATAATTAAATAAAGAATTAATTAATGTTTGGCTTATTTACAATCATGCCATTAGAGATTAAAGGGTAAGATTGCTTCCTATGGTTCCTACTTAAGGTATGGTTCCTATTTGAACCATACCCTATATATATATATAATAAAAATCATTTTTTTATAACCATTATCCAACGTAGTTTAAATTTTTTTTTTCAAACCGTCAAAATCATGCCACCAATCAAAAGGAGCCAAGTGTCACCTAAGCCCCCCCTTCCCACCCCTTTCCCCGCCCCACTCCGGATGGTCTAATAATTAACGAGGTTGGCTCAAGAGGAATTATTTTGAAGTTGGGCTTGGGCCCAATCCAACAGTGCCCCAACTTTTAAAAGAAAAACAAATTTATATATATGGTATTTTTTGTAATCAAGATCAGTTGAAGCAAGTTTTAAATTATATATATATATATATATATATATTTTGATTGTTTTGGTGATTTAGAATTTAAGTGTTAGGGGAAGGGGCCCTTGTAGTGTTATGTTTTTCTTTTACTTATTTTAACCAATCCTGCACTGCCACATCACTTCACTGATTTATTTTACTGAATCACTTTTTTAGAGGCAACACTTAACTGATTCACATCACCGAAATCTTTATTTTTTAGTTTTCCTTTTTTTTTAATTATCGTTTTTTTAAAAAAAAATGACCGTTTGAAGTAAAAGAACCGTTTTTAAAACTTAAAAAAATAAACCGTTCCATTAAAATTAAACTTACAATATTAAAAGTAAATAAAACATAGAAATGCAAACACACTAAATAAAAGAAAAAATATTCGGAGTCGGAGGTGTTCGCTACGAGGTGCGGAAGATCAAGTGCGTCTAGATGTTCCACGAGATCATTTCGAAGTCGGAATTGCGTATCGGAGTCTGTCAACTCCGCAAGGGCTTGGTTGTCGAAGAACGGTTGGATAGGGGGATTGCGTATGTGGACTGGTGATATCGCACGCTCCTCATCTTTAATGATCATGTTGTGCAATATCATGCATGTATAGACGATGACGCTACACCTAGCAACGGTCGTCGGCCTCAAAGGTCGTGTGGTAATTCCCCATTTCCCATTTAATGCCCGAACGCTCGCTCAACATCCTTCCTTGCCGCCTCTTGCGCCTTAACATATTTCTTTTCCTTAGGGTCGGTCGGATATCGAAACGCTTTCACAAACGTTGACCAGGTTGGGTAGATGCCATCGGTAAGATAATATCCACGTTTATATAAGTGGCCATTTAAAGTAAATGGACACTGCGGCGCAGTTCCGTTTCGTTGGGTAAGAAAAACTGGGGATTGTTGGAGGACATTTATGTCGTTGAGTGAACGGGGGGGGGGGATCCATGCCAAAACCACATATCTAGTGAAGCAACCGCTTCTAGAATGATCGTAGGGTATTGGTGATCGCCTCACATATATTGTCCACGTAATTCCCTAGGACATGCTCGCCATACTAAATGCATGGAATCAATGCTAGCGATCATGCCGGGAAGGTGATGTCTTTCTTCGTGTGCTTCGTACAAGCATGCAATGTTGTGACTTGTTGGTCTTCGTAAAAACTCAGCCCCGTATAACTTAATGACCACATTGCAAAAAAATTGTTAACATTCACGCAACGTCCTCTCAAACATACATAAATACTCATCGTATTCGTCTGGAGGATTACCGGTTGCGAATTGTTTCACTACTGAAGATACTTTTTGCATGGGCGCAAAACTCTTTCTAAACCGACCGTCCATGCTCTCTTTGAACAATTCGAAGTTTGCTTCAACATGTGCTACAATTTTCAGAAATAGACGTCTCGACATGCGATACCTTAGTTTAAACTGTGTGTCGGTGTATTTTGGTACTTCAGCAAAATAGTCGTTTATTAACCGAGCATTGCCTCCCTCGCGATCATATGGCACACATCTTTTTTTAGATGTTGCTGTGTCTTGCTCTGCAGCCCGATTTGCAAGGTCGGTGAGAAACTCACGTCTACTATCGCTTGAGTGTAAAATCGGGTGCACTTCAAGCGGGGGAATGATAACTTGATCATCTTCTATGTTAACTTCACTCATTTTTTTTAAAAGTATGGATATAATTTCTATGTTTTTGATACTAAACCATGGGATTGAAATGTGTTTTTATATACACCTTTGATAAAAACGGTCACAAAATATGACCGTTTGAAAGTAAAAAAGGAATTAAAAACCACAAAAATTCGGTCAAAAAGGAATTAAAAACCATTAAATTTTGACCGTTGCATTTGAGTTACAAAGCTACCAGCCCGTTAGATAGAACCAGAAATTGGTTCACGGGACCCCTACCAGCACGGGTGGCGGCAGTGTTACCGTGCTGGTAGTGGGTTACCCGTGCCCAAATCTGGTAGCGCCCCGTCCCCCCTTACAATTTGTGTCAATGTTTGATACAACTTCTCACAGGACCGACATATAGTAGGATATCTTTATGGCTTGTAAGTATTATTTATAGTATTTTTCATGCAAATAGTTCTAGTTCTGCAATTTACTGTCTTCTTCATGCTTTTTTGTTGCGTTTTTTTTTTTAGTTTTGAAAACGGCCCACATTGGAATGTGTAACAACCTTCAAAATATTATAATAAATAATTATAATTAAGTTATCAATTAATCATAATCAGTCCAATATCATTAACCAAACATAATGGGCCTTTGCGCCTCATGACGGTTGAAAACAAATGAACCCATAGTCAAATTGGGCCACCTAACATTGTAACCCAAATACCAAAGACTTAAGAAAAGATTGATCCATTATAAGAAATGTTGTGCCACCATAAGGCGAAGCCTAACCTTCGGCCCACCTTTCCCTTTAAGAATTCCAGTCCACCTCACCTTTAAACCCTTCGGCCCACCTCCTCTTTGAAAACCATCGGCCCAATCCCTTTCTCACTCCCTCGCCGCCAAATACCCCACACCATCAACCTGTCTTCTTCTCCTGTACACTCAGTCCTCTCCAATATCTTCCCCCTATCAACCTTAAGCTAGAAACAATCATTATCATACATACACTACCACACTCAACCTAGTTTTAAATCTAGGTAAACCATTGGTCACCACCCTTCATCTTCCAAACACATTCACCAAAACACACACACACACACACCGGAATATAACCGGCCGACGCTACTCACCGGAAAACTATTCACCACCCTCGTAAGTTCTAAACTTTTTTCTCTCGTAGAAATGAGTGCCTAAGCTGTAACGGTCATCTATTATGTATATATACTTAACATATAATAATGTAACAGGTTGGGTATTTCTTGTTTTGGGTGGTGGTTTTGTAACACATTGTCATGGTCTAGGTGTTAAGGCCTAGTTAGAGTAATGTGTGAATGAGATGATGTTGACAAATGAATGTTCCTTGGTTCTATACCTATGGCCAATTGTGGGCTAGTAAAAGAGGAAAGCATAACTTAGTCAATTAACTCTAATCTCATGTTTGTTTGTTTTCCTATTTGGTGTAAGTTAGGAAAAACTAGGGAGGATGTTACTAGCACATGTGAGATATGAACATGTCTTTATCATGTGAATGTGAATTGTAGTATGTATTCATGCGTGCGGCTGTACATATATATATATATATATATATATATATATATATGTGTGTGTGTGTGTGTGTGTGTGTGTGTGTGTGTGTACATAGTCAAGTGTTTATTTCCAAGATAAGTTCATATGATTATCAAGTTATACAACCTCTTTCCTAACCACGGTGTTGGTGGAATCGGTTGTGAGGTCGAGTAAGTGCTTGTGACCGATCATACCCTAGTTATTTTAGATGTAGGAACATCTAATTAGGCGATCATGAGTCGTGTGTTGACTAAGAATCGATGACGATATCAACATGTATTATGCTTTCAAGTAATGAACACAAATTATTAAAGGTTGACACATGATAATATTGGTGATCCATAAACATGTGTTAGAGGAGGATTATGATGTGTTAGAGTGGGGCAACCCTACTAAGGGCTTGTTTGGTGATTTGTCCGGGTGTTGTATGACTAAACAAGTGTTCCATGTTGAGTTTTCTGATTAACTCTTGCTTCACTAGACTGGGGGGGGATAGTGTATGCAAAATGCGTAAAGACGCACATATAATGACAATAGTAAATGTAAATCATACAGATGTTGACCTGGTTCGTTGACTGTTGTCACATTCTCCCATTGTTTTGGAATTTCATCCGCGAAATCGAGTTTTCCTACTAGTTTCAGTAGTCTTAGGAAAAAGAGTTGGGTACTTGCGTCTCATCTGGTCTTCACGTTCCTATGTATATTCGGGACCACGATTTGCATACCATCTGACTTTTGCAAGTTTAGTGTGGCTCCTTCTCAATTTCTGGACTTTCCAATAGTCCCCTCGATTAGCTCCTCAACGAAATGGAGCTGATCATCCATGTGAATTTCCTCGGGAGGAATGATCAAAGATTCGTCAGACAGACACTTCTTCAGATTGGATACGTGGAAAGTGTCATAAACACTACTGAGCTCTTCTCGTAACTTGAGCTTGTATGCCACGGGACCAACCCTAGAAAGTATCTCGAATGGACCAATGTATCGGGGAATAAGTTTCCCATGTTTGCCAAACCGTGGTACACCCTTCCAGGGTGAGACTTTCAAGAGCACCTTATCGCCAACTTTAAATTCAAATGGTTTGCGACGGCGATCAGCGTAGCTCTTTTGACGATCTCGGCCGGCATTCAAGCGATCACGGATCTGAAAGATCTTATCAATGGTCTCTTGAATGAGCACGAGGCCACTCAAATATTTGTCTCCAACTTCTGCCCAACACACAGGAGATCTACACTTACGTCCATACAAGGCTTCAAACGGGATAGCCTTGATGCTGGTGTGGTAACTGTTATTGTAAGAGAACTCAACCAACGGTAAATGGGAATCCCAGTTTTCCACCGAAATCGATTACACATGCCCGGAGCATGTCTTCCAATGTTTGGATCGTACGTTCGCTCTGGCCGTCGGTTAGTGGATGATAGGCTGTGCTCATGTCTAAGCGAGAGCCTAACGCATCCATGAGTGTCTGCCAGAATCGGGAAGTAAATCGACTGTCTCGGTCAGAAATGATTGAAACAGACACACCATGCCTAGTTACAATCTCTTTGATGTACAACATGGCGAGTTTCTCCAGTTTGTCAGTTTCCTTAATCGGCAAGAAATGCACAGATTTAGTCAACCGGTCAACAATTACCCAAATCGTGTCGTGACCACTGGACGTCTTAGGTAGTTTGGTGATGAAATCCATGGAGATATGTTCCCATTTCCAAACAGGAATCTCTGGTTGCTGAAGAAGCCCGGATGGCTTCTGATATTCAGGTTTAACCTCGGTTCAGTGTTTCTTCTACTATCTTGGTTCTTGAGTTAAAAACCTTGTAGGTTTTCTGGTGGAAGAGTAACCAAGAAAATAACCTGAATCAACTTTAGCAGCAAACTTTGAAATAGAGTCTTTAATGTTTAGAATGAAAAATTGACATCCAAAAGCCCTAAAAAAGGAGATAAGGGGCTTTATGCCATGAAGAACTTCATAGGCAGTCTTGGAGTGTCTCTTGTTGACAAGGACTCTATTTTGAACATAACATGCAGTGTTAACTGCTTCAGCCCAGAAATACAATGGTAGGCCTGAATTAGCTAACATTGTTCTTGTTGCTTCAATCAGTGTTCTGTTTTTCCTTTCTACCACACCATTTTGTTCAGAAGTTCTGGAAACACTGAATTGTCTAATAGTCCCTTTAGACAAACAGAATTCATCCAGAGTTTTGTTCCTGAACTCTGTCCCATTATCACTTCTAATGGCTTTGACAGATAGAGAATATTGTTTCTCTATTTGTAGAATGAAGAACTTGATGATTTCAGCTGCCTCATCCTTGGAAAATAAGAAGAATACCCATGTGAATCTTGAATAGTCATCAATGATGACCAAGCAGTACTTCTTCTTTCCAAGGCTCATGATTTTTACAGGCCCAAATAAGTCCACATGGAGTAGTTGAAGACATGCAGTAGTTTTTGATTCTTCAATAGACTTATAGGAGGACTTATGCTGCTTTCCCTTCAAACAGGATACACAGTGTTCTTGACACTGGTATACTTTCAAAGGTAGATCTCTGACCAAGCCCATTTTTGTGACTTTATTTATGGTTTTAAAGTTCACATGGCCAAGTCTCCTGTGCCAGAGATCAGTCTCTGAAGTTGATGCCTTTGAGAAGAAACAGGCAGTGTTGTTCAGTACTTTGTCCTTTTCAATGTCCATTGCATAGACATTGCCACATCCTTTGGCTATCAACAAAGTATGATCTTCAATGATCTTCTCTATCAACTTCTGGCCTTATGGTGATATGATCTTGCATGCTGTCTTTGTGAAAAAGGAAGAATATCCTTTATCACACATTTGAGACACACTTAGCAAGTTGTACTCAAGGTTTTCAACCAGATTGACCTTGTCAAACTGTATTTTGCTAGAGGAGACATTGCCATGTCCTAGCACATATCCCTTAGCATTGTTCCCAAAGGATACAGATCCTTCTCTTTGACTGATAAAGTTGTTTATCAGGTATCCGCATCCTCTCATGTGCATTGAACCTCCACTGTCCACATACCAAATGCTATTTAAGCCTCTGGAGACCCTCTGCACAAAGTAGCAAATTAGTTAGATTTAGGAACCCAAGCCAATTTGGCTTTGGGTTTGCTCTTGAGAACATTAACAGTTTGTTCTTGACCAAGTTGAGGAATCCATGTCTTTTTGGCAATGGATTTTTCATTAAAAGCAATGGTGGTATCCTTTTGAGGACCACCATCAACCCTAGTCATCAGTAGTTGTACCATGTTCATGAGATCTTTTATCTCAGCAGTTTGTGAAACTGCTGATGATGTAGGTTTAACTACTGAAAAAGAATTTTGAGAAAAAGACTTTTGTTGAGATTTTATCTTTTTCTGAGAAAAGGTGTTTACTGGTTGTTGTTTCCTGGGAGAAAAAGTTTTTTTAAAATCATTTTTGATTTGTTTTCCCACAACCAGTTGTGAAATTTTCTTGTTGTACTGAATTCCTTTTCTATATCTACAAAATTCTGTCTTGTGGTTGAACAGACCACAGATTTCACATTCTTTTGCCTTTTGTTTTTCATTTAAAGGCAAGTTTCTGACTGTCTTGATTGGTTTTAGGTCATCAGTAGTTTTCAGGTTCTCAACTCCTGATGTAGATGAACTTTAAGTCAGATTTTATCAGTACTTCTGAAGAACTTTCTTTGTGAGTTTTTAGAAAGTTTTCATGGAAAGATGTGCATTCTTTCTCTTCAGAAGTTTCACCTGAAACATTTCTTCTCCCATCTTCAGTAGTTTTGGGGGAAAAATCTGTTGGTGTTTCAGTGTGATTGTACCCTATGGCAAACCTAACATTTGAAGCACTTTGTTTGTTTAGCAGCAGTTGGTACCCCTTACAAGATTCTACCCATTTTTCACAAGTGACCTTGGTGTCAGCAAGCTCTTTTCTGACATTTCCTAGGTCATCTATCATTATTTTAAGTTGTGCTTGGGTTTCAATAGCATTGTTAGTTAATTTAGAATTTTCTTTTGCTTTTGCAGCAAGTTTTCTTTCCAAATCACATTTCATCGGAGTGAATTTTCTCTCAGAGTCATTTGCTTTGCCTTGTAAGTGCACATTGGTCTCTCTTATGAGAGCAAAAGATTCTTTACATGAAGTTGAAAAAAGTTTTGTTAAAGATTCTTTTGATACCTGAGACAGGGCAGTTTTTGAGGTGCAGCCCTCAAATGCCATTAAGGCAAAATTCTTTCTGCCATTGTCAGGTTCTCGCCAGTTGATGTCAAACATTTTGTTGTCTGCATCAGGATTACACTCTGTGGTGTCAAAAGGAAGACTGCTCCAGTCAACATACCCTGAGGTGAACAAGCTTTGTTGTGAGGGTTGCTGAGTCTGTGGAGGTTGTTGAGCAGCTGGAATGGGAGGAATTGATTGTTGGCTCTGCATTTGTTGAGTAGGCATCTGTACATATTGTACTTGTGGCACATATTGGATTTGTGGAGCTTGTTCTTGTACAAAATGTGCACTCCCCTGTGTTCCATTATTCCTATTATAACTAGGGTTATACAGATTTCCAGACTGAGATTGGTTGTAGCTAGAGCTTCTACACTCTCTAGTAAAGTGTCCCAACTTCTGACACTTATGACATCTAAGTTTAGATTTGTCAAAACCAATTTTTGTAGAACTGTTAAGTCATGGAAATTTCCTTCCTGACCTTTTGTAAAATTTGTTTGTTTTGATACTTAACATGGCCAGTTGGCGTAAAATGTCCATTTCTTCTTAGTCCTCATTGCTGAAATTTTTTAAATCATCCATGATGAAACACATGTTATCAGCATTTTGACTGTTTTCTTCATTGTCATAACCTGGGGATTATCTTTCAGATGAGATCCCAGCAGTTATGTCAATGTGGTCAAATGATCCAAAACTATTTGAACAAGTAGGTGAATCTTGTCCCAATAGTGCTGTACTACCTGGTAGATAGTCATCAGCAGTTTTACCAGAACTTTGTAATTTCTTCTTTTGATCGATTTCTCTTTCAAAAGTTAATAATCTCCCATGTAATTTTGTAAGAGTGAGGGAGCTAAAGTTTGGTGAAGATCTTAAGACTATAGAATACGTTTCCCATTTTTCAGGTAAAGACCTTAAAAATCTATGAAGCATAGATACATTTGTATAGGTCTGACCATTTAATTTTAGCCTAGATATTAATGAGGAGAATCTTTCAAATTGTTGAGTTAAAGTTTCCCCATTTATGTGAGCAAAAGTTTCATATTGTTGAGCCAGGATTTCTCTGGTGTTGGCAATCACCTCTTTAGTTCCTCCAAACTGTTCTTTGAGGCATTCCCAAAGCTCTTTGGCACTATCACAATGTAATAGGCCAGAGTAGATTTCATTTGGGAGTGCCATAGCCAACATAGAGAAAGCTTTAGCATCAAGCTCAAGTTTTAGGAAATCATCATCTGTATAGTCTTTTGGGTCTTTTGGTATTTCTTCTTTAGTTTCAAGATTGATATATACTGGTTTGTGAGGACCATATATCACAGATTTCCAGCAACCAGTGTTGGTCTGTGATAATGTATGTGCCATTCTCCTTTGCCATATATTGTATTCATTTCTTACTAGCATAGCAGGTTTATTGGCAGAACCAGTATTATGAGGATCCATTTTAAAGAGTATTGATTTGTCAAATATCTCTTAAAGTGATGGATGTTGATAAAAGTGAACTTTTAATCCTTTATTGAATATCAATGAGAGCCTGTGTCTGATTCTCAATGTGTTAGATTGATATGTGATCAGATAAACCAAAGCTCTGATACCAATTGTTGGATTAGTAATGCTCTTGATGTGTTGCTTGCTAGTGAACACTTATGTGTTTAGCAAGTTCAATCAGATTTGCACAACGGAATGATAAGTAAAGTTACACTATCAATAGGAGTTATTACTCCCCTGGATGTTTGAAAACTAAAGACAAATATTTAATGAGAATCTAAGTATAGAATGAGAATGAATACTTAAACAGATTCTCAGTAAATGAAATAGAAAGAACAATAAGAACAATAATAAGCTTTGAAGGATTTATGTATTGATCAAAATCAATTATCTAAAACAGAGGGGATGAACCCATCTATTTATAGACTTTACATATACATGCACCTTGCTAAAAGTAAGTCAGTAACAAGTTGCAACAAGTTGCATTCTTGGAACTTATACAAAAAGATAAAGTAATACTAAACTAATAAACTACTGAAACATAAGTCGGTTAAAAAGATTCTTGAACAAGAGCTGATGAATGACAAACTACTGATGAGTAGTTTGTCTTCAGTAGTTCTTCAGTGAACTATCTGGTTAGACTTCAGAACTTCTGATACTTCTTCTTCAGTACTTGTTGAATCCTTCTTTAGTACTTTAGTCTTCTTTCTTCAGTAGTTCTATACTTAGGATATTTTGCAGAAGTGAATTAGACTAAGGTTTACAAAAGTGGTTTCACCAATCCTTTTTGTCCTAACAAGAAAGAAGTTGGTGAAGGATGGACTATGTGTGATAAACCTTCGGCCAAAAACAATGAAGGAGGAGGAGAAGAACCTATGGAGATCGAAGAAGGAGAAATTCAAGGTAAAGAAGCTATACCCGGAAATGAAGCACAAGAAGTAGAAACGGTTCAACAATTAATCAAAGAAATCCCAGGGTTGGAATGGTACAATGACGGCTTAGAACTCAACTTGCACAATATTGGTGTGTTCGGACCTATTCCCGAGCCGATACTGACCCTCTCCGAGCCAGTATACTCCTACCTCGAACCGCATACCATAGGGTCTTCCCACTACTATCCTGAACCCACCATCTACAAAGACTACCTTAGCTCTTCTAGCACCCTTTCTTATGAGGAATCTGTAACGTCGCGAAATATTTTTTTTATGTTTTAGTCCCCTTATATTTGTTTGATAAAAATTGTTGAATCTCGTTGTATAGTACGTTTAAATATATATATATATATATATATATATATATTTCATATCATTTTCGGATTTACATAATCATATTATGAATTTAAAACATTATAGTAAAAAAAAATTTGCGTGGACCGGGACTTGAACCCGTGTCCATAGCCGGGTCACCATATGCACACAGCCACAACCAACTAGGCTAGAGCCCTTCTTGTGAATATTATCAAATCTAAATACACTTAACATTTATGTTTTATAAAACAGTTGACCAAACAAAAGTCAACCGCCATCAATCCATTCAAATCAAGCTAAATTGACGCGTTCCAATTCGAATCCAACCCGCAATCTGAGCGCCATTATCTTCTCCACCTTCCATAGATAAAAATCTGAATAATTATCGTGTTTTAAAGCTTTTAATGATGATTTATGTTGATGAATTGACCTTCCAAAAGAGCCCGATCCAAATCTGTATTAATACATGTTTTTAACTCGATTAAACTCACCCACAATACCTAAAGATGCCGAAAGTTACTTCCCCCTTATCACCTTTCACTTTCAAATGCTAAACTGATCCAATTCGTGCGTCTTAGGTCCCGGTTTTCGACTCGCAAGATCATCACCTTCGGGTATGTTTTCATTCCAATTATTAGGATCATTAGGTTCGTTTTTCTTTAGAGATTAAAAGCCCTATAACTTTAGTTGTTAACTAGATCGATCATTGAGTCAATTGGAAAGATTAAGAATTAGGGTTTTATAAGGATTATATTTGGGGATTTCTTTGATGTTGCAGGTTTTGTATAATGTTATTTCTGATTCATTTGTTTAACAAACATAAACCCAGACCAATTGGTCTGGGCGTGAAACACACACAACTAGGACCTGAGATCGAGCCCTCTAAGGGCCGATTCTTGCATTTTTTTACAGCTTTTCTTTTTCTTTTCTTTTCTTTATATATATATAATATGCATATAAATACAATTAATTATTAAATATAGTAAACTTAGCCCAAAATTTTTATAAAAATTATCTCAGTTTTATAAGGCCCTAAAGATTATATTTATAATCTTATTTTTTTGAAAAATATGTTTTATTATTTTTAATGTATTTATTTTGTTTAAACCATAATTAATTCATAGAAAATTCATTTTTAATCATTTTAACACCAAAATTTTTGTGGAGATATTTCTAAGCATATAAAAGTTTTTGATAATTTAATTTTCTATAAAACATTAATTTTATCTATTTTTATAATTTAATCCAATTTAATTGATTTTATTCAATTAAATTCTGTTTTGAATGGGAATAATATGGAAAATAATTTTTAAAATTATATTTCAATTATATCAAGTGTTAGCCCCTGTTATAAAATAAAAATAATGGTTTATTACTTTATTTGTATTTAATTGGTAATTATTGTTTTTTTTATAATAAATCAATTTAAAATATGCAAAAATACCAAAATTTTGAGTTCTGAAAGTTATTTATATTCTCAGAATTAAAATTACTTGTAATTGAGATACTACTTTAATATACTTACAACTAATTATGGTTTAAACTCGAAAACCCTAAAATCCCCAAATCTAGTCTATAAAACCCTAAGTGCCTAATCCTAGATAACATAGGCTCTAAGTTCAATTCCTTACAATTATTATTTATTCATTTAGGTTAATCCTTTGGGATATTCTAATCCAAACTTTGTGGTTCGGCATATTTCAAGATATTACACAAACGGTGAGTTTACATAGCCCCTTTTTCTGTTTTACATTTTGGGGTAAAACATGTTTAAACATTTTATACACTATCATTTACTCATTCTTACGTTGTTGAAACTTGTGATTCAACTATACTATCATTTACTCATTCTATCATTTGACTGTAACAAAAAGACACAGTACAATCATTAACATTGATCAAGCCGGCTGTTTAGATTATAGCGCTATAGGTCTGACAAACCCATCCCCCCCGCATAAATTCAGGGATGATCGATAACAGTAACAACATTTAACTAACTTGCGAGTTAGGCCTTAGTCGACACAAGGTTTGATTGTACAAAGACGCATTGTTACATGTCGGACTCATACTCTATCATTATACAACTGTGATTGTTGTACAAACTATTGTTATCAATTATATTCGAAAACCTATGTATTCTCACCAACTTTTGTTGACCCAAAATATTTTCAAACTTAACATGCTTCAGGTTCTACTTGCTTGAAAATTTGAGTTAATGCTTGAAGATGTGTACATAGTATTATTCATTTTGATGTACGAATTCTTGTAGAACAATTGTATGTAATTTATTTAAATCATTTAATGAAATTTATTATTCACCATGAGCTACTGGACAATCATCAATACGTGACATCCCGATGTTTCCGCCATCGGTTGGGGTGTTACAGAATCAAAGTTTGTTCACCACTACCTGTTGGATCAGTATATTGCTCTTGTGTTGAACTTGCTAGTTGACACTTAAGTGTTTAGCAAGTTCTTGATGAGTGATAGCACAGCGGAATGTTTATAAGGTTAAAGCTACACTTATCAACAGGAGTTATTACTCCCCCTGGATTCAAGAACTAATAAATGATAAGTGTTTATTAAGAATCTAAGTATTGAATGAGAATGAAACACTTTGACAGATTCTCAGTAAACACGAAATGGAAATAACAATAATAAGTGTTGAAGGATTTCTTGTATTAAAATCAATGTGTAAAACAGAGGGATGAACCCTTCTATTTATAGACTTTACAAATACATGAACCTTGCCAAAAGAAAGTTCAGAAACAAGTTGCAACAAGTTGCAGTCTTGGAACTTGTATATCAAGCAAAAAGAAATACTAAAGTAATAAACTACTGATATACAAAGGTGGTGGAAAAGATCTTCATGTAGTACTGATGAATGACAAACTACTGATGAGTAGTTTGTCTTCAGTAGTTCTTCAGTAGAAGTGTCTGGTTTGAACTTCAGAACTTCTGATGACTTTTCTTCTTCAGCACTTCTGAATCTCTTCTTCAGCAGTTTGATCCTTCTTCTTCAGCAGTTCTATACTTAGAGTATTTTGACAGAAGTGAATTAGACTAAGGTTTGCAAAAGTGGTTTCACCAATCCTTTTTGTCCTAACAATCTCCCCCTGGATTGATGTAGCCAAAACCTTACTAATTCCTTATTGTTCTTTTCTGTCCTTCATAATTTTCCATATTCCTTTGAACATGGAATTCTTGAGCTGGTTCAGTTGATCATCAGTAAGAGACCCTTTCTGTGGTTCTAAGTGTTGGATTGTAAGCAGGTCTTTGGTTGATAGTTTCTTCAGCTCATTCATCGACCTAAATGCCCTGCTTGTTTGATCTCTTCTTGTCACAAGTACTGAGTTTCTATTAGTAAAGGAGCATCTGATGATTGGTACTTTAGACTTGTCAAAGTCTGCAGTGTAGGGAACCATGGTGGTAACCTGGGTTTCTCCTGAGTGTTGAATGTTTTCAACTTCAGTGACTCTCAGGTGGGATTCACTTCCCTGCTGTTGTTCCATCACATTAGGTATCTGAAATGTTGGCAAATGATGTTCAGTTACTACCTTGGTGTGTAGTTTGTCTGTGATGGTCTTCTGGATTTGATATGCAAAGGTGGAAGGATCCCTGAATTGTGTGATCAGAGGCTTTTCTTCTATGTCAAAATCAGAATGGACTACTGTACTACCTTCTAGTAGTACCATTCTGAAATCAGTCTTCACTTTTTCCTCTGATTTCTTTCTTTGTGTAGCTGGTCTTCTTTGAACACCAGAAGTTCTAACTACTGAAGTTGAAACTTTAGCAGTTTGAAACTTCTCTGGATTAGCAGCCCTTGCAGCCTTATATTTTCTATATGTGTCCACCAATCTTTCTTCTTTCCATTTGGACACTGAGGCTTTTGAACCATAACCATTAGCTACCACTTCTTCTATCATCTGAGCTCTCTTGGCCTTTGTGTCTTTACTTGTTGCAAGTTTATCTGCAATAAGTTGAGCTCTTCTTGTCAGCTCTTCCATAGAAAGTCTCTTCAGTGTGTGGGCTTTGATTTTGCTGTTCTTTGTAATGTAAGACATCAGTTGATGTCTTTTATCTTCTTCAGCAATTTCATCTAGGCTAGCCTGCCTTTGGAGTTCAGCTTCATAAGCCTGAAGCTTTTCTTCATGGCTTAGATCCAAGTCATCCCTTTCTTCCAGTGTTTTCCAGATCTGATCTTCTCTTGCCTTCTTTTGAGCTGCCACTAAACTCTTCTCTAGTAGTTCTGCTGATTGAGAGATTGGAGAAGGGTTTTAGCACAGTCATTGTGGTAACTGTTGTAGTAGGCCTAGTAGGAGCAGAAGTTGGGTTGAATAGGAGCAGTTGATCTGGAAGGGTCAGCAGTTTGAGTCTTGGAAGTGGTAACTGAAGGATTGTCTTTAGTACTTTCTGATTCTTCATCAGAACATTGGCCATCAGAGGTTTCTTCATTTTGCCCTTGGGATTCATCAGACTTTTCAGCATCTTCTATTTCTTGAATAGAGACACCAAATTGTTGGGCCAGTTTTTCTTTTCTGGCTTGATTCTTTTGATCTCTTTCAAGGATAGCCACTCTTGCCCTTATCCTGGCTTCGAATGACTCCTTAGGTTCCTGATTTTTCCCCCTTTTTGGATTCATCAAGTTTGGAAGTTGAGGGTTGGGAGAAATGACCTGTAAGAGTAGCAATCTGTCTGCTGTTGAAGTCAATCTTGTTGGACAGATCGTTCATCTTTGTCTTGATTACTCCAAATTGGTTCTTGATTGACAGCTCCAAGTTAGCTGTGTATGTTTGGAAGTGATTCTTGATGAGAGTGTTCATCATGTGGTACAGGGGACCATCTGGGCTGCATAGCTGGTTCATGTCTATGCTTGTTTGCCCAGGGAATTGGGTAGGCATTTGTAGTGAGGGGTGTGTTTTTGGTTGATCTTCTTGTTGTACAGAAGATGCCACTCTAGGGGAATCATGGATTGAGTGGGCTTTAACCTGAGATGGTGTGACTAGCTTCTTGAGCTTAGAGACACCAGGTGCAGGACCTTCACTTGTAGCTGTCAATTCAGTAGTTTGGTGTTTTGAAACATCATCCAAATCAATGGAATCATCTGAATCCCTGATTACATCCTCAATGGGGACTGTATCAGTTACATCATGAGCTGGGCCCAACTAAGTTGTCTCATGTACCTCTTTTTCTTGGTTCAAAGGATTTCCTACCTCAGGCATTAAGCCTTCATCAGTAGTTGCCACAGTTGAGGTCTTAGCTATGTTACTTCTGTCCTCAGGTCCACCATTGGGTGGTAACTGAGTAGTAGCAGCCTCAAAAGTACCAAAAGTTTCTAAGTTTGGGCTTAGAGACTCTGGTTCATCCTCATCTCTTTGGTTAGGGCTTTGAGTGTCCACATCCATGTCAATTTCTGAGGCTATGTCCCCTGTTTTATGTGGTGGATGGGGACTGACATGTGTAGATGGGACTTTCTCTTTTAGCCCAGAGAGAAGTTTGGCTATTTCAATGTCTGGTTCGGAAATTTGGGGTGCTGGTTCAGTAGTTTGGGCAGTGGGTTCAGCAGTTTCAAAAGAAGAATCAATTGGAATAGTTTTCTTAAGTCTTTTTCTTTTGAAAAGGATTGTTATTGGTGCTCTTGGTGGGGTTTGAGATGGATGAGACTGAGAGGACGTTTCAGTCACATCTTTCAGAAGTGCAGATTGCACAATAGGTTGTTCAGGCATCTCAACCTCCTGAACAGCTTTTCTTTTAGGTTTGGTGGGTTTTTGTTTTTGTATCTTGGGTTTCTTGGCCTTTGGTGGAGTAGGTTTGGAAGATGAGGGTTCCATTGGGACTGGTTCTGGTTCCCCTTGGCCATCTTCTGGCCAGGCAGCCTGTTTGTTGTGCCTTGAGTATGCTTGTGAGGTTAAGGGTTTCAAAATTTCAGTTTTACCCACAAGCACCTCATTACCCAGTTCAGATATTATGCATTGCATAATGAACCTTGGATATAACAAAAACTTTTTCTTAGTGTTATTGTGATGTAACACCAACTCATTAAAGAAAAGTTTTGATGCCCTGAAATTTGTTTCATTCACAATAGAATGAAATTATTGGTTGAAAGGTTGAGAGCATCTGGTCATAAGACCCTGTTTTAGGACTCAAACACATAATTATATAATGAAACAAAAGTTTATATTTTGGTTCAAAATACTTTTTAAAGATAGTAGCTTGTGAGAGAGTACCTTGATAACCACACTCAGTCATGGTTAGGTGGATTGCAGAGTTGTCAAACTTCTCAGGGGCATTCACATCATTCAACCCCAGTCTGTCTGCAAGTATGGCCGGTGTAATGGCCATTTGTCTCCATTTAATTGTTGAGTTGAGGGAGATAACTTCATCATCCACTATCACTGTCTCAGCATTAGCCCAGAACTCATTGAGAGTTTCAGAATGTATTGGTGGGTCTATTGTGAGAGCGGTGAAATATTGGGATTTGACGACGAGATCAATGTTCTCATCGTATTGGGACCAGCCTTCTTGTTTTTCTAAGTAGGCTCTGAGATTGTGTCCCTGTTTAAGAACTAAAGCCATGTGGTTTGTGTGTGTGTGTATGAATCGAACAGTGTTTGTGTTGCAGGTTTAGGGTTTGAGAGCTTTCTTGAGAGAGAAGGAGGGAATTTTTGTGTTTGAATGGATAAGTGTTGAAAAAAGATATTTATCAGAAGTTTTTAACCGCTTGGATCTTCTTTATTAGAAGTTTTAAACCGCCTAGGTTAAAAATCTCTTTATCAGAAGTATTAAACCGACTAGGTCAAACTTCTGATGATGGGAAAAGTCAGATTTGCCCTTTTTGACTAAACTGCTTATGAAGAATTATCTTTATCAGTAGTTCCCATTTTCTCTTCAGCAGTTTTGAACAGCTGATGAGAAATACTTTATAAATACTTTATTCATAACTTCTGAAGGTTGTTTTATCAGAAGTTAATCATTTTTTCAGAAAATATCCCCATACTGATGTTTTGTTCATCAATAGTTTCTCTCTTTTCAGAACTTTTTCAAGTTTTTGAAAACAGATGTAAGTGAAAAAATAAAAAATTTGTGCAGAAAAATAAAGAGAAACACTTACAAATTTAGAATCCCTAGCATGGATACTAACTTCTGAAATGTTGATGTGTCAAGGGTTTTAGTGAAAATGTCAGCTATTTGATTAGCTGTTGCTACATGTTTCACTTCAATCTTGCCTTTTTCATAGCAATCTCTTATGAAATAATACCTGATTTCAATGTGTTTAGTCTTTGAAAACTGAACAGGATTTTGAATGATGCTAATGGCAGATTTGCTGTCTACAAGCAATGGTGTCTTGGTCTCTTTGATTCCATAATCAAGAAGTTGATATTGGAGCCATTGTATCTGTGATGTACAACTTGCAGCTGCAATGTATTCAGCTTCAGCAGTTGAAGTTGTAACAGATGTTTGTTTCTTTGATTGCCAGGACACTAGACAGTTTCCCAAGAATTGACAACCACCAGATGTTGATTTTCTTGACATTTTACACCCTGCATAGTCACTATCTGAAAAAGCTGATAACTTGGTATTGCTTGAAGCAGGATACCAAATTCCAAGTGTTGGAGTTCCTTTCAGATATCTGAAAATTCTTTTGACTGCAATAAGGTGTGATTCCCTAGGAGCTGATTGATATCTAGCACAGACACATGTTGAAAACATAATATCTGGTCTAGAAGCAGTTAGATATAAAAGGGAACCTATCATACATCTATACATGGTTTGATCAACCTGTTTTCCTTGATCATCTGGTTCAACTTGTGTGGTTGGTGTCATGGGAGTGGAACATGATTTACATTCTTGTAAAGAAAATTTGTTTAATAATTCTTTAACATATTTTGATTGATCTATAAAAGTTCCATTTGTTTTGTTGTTTAATTTGCAGTCCCAAAAAGTACTGCAGTTCCCCCATTGTACTCATCTCAAATTTTGATTGCATGAGTTTCTTAAATTCATCACACAATTTTGTGTTTGTTGAACAAAAAATGATATCATCAACATATATTTGAACAAGTAAGACATGATTTCCAACATGTTTTATAAAAAGAGTTTTATCAATGGCACCTCTTGTGAAGTTATTTTTGAGTAAAAAGGGTTGAAAGTGTATCATACTAGGCTCTTGGAGCCTGTTTGAGCCCATAAAGAGCTTTGTCTAGTTTGTACACCCACTCAGGATGAGAAGGATCCTCAAACCCAGGTGGCTGACAAACGTTACACTTCCTCTTTTATTTTTCCATACAAAAATGCACTCTTGACATCCATTTGATAAACTTTTATTTTGTTGGAAATGGCATAAGCCAGAAATAACCTGATGGCTTCAAGCCTTGCAACTGGAGCAAAGGTTTCATCATAGTCAATGCCTTCTTCTTGAGAGTAACCTTGTACTACCAGTCTTGCCTTGTTCTTTATTATAATACCAGCTTCATCTGTTTGTTCCTGAAAACCCATCTTGTGCCAATTGGTTGCTTGTTTGGTGGTAAGGGACAGATTTCCCAAACCTGTTGCTTGTTGAATTGAAGCAATTCATCTTGCATTGCCTACACCCAATTTGTTGTCTTTGAGGGCTTCCTGGTACTTCTTTGGTTCCAACTGTGAAATAAATGCTGAGAATAGACAAAAGTTGGAAAGTTGGTTTCTTGTAAGAACACCTGATGCAATATCACCCATGATTTGATCAAGTGGATGGTCTTTGTGTTCGATCAGTTGTTGTAAACCACTGACAGGTGTTGGTGGCTCATGTTCTTCAAACAAACTACTGAGGTCTATTATATCTGGTTCAGCAGTTTTCAGTATCTTCAGTAGTTTCAGGTGCTGAAGCAGATGTTTGAGTTTGTCCTTCAGTATTTGTTGAATCAGAAGTTTGTGAAACTTCTGATGGTTTTGAAGTTGACTTAATGACTGTTTGAGGAGTCCATGGTGCTGGATCCTCATCATCAAACCTTTGATCACCATAATAAGTAGGTTTGGATGAAGTGACAGTCTTTTCAGGTTCAAAATGGAAGTTGTCAAGGTCAAAGAGTTCAGCAGGATGTGCTGGAATGAGAGTGTGTTTTGACTCATTGAACTTGACATTCAGTGTTTCTTCTACTATCCTGGTTCTTGAGTTAAAAACCTTATAGGCTTTTCTAGTTGAGGAATAACCAAGAAAGTAACCTGAGTCAACTTTGGCAGCAAACTTTGAAAATAGATTCCTTGATGTTCAAGATGAAACATTGACACCAAAAGCCCTGAAAAAGGAGATAAGGGGCTTCATGCCATGAAGAACTTCATAGGCAGTCTTTGAATGTCTCTTAACAATAAGAACTCTATTTGAACATAACATGATGTGTTAACTGCTTCTGCCCAGAAAGTATAAAGGTAGGCCAGAATCAGCTAACATTGTTCTTGCTCCTTCTATAAAGTTCTGTCCTTCCTTCTCCCACACCATTTTGTTCAGGAGTTCTGGCAACACTGAATTGTCTAATAATCCCTTTAGACAACAGAATTCATCCAGAGTTTTGTTCCTGAACTCTGTCCCATTATCACTTCTAATGGTTTTGACAGGTAGAGAGTATTGCTTCTCTACTTGTAGAATGAAGAACTTGATGATTTCAGCAGCGCCTCATCCTTGGAAAAATAAGAAGAATACCCATGTAAATCTTGAGTAGTCATCAATGATGACTAAGCAGTACTTCTTCTTACCAAGGCTCATGATTTTTACAGGCCCAAATAAGTCCATATGGAGTAGTTGAAGACATGCAGTTGTTTTTGATTCTTCAATAGACTTATAAGAGGACTTATGTTGTTTACCCTTTAAACAGGATACACAGTGTTCTCTGACCAGCCCATTTTTGTGACTTTATTTATGGTTTTAAAGTTTACATGGCCAAGTCTCCTGTGCCAGAGATCAGTTTCTGAAGTTGATGCCTTGAGAAGAAAACAGGCAGTGTTGTTCAGTACTTTGTCTTTTTCTATGTCCACTGCATAGACATTGCCACATCTTTTGGCTATTAACAAAGTATGAATCTTCAATGATCTTCTCTATCAACTTCTGGCCTTCTGGAGATATGATCTTGCTGCTGTCTTTGTGAAAAAGGAAGAATATCCTTTATCACACAATTGTGACACACTTAGCAAGTTGTACTCAAGGTTTTCAACCAGATTGACCTTGTCAAACTGTATTTTGCCAAGGAGACATTGCCATGTCATAGCACATATCCCTTAGCATTGTTCCCAAAGGAAAC